>OX456523.1:135639565-135995068 GCA_949748255.1 Eustalomyia histrio | reverse complement strand
ATTTAAAAATAAAAGAAGTTTTTAGTTTTTTGAAATTGTTTTATTTGGAAATTCCAAAATTTTCTCGCAAACTTATATGTTATATAAAATCTCACCGATCAGTTCACAAACATACAGAATTGTGATATTTTTGTGGATATTTTTTGCTCTTATTAAACATTTTAGTATGTTTTCTGTAAAATAATACTCCACAAAAGTAAGGAGTTTTAAAGCACCTTGGTCTATAGTTGTAAAATTCAAAATACTCTATACTTGTACCGCTCTACCTTATACCCGCTTTTAAATTAAATTATTTAAAAAAATTGTAGGATCAATTAAAGAGTTTCCCTTATTTTTAACCTTTAAACACCCACAATTCGTAACTATTTAAAAAAAATCGTTGTAGTATTTTAAAAATGACAGTATAAAATAAAATTAAATTATAACAGCGGTATTCATAAAAATTTTAAACAGTGTTTCAAACCAATTTTAAGCAAAATTTGCTAAAATTGTATTCATAAACGAATTTTAGCTTAAAATACCTTTTTTAAACCTTGTTCAAATAAACGAATTTAAAAATTGGTTCGACCCTATTTTAAACCTATTTTAAGATGACATTATTGCTTTGTGTTTATTTTCATTTTAAACATTTTTGCAAAAAATTGGCATTTAAACAAAAGAAGTTATTTGTTTTTGTTTAATAACACAGTGCAACACATAAATTGGTTCCTCTTTCGTACCCGGTTTTTTTTGAAGTGTATATCGAAACTAAAAAAAATCCGCAACGGACTTGGCCAGATTACATCGAAATTTTTTTTTATGGACACCCTAAGTTTTGCACCCAAACATGATTTTTTTAAAAAAGGAAAATTTTATGGAATCCATATATCATAAACCGTTCGGAATTTTGTTTTTATGTCTTTGGCAAAGTTGTAGATCCAAACCAAAGCAAAAAAATTCTCATATGGACCGACCCAAAAAAATTGCATCCACTGCATCAAAATTGCAAAAAATTGGGAAAAAATGCTATTTTTTTTATGATTTTTTCATGATTTTGTCCTGAAATGGCTTAAATACTGGGAATTTAAGAAATCTTTCTTCAGCTAAATTATATCTAACAACAATATAAACAACTCTCTAGTACATGCTATCTTAATACGAACATTCCTTAACCCTAGAAAGCACATCTTTTTGCTCACACTTATTTTGCATAGCCAATGTTTGTCGTTTCGACAAAGAAAGACTATATAGGTTAATGCCGTTTTTGTTGTTACTTGTTTTCAAATTTACTATTTAAACATTTTATTGTTGTAATGCTGATATGTTTTTGAAAAAATTAATATATTTATTTTATTAATAAAAAGTAATTATTTTATAACGCAATTAACAATTTCATATTTTTTTTTTTATTTTTTGTTTATTTATTTTATATTTATATTTTTATTACATGTGTATTATAATACACATGTTTTGCATTTGTATAAATAAACAAAAAAACTTAAACAAAAAAATAAGTGTGAGCAAAAAGATGTGCTTTCTAGGGTTAAGGAATGTTCGTATTAAGATGGCATGTACTAGAGAGTTGTTTATATTGTTGTTAGATATAATTTAGCTGAAGAAAGATTTCTTAAATTCCCAGTATTTAAGCCATTTCAGGACAAAATCATGAAAAAATCATAAAAAAATAGCATTTTTCCCAATTTTTTGCAATTTTGATGCAGTGGATGCAATTTTTTTGGGTCGGTCCATGTGAGAATTTTTTTGCTTTGGTTTGGATATACAACTTTGCCAAAGACATAAAAACAAAATTCCGAACGGTTTATGATATATGGATTCCATAAAAATTTTCCTTTTTTAAAAAAAACATGTTTGGGTGCAAAAACTTAGGGTGTCCATAAAAAAAAATTACGATGTAATCTGGCCAAGTCCGTTGCGGATTTTTTTTAGTTTCGATATACACTTCAAAAAAAACCGGGTACGAAAGAGGAACCAATTTATGTGTTGCCATTTCAGGACAAAATCATGAAAAAATCATAAAAAATAGCATTTTTTCCCAATTTTTTGCAATTTTGATGCAGTGGATGCAATTTTTTTGGGTCGGTCCATATGAGAATTTTTTTTTTTTTTTCGTTTGGATCTACAACTTTGCCAAAGACATAAAAACAAAATTCCGAACGGTTTATGATGTATAATTCCATAAAAATTTTCCTTTTTTAAAAAAATCGTGTTTGGGTACAAAAACTTAGGGTGTCCATAAAAAAAAAAATTCGATGTAATCTGGCCAAGTCCTTTGCAGGTTTTTTTTAGTTTCGATATATACTTAAAAAAAAAACGGGTATGAAGGAGGAACCACACGATGACCTTAAAAATGCTGCACTGTGTAAATAATGGACCCTCTATATTTGATGAAAAGAATTAGTAAGAACCATTTTTATATGGAAATTGTGATATTTTTAGTTGTATTTTGTTTATAATAGAAACTATTGCTCAAATTTCAAACAATCGTCAGACGAAAATTTACAAAAAGAGGAGTGACCCGTTTTCAATTTTGGATAAAAATTTTAGCAAAAATAATAATATTTTTGGATATTATTCATTGTGTTTTATAGTGGTGTGTTGTTTAATCAAAAAAAGAAAATAAAACTGGTTATTTAAATACTTTTTTTTTCTACAATAAAATCATTATCTATGTAACAATTTTATTGGGCATTTTGTTTTGACTCTTTTTCTTTTTTTAGTTAATCAACAAGTTTTCATAAATTTTTTGTTTTATAAAAACAATATTTTTCTGAAAAACGACAAAAAAAAAATACATAGAAACGAGTACCGTATGGTTTAGTAGTCATTGATTTGCATCATTGCGATTAATATGACAAATAAAAAAATACAGTGTTGCCATCTTCAAGTTAAAAAATCATTAAATCGTTTATTAGTTAAAATACTGATTATGAATACGAATTTTTAATAAATCTTTTTTAGGCTTAAAATGGTTTTTAACTAAAATGCATTTGAAACTTGAATGAAGATTTTTTTATGAATACCGCTGTAAGTTTTCTAAAGTTTTAACACATTTTTTTTTAAATGAAAATAAGGTGCTTTAAAATCTCATACACCCGAGTAATAAAGCTTTGATATAATCATATGTGGCCTTATCTAATAACATATTATTATATATAAATACATATCTCAGTATGCATTAGCATATATAATTATATATTACATACATCTTTTTTTAAATTTCCTAATATTTTGTCATATATAACAATATCTGTTTATATATTGATCTTTATAAAATTATGTATGATTTATATGATAAGATATATTATATCATATAAAATTGTATATAACACTATATATAATTATATATGTATGGGTTACACGGGGCTATATCTCTATAAATAAAGGAATAACGTTACTGACTGATTTAACATCGCCCAGCCCAAGCCGCTGGAGCTAGGATGCTAAAATTTGGTATGTATCCGGCATAGATATCCGCTAAGATGGGTTTTTAGAAATACCTTCGCGGAGGGGCAAAAAGGGGGAAAACCATCTTAACGGCCTGTCTAAATTTGAAATACGACTTCCTGTGAGTATGTGCTAACTCCTTCATAAGTTACATTTGTGAATTTTGACCAGGGTTGTGGTAAAAATGGGGTTTAAAGGGCAAAAGTCTCCCCCTTTACGGCCTTCCCAAACCGTTGGAACTGGGAAGTGGAAATTTGGTATGCAGACTCCTTCTCCGGCGTAGATAACAACTAAGACGTGATTTTTGAAAAATACAACAGAGAGGGACAAAAAAGGAGGAAATTCTCCCCCTCGTCAGGCTTCTTAAACCGTTAGACATGGGAAGTTGATATTTGGCAAGCACGCTCCATCTACACTGTAGATAACAGATAAGATGTAATTTTTTTAAAAATCAAACGGGGAGGGTCAGAAAAGGGTGAAATTCTCCCACTCGACGGCCTGCCAAAACCGTTAGAGCTGGAAGGTTGAAATTGTGTACATTGGTTCCACCTGAGGTGTAGACATCCACCTAGGTGGGATTTTTGTAAATTCCTAAGGGGAGGGGCAAAAAGAGGAAAATCTCCCCCTTAACGGCCCACCCACACCTAAAAAGCAAGATACCTAGAATTTTAAATATGTATTACCTGGAGTATGGACTAACTCACTGATAAGCTACATTTTAGAATTTTAGACAGGGACGAGGTAAAAATGGAGTTTAAAAGGATGAAATGTTTCTCCTTGGCGAAACCGCTGGACCTAGGAAGTTGAAATTTGGTATGTAGGCTCCTTCACCAGTGTGATGTCAATTTTGGAAAATCCAAGGGAAAATTCTTCCCCTTGGCGACTTGCCAAAACCGCTTGAGCTGGGAAGTTACAATTTGGTACAAAGGCTTCCACTACAGCGTAGACATCCACCCAAGTTGGGTTTTTGGAAATTCCTAATGGGAGATGCAATAAGGGGAAAGTCTCCCCCTGAACGGCCTGCCCAAACTGCTGAATCTAGAAAGTTAAAATTTGGTATGCAGGTTCCTTCTTCAGTGTAGACAACAGATAAAACGTGACTTTTGGAAAATCTAACGCGGTGAGATTTTCGCAAATGTGTACGGGGAGGGGCAAAAAGGTGAACAGTATCCTCCTTAATGGGCTGCCCACACCGATTAAAACAGAAATCTGAAACTTTAAATGCATGTTAACTGGAGTATGGGTTAACTGAGTTAGCCTAACACATTTTAGAATTTTAGCCAGGTACATGGTAAAAGTGGGGGTTCAAAGGGAAAACCTGAAATTTGAAACATGTGTTACCTGGAGTATGGGCTAAATCATTATTGAGGTACATCTTAGAATTTCGGTCTGGGACATGGTAAAAATTGAGGGCTCCGGGTAATTATCTGAGAACTCCGTTTACTCCCGTGCAATTCGGGCTTTAGCCCAACAACCATTTTATACGCTAACAACGTAGAGATCTTTGCCCGCTAGTATATTTACATATATATGACTTGTACAGAACCATATATACTTATATATGGATTATACAGAACCATTAATAATTATATACGCTATCTAATATTAGAGATATACTAATATATGGGACATTGTCAAAAATATTTTTTAATATGGTATGAGATATAATTGTATGTGGTTTAATATATGTTTGTTATAATATAGGAAATATTTTTTGAATGGTATAAGATATAATTATAAATGATACAATATGTGCAATTAAATTTGAGATATTGTTATATATAGTTCCATATCTAGAGTTTTTTTGATATGGTAAAAGATATAATTTCATGTAATTATATGTGGCCCCATGTCAATGGTTTCGAATCCCAGCATGGGAGATAAATTTGTTTGTGCTTTTAGTTTGTTTTTATTTCCTTATTAATATTTGTTTTACAAAACTTTTAAATTTTAAATCATTTCGAGTCAACAAGAACTTGAAATTTTTTATAGGATATAAGTGGTGAAAATTTATGTATATTTATATATATTTTCTTAGTCCATAATATATAATTATATATAATATTATATTAATATTCGGATGTATAAAAACACTATAGACAAATTTAGACAACGTAAACAAAATTAGTTGTCAAAAGCTCGCGAAAAAGTGAAGTTCTCAACTCAATGAGAGAAATATAGATACATTTTTAAAGTAACTATAAGAAGAAAAACTGTTAAGTTTTCTTTATGTGTTTTGTAAAAATTGTTAATTATGTTTTTCTTGTTATTAGATCCTTGAAGATGATTATCGAAGATAATCGAAATATCGGAAAATAAAAATAAAAATATTTAAATAACAAAATCTTTGTGGTTTTATTATTTAAAAAATTATGACCTAAAGCCGAACAAAACTTATCATTTGATATAAACCCAGGTCAACAATACTCACCCACTACACAAAACACGGAAGGCACACCGCAATTACAGTTGTCATGACGCTGTACAAGAAGATAAAAACCAAATACAACAAGCAAACATCAAACATCGTTCACAATTATTCAAAACATAACAAAAATTTAGCAAAATTAAAAACATCAACAACTTTTCTAATTAAATGCAAGAAAGTAGGTATTATACCGAATTTTATTTTTAATACTACGAAGAATATATACAATATTTTTAAGATACAGAACAACATTGCACCAAATTTAATGGGGGACTTAAATAAACATATTTACAATTTCCACATGATAATATTAAATATTCTCATACAGCACAAACATAAACAAATAAATATAAACAAAGATCACTTAGCAAAATCAAAAGAACAAATGAAGAAGGTGATGGACGACGAAGATTTAACATTACTAATAGAGAGTGAGAGTATTTTATATGAAAAACTCAGTAAAGACAACAAAACAACACATATTAAAAAGCTAAACAAATTAAAGGATGAGATGTATAAAGAACACAAAATTAAAAACAATGAAGAGTGGTTTATAAAATAAAACGAACAAAATTATACCAACAAATATTAGTTGGCTACTTTCTTTAGGTCCAAAACATGCTCTACCAAACACAACAACAACGTTTCCATTATTTAACTGTATAGCTGATGGTGAAGAGATGATTCAAACTTTGGAGAATAGAGAACAACAAGAGATAGCTAGGAATAAATTTACTACACTCATAGACAACCACATTAACAAATCAAAATTAACGCAGAGGGATAAATTAATAATTGATACAGTGGGACAAGTTAAGGAATTTTTGAACAAAAATTCTGACATATTAATCTTAAGTGCAGATAAGGGGAATAAAACTGTGGCAATGAACAAATCCGACTATGAATGTAAAATGAATGATATTCTTTGTGATATGTGTACATATCAACGAATAAAACGTGATCCAACATCAGTCCTTCAGACTAAAAATAATTCTTTCGTTGAAAAACTTTTTAATTTAAACGTTATTAATAACTATACAAGAAACAAATTACTTAATAAGACAGCCAGAGCTCCACGAATTTACGGTTTACCGAAGATTCATAAAGATAGAACACCTTTGAGACCGATATGCTCGTCAATAAAATCCCCGGCTTACGAATTGTCGAAATATTTGGTCGACATTTTAAAAAACTTGACCAAGGACTCTAAATACAATGTCAAGGACGCTATTGCCTTTAAATCAAGAATCAACAATACCACTATTGAAAATGATGAGATACTTATTTCGTTCGACGTAGTATCCTTATTCCCCAGTATCCCGGTTAATCTTGAAAACAAGTGGAAAGTTTTGGAAAAATACACCAAAATATCAAAACAGTTATTTATGGATATGTTGAAGTTTTGTATTAAAGAAACTAGGTATTTTATATATGATGAAAAGTGTTTTGAACAAAGAAAGGGAATGCCAATGGGCTCTCCAGCCTCACCAGTTATCGCGGACATAATTATGGAGGAACTACTCGACTTCGCCATGGAAAACATGATGATCAAACCAAGGATAATGACAAAATACGTAGACGATTTATTTGGAATAGTAAAAAGAGAAGCATTGGACGATACTTTGAAGATCCTTAATTCATTTAATCGACAAATCCAATTTACTAAGGAATTAGAGTCAGACAATAAATTACCGTATCTAGATTCGGTAGTTGTTAGAAATAACAACATACTAAAATTAAACTGGTATCAAAAGCCCACGTCGTCTGGTAGACTGATAAATTTTAACTCTAAACACCCCAGAAGAGTAATAATTAACACCGCAACAAATTTTATAAGAAGAGTTCTTGGAATTAGCGACAATATTTTTTATAGAGAAAATATAAAGAAAATTACCAATATTTTGATTAAAAATGGGTTTCCGAACAAGACGATCTTAGACTTAATCACACACGTTAACAGAAGAAAGCAGAATGAAAACGAATTAGAACCGCCAAAAATTTACAAATCTACCTGGATTTTCAGAAAGGCTTAAGAAAACAAACATATATGACAAAGAAAAATATGAGTTAGCACTAAAAACTCAAAACTGCGTGAATAAATTGTTTAGCAAAACCAAGTCAAAATTAGATAAAGGAGAAAAATGCAATGTTATTTACAAAATAGACTGTAATGGTGACGGAACGAATATATGTAACAAAACATATGTTGGTACAACAAAAACAAAATTAAAAACCAGAATATCTTCCCATAGGTCAGAACATAAATCTGTTAGCAAACCAATCGAAGAAAAAACGGCACTTGCGGCTCATTGTAGCAAAACTGGACAGAAACCAAAGTTCGAAGACGTGAGCATTTTACAGGAAGAGAATAATTATACGAAGAGATTCACTTTAGAAGCTCTTCACATCATCAATATTTCGGCCGATAAGAGACTAAATTACAAGACAGATACCGACGGGTGCATTCGGATGTATAAAAACACTATAGACAAATTTAGACAACGTAAACAAAATTAGTTGTCAAAAGCTCGCGAAAAAGTGAAGTTCTCAACTCAATGAGAGAAATATAGATACATTTTTAAAGTAACTATAAGAAGAAAAACTGTTAAGTTTTCTTTATGTGTTTTGTAAAAATTGTTAATTATGTTTTTCTTGTTATTAGATCCTTGAATATGATTAAAAATAAAAATAAAAATAAAAATATTTAAATAACAAAATCTTTGTGGTTTTATTATTTAAAAAATTATGACCTAAAGCCGAACAAAACTTATCATTTAATATTATATATAGTTATATAATTATATTAAATCATGATCAATTCAGTACCATTAATTTAGCCATTATAACATAGCAGTGTGTAACTGAGTGCTTAGATCACGACAACTCCCGCAGACAGAGTTCAAATCCTGGCAAAGCCATTATTTTAAGTTGTTGGATCTAGTCTGATACAATTCGATCCGAGTTTTTTCGGACGAATTTGGTTATTACTTTATCCCTAAATATATTGTTGGGTCTAATTTGATCTGCCATTTTTCGGATCAATTCACATTCTCCTAAATCCCCAAATATATAAAATAACGTTACCGTTAAAATATCGTGACCGAAATAACTAAAATAACGTTATCGCTAAAATACCGTTACCGAAATAATAGAAAATACCGTTATCGCTAAAATACCGATACCGAAATAACTGAAAAAATAGTTATCCCTAAAACACCGTTACCAAAATAACTGAAAAAATCGTTATCCTTAAAATAACATTACCCAAATAATAGAAAATAGCGTTACCCTTACCGATAACCGCTTTTGTTTCGGTAACCATCCATGGTTTTATATAAATTTATTAATTTGTTGCAATAGGAGTTAATATTATAGTTGATTTTGTGCACATATATAAGAAGCATAATGAGATAGGATATGAAGTCGCCTTTTAAAGGTAAGTTTAAATACGAATTTCACGTTTTTATAAAGGAAATATAATAGCATGATATATATAATGTAATTCATTTAAGACAGCCATTTTGGATAGCACTTCTGCTGTTGACGACATTTTACAAATGAACTTGCACTGTATAGTGTAGCCACTCAACAAAATTGTGTTGTTTTTCGTTGATAACATGCAGGTAATTACTTGCATGTGACAACGGGGGGTAAACGAATTTTCTGCTATATTTTTTTCCTAAAAAATTATTTAAATTCAAAATTAGTAATTAAAATTTATAAGTGTTTGTAGGCTAGAGGATAGAGAGCTAGCCTAGTACTTCGAATTTCCGAGTTAAAATCCCGGAAAAGGCATTTGAAAATAATTTTTTTAATTAAAATAAAATATTCAAAAGTGTAAATGGCAAATATATTAAAGAAAATTAAAATTAGTTGTGGTGCAGTAAGCAAGACTGTGAACTATGAATCTGATTGCCCGGTTTCGTTACCGGAAGAAATTAAAAATAATTTTTTTTTTTTAAATAAAATTTTGTGGACCGTAATAACATTTTTTGGAATATAAATATTGAATTTTACAACTGAATATTGGCTTTCACAACTAAAAATATAATTTAATATGAAAACAGTTGTCCTAACCGCCAGAATTCGATTGGCAACGAATTCAGTGGCCACAAATGACACTGTTTTCTGGGAGCAGCATTAAATAAAAAAAAGGCAAAAAACATATATGTTGCAATTACAAATTTACCGCAAATATCGATTAAAATTTAAAATATTTTGTTGACATGTGTAATGTATTACCTATGATTAGGTAAATGATTATGTTCTAAGGACATGGGTGGAGAGTATTCAGCACATCCGAATTTAGTATTTTTTAAGTGCATAATTTAAGAATCATATTTTTTATTTAACTGTTTTACAAGATTTCATTATATTTTTATGAGGATTCATGTTATGGACAAAATTTTAAATAAAACGAAAAATTTAAAAATTTGCTTTAACATTTTATTTTAAAAAAACAAGTAAAAAAATCTTAAATTAGGCTGTGCCGAATCTTTAAATACCCTAAAAAAATGTTATCTACTGTTGATACAAATAATGTAGGTGTGCCACAAAACGGAAATTTGTGGTTTATTTTTGTCCGTTGCAGTTGTTTCCAATCTAAATTTAGTTTGCTGTCTGTTTCCAAAAAAAATATTCAAAAAATTCCAATATGTTTTTTATATAAATTTGTTGCTTATATACAAAATTATTTCAATTAAAGTTGCAAGAACTTCATAAACACACATACACAAACACATTTACAAAAAGTGTCTATAGCCATGCATTCAAACATTGTGTAGATTAAAAAAAAAAACAAAAAATACAAAAACAGAAACAATTTCAAATAAATGATAAAATCATTTATTTCTTACGGATGTGTCATTTGCTTAAGCAATATTTAAAAATAAATAAGAAAAGCCATTTGGTTTAAATGAAAATTAAGTAGGCCGGTTCTTAAATGAAATATCATTTCTTGTAAATTGCATTTTCAGTTATTTTGACTCACAATCTACTTTAAGTGATATTGTTGAGAAAAGTGTATCGAGCTAAAAAAAAATAAGTTGGGAAATAAAGAAAATTCCAAATTTGTTGACACTGTTCACGTACATAGTGATCATAGTAGGGCGGCAAAAGATTGTTTCATCGCCACCTTGAATACAATCAACATTTAGTTGCAGATTTTTTTTGTGTTAGGCATTAACCATTATTTTTTATTTCACTAACCCTTAAATGCTACCCCTCTAACCTTAAACTACTTAGATGCATACAAAAATTAAAATTTTATTGTATCAAAGTTGGTCCGACTGTTTTAAGAATCAACAAAGTGTCTATGCATATGCCTGTAAGTATATATCCGCAAATAATTTTAAATAATCTCTCTCATTATAGTATCATTCTTTTTCTTCTCTTATTATTTTCTACAGTTACATTACCACTAGAATGATTGACTAAATAATTTCAGTTTTAACCCTCTAATGCCCAAGTACCTTCAAAAACTTTAAAAATTACGCTGTTTTTGGATTATTAATAACTTAAAATTAACTCTTTTTGTTTAACAAACGATTTTCGAACGAGAAGTATGTAAATTAAAAATTTCATGAATTTGAACAAAATAACTTTTTAAAACAAAAAAAATATTTAAAAAATCGTCAAATATATATTTATTTTCAAGCATACACACAAAAAACAAAATCATACTATTTATGAATATTTTATGAAAAATTTGCCAATGTACTAATTTAAGAACTTTTTCATAAATTCTGGTTGTATTTATGAACAGTTGATAAAAAAAATACTGGTAAAGTTTGTGTACTGGTTTATTATGAAGTGCCCTTCAAAATATATGTAGATAAACTTACTATTTATGAAAAAGTACTTAAAAAATTTGCCAATGTACAAAATCATAATATTTAGGAACTAGTACATAAATATATATAATACTAGGAATTTTATGTACCTTTTCTTAAATGTTAGGAAATAATTCATTATATTATAAATAAATTTTATGTACCTATTCATATGTATATGCTAGGAACTTCTCCATAACATAAATAAAATTGCTGTGTGTATTGTTTTTCTAAAGTTGTATTATTATTTTTTAAAGTATTACTTTTTAATTAACAAAAAAATAAATAAAATTCATTGTTAAAATTAGTTAAAAAAATATAAATAACGGATTGTAAATTTTTAATACCAGTTTTGTTTCGTGTAGTCAGAAACTATATAAAATTATGAAAAATTCTGACAGAACGATACTGGATTTAAAAATCGAAAATTCGTAATTTAATTTAATTTACAAACACTTAATTTTTTTTGATAAAAAACACAATATTTTTTTTGTTTTTTTTTATTATAACAAAAATAAAACAGCATCATCGTTTCTATAACAAAACTAACGGCATATTTTTATCAAGCCTGTATTCAATGTTGCCATTTTGCTGCTTTTTGTGCTTAACTTATTAAATTTGAATACGCTGTGGGTAAGAGGAAAAATAACAACGTATTGTAATAGCATCTAACATATAAACAATTAATAACGTGTCACAGAAAAAATATTAACATCAAAAAATCAAAAATATGTCAAGTTACCCACGGTTTTTTACTTTTTTTTGAGACTTGTCTTAGAAAATATTATATTTTTATTTATTTAAAAAATTGTGTAACTAACTAAATTACTTTTGAAGTTGCATTTTACTGAAGTACTTCGGCTCACGAAATGCAAAAACTAACGAATTGCTATTTAAGTGATATACTTGCAAATGGTTTAAACTTCAAAATGCTATTTTACAACCATAGCAAGTTAGCACTTAAACTCACAGTCCCTTCAATAATTCTAAAAAGTCGCGAAGATAAATATTTTTTGAAATATGAAACTATATATTTTAATAGACGTTTGTAAAAGTGCAAATAGTGAAATTCTAAAGTTTTATAATTTCTTAACTTTATTCATCTTAATATCTTTAGTCATATTTGAGGAAAAATTATATTTGTTCTTTTTTACGCGTTTGTATTTTTTAAATTCAAAAGTTGACAACAATGTGAAATTACTTTAGAAATTCTCTTCTTACATTTTATGTTATTTGAATTATTATGAACTACTTCTTAATATTTATGGAAAACGTAACCTGTAAAATATGAAGTATTTCATAATATTTTGTAATTATGAACCCGTTCTTAAAACGTATGAACAGGTTATTATTATGTATGTACGTCGTCATAATATAAAATAGGGAATTGTAGAAACATTTTTAAATTATGAAATTTTTATAATATTTAAGAATTTGAACACATTAAATATGATTTTTTTTTATGGACATAATTCATAATAACTATGATCGAATTTATAAAAAAAAAACACTGAAAGTAAGGAAGACTGAAGTAAGCTTCATATATAATATGAACGTTAAAAATTATGAACAATTTTCATAAAAATTATGAATTTTATTTTTTTGTGTGTACATTACTGATCATAACAATGTTGTTCAGAGTCTCTTCTTGTAAAATAAATTACCATTTTTCCCTCCAGCACGCACAGGACACCATTAGGACACCTTAAAATTTATTAATATTTAGTGTCAAGTTCTCTAAAGTTCGCAATTTTCAAAAAGCGAAAATGGCCATAACTTCTAAGATAATAACACTAGATCAACGATTTTCGGTATGTAATTTTAATTTTGTGATAGTATTATTTATAGCAAAAACCGAAACTACAAAAAAAATTTCTCTAACTTAATTGTGACTTTTTAAGAACAAAATTTTTAAATCGTTGAAATATTCACCATCGGGAAACGCTAATTTATTGTTCAAAAATATTGTGAACTACAAGGAAAAATTTAATACATTCGCTCTATCTGAAGAGATAAGAATAATTTCAGTTAATATTCTTGTCAATAAAGTAAATTCTTTTCCAAATTGTATTCAACGGGTAATTGATGTAAATGGAGGTAACTTTGAACAATTTTTGAAATAGAACTGATAAATCAATAAACAATACTGAAGTGTTTTAATCACACATTATTTAATACAATAATTTAAATTTTATGGACGGTTTTTAAAAAACACAAAAAATCTCAACTGAGTTTGGTAAAATTTGTCTGAAATCCCTATAATTGATATTGGGTTTATAAATTCGTCATCAACTTTGTGCTATAGCCAAATAAATAAAGAAATACAAATAGTACAAATACTGAAATAGAATTTATAGTGCAACTACCTCTATCAGGAAAGAGCATTAGAGGGTTAGTTTCATCGAACGCATTTAAAAAAAAATCAAATAAAATCCACCATGACGAAAATTTACACCTAATATTTTAAAACTATTGTTCTACTTATATGACTTTTCTATATTCCTTTTTTGAAGATAACGACGAAGTGAAAATATTTTAGAAAAAAGATTCTATGAATTTGCAGATTTTGCCTTAGCGTCAGCCATATAATTTGTAGTTACAAAAACAATAGAAAAGAAAAAAGATATTCGAACTTACTAAATATACCTTACCAGGCGCCTCTGAAGGACTTTAGAAACTAGCACAACACATAAAAAACATCTTACAAAAATGTGCAACACATACGAGGGCAGTTCAAATGTTCTTAGCCTAACAATGTAAAACAATAATTAAATTTTTAAAGGTATATATATTTGTCATCATAACCTGCTTAAACTTTTATATACTTAGTCCAACGCTTTTCTAGCAATTCTATACCTTTATTAAATACTTTTCCTGAACTTCTGCAAAAAATCGTTTGCAGATGCAATTGCATCTACTTGTTAGAATTCACAGGGAGCTAAATCTGGAGAATAAGGTGGGCGCTCAGGCTATTCGTACTTTAATTCGTTGATTTTTGCAACTGTTAAAAGACTTCTGTGTTAGTGGGTTGTCTTGATGAAAAATATTTTTTTTTTCTGTCAACCAGATCTTTTCTCTTGAATTTTCACATTGAATTGATACAAAAGGTTACAGTAATATTCTGAATTTTTTGATTTACCCTTTTGCGGGTAGTCGATCAATAAAATTCCTTTGTAATCCCAGAAAACCGTTGCCGTTTTTTAACGTCCGCTTCATGGTTCATTTTCAAAGCTTGTACGGCCACGTTTAAATTCATCCACCCAATTTTTAGTGTTGCATATGAAAAAAGCACTTTCACCATATCATTATTAATGATAGAATTTCTAATTTGCCGTTATAAAATAAATCACTGAAGCGTGTTTTGTTAACAGCTGTTACTATACGAATAAGTTTCCAGTTCTAAATCAACATGTATTCATATGAAAGTTTTCAATACACTCAACTTTTGCTATTTATGTTAGGCTAAGAACATTTCGAACGGCCCTCGTAGTCAAATGCATAACCATTATGTGTATTTTGATAACAGCCTTATAAACAAATTAACATGAAAAACACAACATAAATCTAGCATTAGGTATAAAAAATGCAGATATTTGCAAATGCTGCTTGCAAAACGTTCATACGCGATCAAGGCGAGTTCACTTTACAGGTGGAGTTAATTCTACAGCAAGTACAACATTACAGAAACAACATGGTTTTTTTATTGTTGCTTACTAAAAAAATGTGTCAAAAATAGCTGAGTGAAATTAAGCAAATTGTTTGCGGAAAATGTATGTATATGTGTATTTATGTATATGTGCATGCACAACAACTTTTGACATTTTATTCTTTAATTATGTAAAAAAAGTAGCTCAGCTGTGTTAATAACACCACCTGATGTAAATTCGCCTTGATACGTGATCAACACCGGAATAAACATTCGATTGCGTTCAAGCGCTGAATATATTCAAATACAAATATTCGTTGCTGATTTTAAATCAATCATATCACATGCTTCTTATTGCGTCGCTGATTTAATTATCGGTCGTTTTCATACCAATATTTTCATTCATATTAGTTCGGTTCAACAATGATTGTTTTGATTAAAACCAAATAAAAGCAAAATATTATCATTATAATTAAAAGGGGATTACAACTATTAAATTAAAAAAAAAATATTTATTGATTAATTTCATATTTATTAAAAAAAAACATAAATAAATAAAAAAAATTGCAGTTCATATTTCATTGTAAGTTATTCACAAATAAATAAAATCTAACTAATACCTTGATTTAAATACGAAATGTATAAATATAAAGCATTGTCATATATTATACAACGCACGGTTTTTTAAAAATGTGAAGTTCAAATGTTTGATCAGCCGACAAAACGTTCAACAACATGATGCTGAGTTTATTTAACGCCGTTTTGTTGAGTAATTAAATGTGACTAAAACATGTTCCACAGGCGATTTAAAATGATCAAAATAACGCGTTCAGTAACATGATGCTGCTTTTATTTAACAAGTGAGTTTTGTTGAGGGATTTAATGTTAATAAGAATTTTAGAGTATGATTAAAACAAGAAAAAATTTGATTTTGCAGTTCTCGCATATACTCGTACAGATCTTGTTTGGGTATTCTGGGCACCGTGAACACCCTTTAATGTTGTTTATCTACTTATGTTTTTCAATCAGCTTTGCTTACACTCATAATAATCCATGCTTAAAAATACAAATATATTTTTCGTACAATATACAAATATTTTGTATATAAATATTTCAACACTTTCGTATATTACAAATTTTATAAATTTCTAAATTTTGTAAATTATACAATGATTTCGTAAATTATTGTATTTTTAGTATAAAATTGTAACATCACAAAATTTTCGTAATCAGCTGATGATAATAACTTTCTTAAGTTTACAAATTTCGTAAATAATACAAACGAAGTTTTACTTTTGCACAAAATTATTTTGCATTTTAACAAAATATTTATGTTTTTATAAATATGTTTAGTATTTTTATGAAATTTCGTAAAATATAGAAATAAAAATTTGCTACTATTTGCGATGTCATTTGTAAAACGTTATGTCAAAATAACCAAATCTTTGGAAAAATGAACCACAGTTTCCGTGTATTTTACCTATGGAATATTATGAGTGTAATTGTTTGTGCTCATTTTTATTATTTTTTATAAATAAAAATCAGATGGGAATACTAATGCTACCAACATTCAATAAAAAATTTGAGATGCCATTTTCTAAAAAGTAGCTTTTTTTATGCTGCCAGTTAGTGTCTATTTTCAAACACTGCAAATAAGCATATAACTACATAATCTGTTAACAAGGGTATATGTTGCGCAAAGTTTGTTGTTGATATAAACATTCAATCACATAACCTGACAACCATCCTATCGTGAACAACCTTATTGTGTTATATATAATTATATCTTCGGGACTTATATATAATTATAGATTAGTAAATTTGGGAAAAATGTCTATATATCATAGCGGAATTAATAAGGCTAAATTGATTCCGTACTTATCTGATTTTATATAATTATATCTTAAATATTAGATAGCATAAATAATTATATATGGTTCTGTATAAGCCATAAATAAGTAAATATGGTTCTGTATAAGTCATATATTAGTAAATATGGTCTCCTGTAAGCCATATATTTATAATTAATGTATCAGATTTTATCCAACAATGTATACGGAATCTAGTTTATAAAAAACGTATACAAATTTTAAATAAAAAAAAATAAGATTCTAAAAAACAATGCCTTCGCCAGGATTTGACCTCGGTTGTCAGCGTTGAAGTGAGTTAAGCACTCAGCAGTGTGAGGTTGACTTTATTAGACTACATTTTTTGTATAATTGTGTTATATATTGTTTCGGAAATTCTAGGCATCAATTTTCATTTACTCGTAAAAACACAAGTTCCTATATGCCAGTCCTGAAACGTAAACAATTGCCATCAATGGCAACCCTTTACCAAGGCCCTCTTAGGACATGCCGCACAGTGCTTTGTCCTATAGGCAAAATTAAAATAAAGTGCTTAGAATATTATAGTAATATACATTTTTGTAAAGCTAACAAAGTACCTTAAATAGATTTGCAAGTAGAATTTATCATCTCGCCTTAATGTCAACAGTAGAGGGCGCTAAGGTCGGAAAACTTTTGAGGTAAAACTCTTGATCGGAAAAACGACTTTTACTGTGTTACAAAAAAGTTGTCAAAAAATTCACTTTTTAGTGTATTGCTTTGAAACTAAACAGTTTTGTTTAATACTATACGTGCAAAAATACAAAAATAACAAAAAAAAAACAAAAGACAAAAAATATGGTTATATAATTTTTTCCAAATTAAGGGCTCCAAAAACTTATAATGTTCAATTCAATTTTTGCAAGTTGTGCAATTTCATTGACTGTGTGTGCATCATATAGCAGATTTTTCTTGAATAATATAATACACCATAGAAAACTTGGAAAAATTGAGCAATAATATTGCGCGTATGTGGGGCCCGTTAAATTGATAATTTGGTTATTATTTCGATGTTAAAAATGCAAAAGCAAATTTATATAGTCAGCTTATTATTGGTTTGGCGCATATATAAAGAATCGGTTACGAGAAAAACGATAATGAAGGTTTACAAAGAGCAAATACGATACGATACGTAAAATCAAAAATGGGTTTCCAAATCAAAAAGATGATATTTACAATATATATAATCCATACCTATTTTATTTTTTTTTAAATGTTCAAACTAATTATAAGCTGACGATATGCCTTGTTATTTTGCTATTTTCCGTTATTTTTTATATTTGAACAAGAGATGAGGGCAGGTTTATTTCAGTTTAACGTCATCATTTTGTAATATCTTAGATTGTTTTAAAGTTTTTACCATTTTTTTCATCAATAATATTTCAATTAATTATGGAATTATCACTAAAAAATTAATACTTAGTCAATATTGAAATAACCTTTTGCTGCAGTAGTCATTATAATCAATCAGTGAGCCCTCGTGAAGTAGTAAATAGCCTCTCTGGTTCATCTCCCTCTCTCTCTCTCTCTCTCTATATATATATATATATATATATATATATATATATATATATATGCATTGCCCATACTTTGAAGACATCTGTATATACAGCCAAAAATGTCCCTATAAAATGGGCTGTGTCCAGTAAAATGTCTTCAGAGTAAACACTAGAATAACGAAAAGTTTAAGGACAGTCCCCAAAGTAACTGTTTACACTGAAGACATTTTACTGGACACAGCGCATTTTATAGGGACTTTTTTTGGCTGTATATACAGATATACAGATGTCTTCAAAGTATATATATATATATATATATATATATATATATATATATATATATATATATACTTTGAAGACATCTGTATATCTGTATATCTGTATATACAGCCAAAAAAAGTCCCTATAAAATGCGCTGTGTCCAGTAAAATGTCTTCAGTGTAAACAGTTACTTTGGGGACTGTCCTTAAACTTTTCGTTATTCTAGTGTTTACTCTGAAGACATTTTACTGGACACAGCCCATTTTATAGGGACATTTTTGGCTGTATATACAGATGTCTTCAAAGTATGGGCAATGCATATATATATATATATATATATATATATATATATAGAGAGAGAGAGAGAGAGGGGACTGTCCTTAAACTTTTCGTTGTTCTACTGTTTATACTGAAGACATTTTACTGGATACAGCGAATATTATAGGGACTTTTTTGGCTGTATATACAGATGTCTTCAAAGTATGCATATATATGTATTGCCCATACTTTGAAGACATCTGTATATACAGCCAAAAAAGTCCCTATAAAATGCGCTGTGTCCAGTAAAATGTCTTCATAGTAAACACTAGAATAACGAAAAGTTTAAGGACAGTCCCCAAAGTAACAAAATGTCTTCATAGTAACTTGTGGAACGAAAACCCGTCTCCAAAGTACATCACATGTTGCGGGGACGGTTTTTCGTTCCACAAGTTACTATGAAGACATTTTGCTACTTTGGGGACTGTCCTTAAACTTTTCGTTATCCTACTGTTTACACTGAAGACATTTTACTGGATACAGCGCATTTTATAGGGACTTTTTTGGCTGTATATACAGATGTCTTCTAAGTATGCGCAATGAATATATATATATATATATATATATATGTGCACGGCGCATGATGCGGGGACGGTTTTTCGTTCCACAAGTTACTATGAAGACATTTTGTTACTTTGGAGACTGTCCTTAAACCAAATTTTCTGCGATACCTCCTCTAATTTTGCACTGTGTGTCGTGGCCCTTGGGAATACAAGAATTTTTGACCCCGTTGGAATGTAAAAAAAAAAAATAATGG
Source organism: Eustalomyia histrio (assembly GCA_949748255.1). NCBI lineage: Eukaryota > Metazoa > Arthropoda > Insecta > Diptera > Anthomyiidae > Eustalomyia > Eustalomyia histrio. Next base: position 135,974,998 of record OX456523.1, on the reverse strand, counting down.
AAAAAAAAACATATTTCTGTTATGATTTTATATTATTTATTGGTACAAATCAAATTCATGTTATTACTTGTTTTAAGAAATATAACTTCGTTAGTATGTTATTAAATAAAATGCTACTGATTTGCATCTGTTACAATAGTGGTTTCTTTCGGGATTTATGTTCTGCAAAATCTTCTATTATATCCTCAAAGTCTATTTTTTTTAAGGATAATTGACAAATTAATGAGTCGTTCTTGTAATTCGTTGCATTTTTTTTGTCAATTACTCAGAATCAATTGTTACTAACTGCGAAAGAAAACCTAAACGATTGTTAATTTCTTGGTATACTACCGATCGATTAAGTAAATGATCATATAATGTATCAATTATAGGTATAAAAGTATCTACACGAAATTTTTATTTGCCATTCAACTGTTCAGTCTCTGATGATCCATCAGAAAACGTTATGCGTGTGCTGCGAATTCTGTTTCTTTCAGACTTATCTTTATATTCCGCATTTGCACTTTTTTCCTTGGCTGCTTTTTTGTACTGATCAAAATTATTGCGTACATTACTGATACAATCGATCAAACAAACGTCCATGGTGATAGTGTTATTTTGAAAGATTATGCTTGTTTTTTTCATAATTCCCAAGATAAGACTAAACTGCATCCTGAATCTTGAAACTGTAGTTCTCGACAAAGTCAAGAGTAACTAGGAACTCTCCTTGTTGCAAATTGTTTTTAAGGTGTACAAATACTGCACTTGAGATTTAGCAACATAATCATGCTTCAGATATAATAGTACTTCTTTATTCAAATTTTTCAAAAACGTCCCAATTTGTTCTTAATAATCCTTTAGTTCGCATCTGAAAATTAATATATTTTTTAAAAATGATCTTCCTATTTAAAAAGTATTGAAAAATATATGAAGGTAAAAAATATACTTCACCTGTTTTTAAAACGAATTTCAACGACATTGTCAGCCTTAAAACGACTTCAGAAATTTTCTGATATTGAAGAAAAGCCAGGGCTATTATCACAATGTAACAACACTGATTCGGCTGGGCACATATCATTTTCTTCGTCAGGTCACCAATACCATAAAATTCACCAGCTTTTTCCAGCGACCGATTCAATCCCTTTATTTACAGTTTTATGTTTTGATGTATTTTGCAAATGCAAACATTGTGACTCCCAATGCAGCCAACAACAGCGCAATAAGCAGGTCGTAGCTTCGTGAATTTGGATTTATCTTTGTGTCTGGATATTCTAACGCAAACTTATTGTACACGTCGTTTAAGTTGCCAAGATGTAGTCTTTTCTGAACATTTACTTTGTTTATTCAAATGCAGTCTTTTTTTCTTTGCATAATTCGGCTAATTTCGTCAGAATCATAGAATTTTTTTAACATTTCCAACAACGTCTCTTGATGAAGAATGTGCAATTTTTTTGGCTTGGATATGCACCATAGCCCGATGACTTATACGAGTTTTATCGCAGTTTTAGCAAAGTAGCCACTAATTCCCAGCATTATATACATTTTTGATGCGTTACAATTAATTGGCAACGTTGTCAATAACTGTATTCGTTTTTTTGATTTACTTTCTTTTACAAGAGCGATTTTTATTCCGGTTACTTTAGTAATAACATCTTCGGTGTCAGATGTAATTGATCTTTTATTATATACTGGATAACTTTTGCATTTAAAAATTTCTCTAAAAAATCGAAAATATTTTATATGATGAAATTTTACCATCAAAATCAGGGTTATCTATTTTATTGCAACTAGACATTTTAATATCAGATAACTTCGAAACAGACTCCAGAAGTTTCGTCGGTTTTGATAACGATATCAATATTTTTTGTTTCTTAATGATGATTCTGCATGTATTGTACAAGTGCTGTTCAATTAAATTTTTGAAAATCACGTTCCAATTCTCCGTAACTTTTAATATTCCTATATAAATGGAATGCAATCGGATGTGCCATTATTATAAGTAAACAAAAGGAAAATATTTTCCAGTAAACTCAAAACAAACTGTTTCCTAAGTTAATAATTTTTTAAATCACAAAGTATAAATACAATTGTGGACTAAGTGAAAAATTTATTTTTTTTTTAGTTTTTTGTTTTAATATACTTTTTTAATTTTTTCGCTATTTCTAAAATAATCAAGGCACATAACTTTTCACAACGAATTTGTATTCCTAAGAGTTGATATGTATACATATTATTTTTAGGAGATTTTTAACTGCTACAGAATACAAAAAAACATGTTTATAAACAATAAGTTTTATAAATATTTAAAAAAAAATTTACCAATTTTTGTTGAATTTATTAAAGCTTAATATATTGGCTTCAATATCCCCAAATTTCGTTGATATTAGACAAGTACCCAGCAAAAACATGGTAATGACTTATCATTACTTTATACATTACTTTGTAATGAGTACTCCTTACTTTCAGCATTATTTTCAAAATAAAAATAATGTACTACCTATATTATGTTACTTATTTTATTATTTTGAATTAATAATAAGTTACCTGTAATAGCTTACCTTTTCTATTCTTTTAATATAAATAATAATGAGTCATTGTTAATTGTTTAAATAACTTTATTTATTAATTTGTATTTAATTAATTTATGAATTAAAAGTGTTTAATAAAACAAATTATCATTAGTTTAGAGAAGTGTCGAATTAATTTATTTTAACGAAAATTTAAAACATTTTGGAGCAAAAATCGAGCTTTAACTGTAACTTTAACGAAATATCTTTTGTATAAAATTTTTCAAAATTGTAAAGAGATTAAAAATTTTGGAAACTAAATTCGGAATCAGGAGAAAAAATCAATAAAAATCAAATCAAATGAAAATTACTTGAATTTCAATGCCAACAAAAAATGTTTAAAACTGAGCAAAAACTTCCTGTTTTTGACCTTTGACGACACATGGGATACATATGTATGTCCCAAATTGTATCAGTATCCTGTATCAAATGAAGTGAACCAATTCCAAATATATTGATGTTTCTAAAAACTAAAGGAATGGACCACGTCCTACCAGAATACTGATCCCCTGTGTTGGCTAATAGGATTCGAGAAAATGTGTTCCAAAAATTATGAAAAAATATATATTTTGTATGAATTTGTGGTAAACCTATTGGCTCTGAGTCTGAAAAAAGCAGATTAGAAATTGGGATTCACCACACTGCATCGCATTACCTTGTCGCTTACCCAAAGTTCAATTATAATTGGTTACCAGGAGTTAAAAAATAATGCGTTACTGAATTTCTTACAGAAAAATATTAGTAACCAATTATTCATATGCATACGCGTAACCCATTATTCTTTATTTTTTCGTAAGATTGCACGTAAGCAGAACACCTTACCTTTTGGGACATCCCATATAAAAAAGTTAGAATTATAATATAAAGAGTAATACGTGAAAACCTGGGAGTTTAGATTACTAGACTCATTATTTGGTAAGGTGTGTTTTAATTAATTACAACTTTTTTTTATAAAGTGTCAAACAAAATTTAGTTTTGCCATAACTTTTGTTGGGATGAAAAATTTTTTTTTCTTTGACGTATCATTTCTGTGATTCTAATTTTCGAAGAAAAATATATACATTTTTTTTATGAAATTTCATACAACTTTTGGGTGCCCAAAAGTTTCTTATGGAAGAGTAAACACCAATACATTTAAAGAATAGCTAATTTTTATTCAATATTTTTTATTGTAAAAACCAATACATACAAAAAAAAAATTATATTTCATATCATACGTTAAACAAAAACAAAATCTACATTGATGATCGCTGTCTTCAATGTTTACCAGCAAAGCATAGGAAAGAATTGTTGCTTTGCACTTGCGTGTATACAGTGAAGAACGACAAAAAAAACTAATAAGGGAAAGTTGTTTGTGTGTTTCGTATTGCTATTGCTGATCGCTCTATGTGTATTAAAACACACAGCCTATAGCTAAGCGCTTTTACAAAAACAAATGAGCATCAAGAGCATAGGGCTTGGACACCCTTGATATACGCTATCTTATATTTGAGATATAATAGTACATGGGTCATTACCAAAAATATTTTTAATATGGTATGAGATATATGTAATTATATATTTTTCAATATAAGAAATATTTTTTTTAATGGTATAAGGTACCATTATTATGCGCAAACAAATTTGAGATATTGTTACAAATAGTTCCATATGTTGAGTATTTTTGATATGATGTAAGATATAATTTGATTTAATTTTATGCGACCCCATATCAATGGTTTCGAATCCCAGCCAGGGAGATAAATTTTTTATGTGTGTTTTTATTTTTATTTCCTTATTAACATTTTTTTTACAAAACTTTAAAATTTTAAAGCATTTCAGGACAACAAGAACTAGTAATTTTTACTAGGATGTAAGTGGTGAAAATTTATATACTATATATTTTTTTTTTGCTTTAAATATAATGTTACGATTTTACCCTTTATAAAATCGTTAATTTATTTACCTTTTAAATAAATCGAGTTCTTTCTATATTGCAAATAATAAACACTGTTTGAAATTATTTATTGCTCTATTTATTTATAACCGTTACTAAAAAAATTACAGAAATACAATTTGATGGCACACTTTATTTACACGATTTAGATAAACTAAACGTTAGCCACACTTTTTTTTTTCACACTTTGCGTTTTACTTATGAACTGAACTACTTTGCCACCCTGCTGGCGTTTTTATATATGAGGGTTAAAATAACTAGAATATGGCAGCATCGTCTGGAAGCTGCACACTGGCAACTTTGAGAATGTTCTTTTACAGTTTGACATAAGAAACATTAGTTATGGTAAAGGGTTGCCATTTAATTGTTTTACATTTCAGGGCTAACATATGGGGATTTGCGTTTCTACGATTAAATGGAATTTCTGTAACACTGCCGCCCACTTAAGTCTGTTCGTCCCGAACAGACATAGTTTTCCCCTTCCCATAATCAGCTAGTCGTTCCAGATGCACAACCTTCATCTTAGATTTTGGGCTCTGATATTTCTGTATTCTATAGACCACTTCATTTAACCTTTTAATCACCCTGTAGGGTCCTTCCCAATGCGTTTGTAGTTTGGGAGATAATCCTTTCCTTCGTTGCGGGTTAAACAGCAGAACCAACTCGCCCTCATTAAATCCTTCAGAATTCGCTGCTCGATCGTACCTCGCCTTCATCTTGCCGCTCACCATTTTAATTCGATTGCGGACGAACTCCTGACGTTTGTTGAGGTCTTCTTGTTCCCGGGAAGAGTTGTGGTTTTTACTGTCTGTTGCGGCGGGCTTAACACCAAGTTCCAAATCGCCAGGCAATTTTAGTTCCGTTCCAAAGATTGTTCTTACTGGTCCTTTGGCTGCGATGCATTGCGCGCAATTTGCTACCCAATTGCCTACAGCTTGTTGATAGTCCACCCAGTAAAACCGTTGTTTTAACTTCTCTATAGTTTTTGTGACACCAAGATGACCACCACTGGGACCTTCATGGAACTCCCTCAATACCTCGTTTATTTTAGATGCCGGCACCACAATTAAATTGGCCACATTTTTGCCGTCGGCACTTTCCCATGTACGGTATAAGCAACCATTTAACACTTGCAGACTATTCCACTGGGCCCAATATGCCTTCATCAGCGGACTTTCAGCTGATATCTGCTCGCGGGTAGGCCTCCTGTTTTCTTCTTTGGCTGATATAATCTTCGCTAACATGGGGTCACTTCGTTGCGCCGCTGACCAGGATTCACTCGGCTCGATATGCGTTTGTCGAATATCCACGATACGGTATTTTCCTTCAGCCTTTGAACTGTGCTTGCCATGTTTCCTACCCTTGCTGTGCTCAATGGTAACCGGTTTTCTTACTTGAGCCTTGTGCTCATATCCAACATCAAGGGGTATTTCAACATTCCGAAAAATCATAACTTTTTGCCCTATATGCAGATTAATGCCGTGACTAATCATGAAATCTGCACCAATGATTACTTCGTCCACAATATCGGCAACAATAAATACATGATTGACGCTTATGTTGGAAATCGTTAGTTTTACATTCACTTTGCCATAGACAGTACCAGTTTCCCCAGTAGCTGTGCGCAGTCTCACGCCATACAATGGTTCAATTGCCTCCTTAACTAAATCGGGTCTGATGACAGACTGTGATGCTCCTGTGTCTATAGTGCAAATGTGCTTTCTGCCGTTGATATATCCGCAAGCAGTAAGACTGCTTTTTCCCTGCTGTATTCCAGATATGGAGATTGTGGGGCCCTCACTTGGACAAGTTGGATCGTGCGCCGCAGTGCTAGCTCTTTTAAATTTTAACGGTGAGCCCTGGGTTAATCGGCGATCGGCCCGAAGGCTCTTCCTTGGTGCTTTGCAGTTTCGCTGAAAGTGTCCCATTTTACCGCAGTTGTAGCATTTGTCCTTCGGTTTGCCTCGCTTTTCACCTAATGCCTTCAGAACTGCCTCTTTTAGCTTTCTTAACATGGTACTTATATCTTCCTCTTTTTCAGCGGTAACTTCGAGGTTTCGCACATTAAATATTTGCGGCTTAGCAATTATTTTCGCAGTCTCCTGTGACAGCGCAAATGAAACAGTTTCCGCAAAAGATGATTTTCGTGTAGCACACACCGCGTACCTTACATCAGGATCATGAATTCCCTTCACGAATGCTTCAATTTTGAATTCATCTAATAATGGATGATTTTCGCCCGGATACGACAGCTGAACCAACCGCTCAATTTCTGTTGCAAAATCTTGCAAGGACTCATTTGCTTTCTGAAGTCTACCTCTAAGTTCCATTCGGAAAATTTCCTTTTTGTGTTCGCCACCATACTTTCGCTGCAGTGACACCATTATGTCGTCATAATTATTTCTGCAGGTGATTGGCACACTTTCTAGAATTTCTGCAGCATTTCCTTTTAGGCCAGAATCAACTCTATAGCTTTTTCTTCGATGTTCCACATATTTCTGGAGGCAACTGTCTCAAACTGGAACTTAAAAACATTAAACGGTACGCTGCCGTCAAAAGTAGGGGCCTTTGCTCTACCAGAACTTTCCTGAATAATTCGAACTGAACCCTCTTGACATTGGAGATTATTTACTTTATTTTCTATATCTTGTAGTTTTCTCTCAACATCTTTGGTTTGCACGTCGAATCTGTCTACGCCGTTCTCTAAGTCGGAAACTCTTTTGGAAACCTCGGAAATTTCTCTAGAAGTATCTTGAAACTTTTCTTACATCTTCATTAGCAATTTCTCGTTTTCTGCTCTCGATCTTTCTAGCAGTTTCGTTTCCATCTTAGTAAACAGTTTCTCGCTGTCTGCTCGAGAAGTTTCTATTTTTTCCATCATAGCAGCAAACATTGCGCTTAGCTCCATATTACCTTCTGTTTTACGGGTACTAACTTCCATTGCTTCTTTTTCATCAAATTCGTAAGTCGCAATGTCAATGTTACGCCGCTCGAATTCTTCTATCAGCCGTTTTTGCAATTCCGTCTTATTACCTGCTGTCGGTAGCTCCAACTTGCTCAATTCCTTCTTGAGCTGTTCCACCTTATGCTCCTCCAATTTCATGACTGCTTATTATTTTGCAATCCCACTTCTGACACCAATTGTTACGATTTTACCCTTTATAAAATCGTTAATTTATTTACCTTTTAAATAAATCGAGTTCTTTCTATATTGCAAATAATAAACACTGTTTGAAATTATTTATTGCTCTATTTATTTATAACCGTTACTAAAAAATTACAGAAATACAATTTGATGGCACACTTTATTTACACGATTTAGATAAACTAAACGTTAGCCACACTTTAGTTCTTCACACTTTGCGTTTTACTTATGCAGGTTAAAATAACTATAATATGGCAGCATCGTCTGGAAGCTGCACACTGCCAACTTTGAGAATGTTCTTTTACAGTTTGACAAAAGAAACATTAGTTTCAGGGCTAACATATGGGGATTTGCATTTTAATGTGTACACAGTGGTGGAATTTCTCTGGAATACTATATGAATAATATTCTTATTACCCTTATTTGACTATCTGACCTAAATTTCAACCTCTTAAATCATTAGTTTCATTCGTGTTCTTTTCTCAGTCAAGTTCAGTTTAATTTACTTTTAACAAAATTTTCTAAAATAGTACGCTACAACAATTTGCAAGTTTGTGGACACAGTTAATTGTAATGCCATACATTCAAACAATTTTTAGCTGGTCAATGTGAAAAAGGATTAATGATGAAAAATGTTAAGCAAAAACATTTTTGAAATTTTTTTTATCTTTTTCATCAGTAATCCTTTTGCTTTCCCTTTCTATTTTTTTATTTATTAACAATGCATTAATAACATTCTTGTGACTGCTAACAGAAAACGGGAAATTCTTCGGAAAACAAATGGAGAATTCATAAATTTGATACTGCTATATGAATAACATTACATCTCGGACATGGATAAATGCATCAAACAGGATAATGAATTTTTAATTAACTCCAATTGGCGAAGATAAAAAATATATGTGATATAATTAAATTAAAAGAAAAAAGTGTCCTACCCGGTATTTTTGCATGCAATAAAAAGTTAGCAATCAATTGCCAAACTGATTTCATTTCAAGAGAAGGAACTTAATTCAATATCGCAATATCACGATATGGTTGACATGCATTCGACTCTTGGCAAGATGTCTGCCATCAAATGTCGCTTTTAATTTTAATTTTAATTCAGAAAGAAAAAACAAAACAAATTTTATTAAATAAACGCGGTGAAAATTAAAACAATTTATTATTTTTAGAAAAGAATTAATTACTGATAAAATTTATTGTAGTGGTTTTCGAAAAAAAATGATGGTATTTATTGGCAAATGAAAAGAGGCAATTCATATTTATTTTTTTTTTTTCAAAATGTCAATATTTTATTGCTCGAAATTTTTAGTCATTTTAATTATGTGTGGAATAATTGTATTTTTTTTTAAACTTTTATACTAAATTTAATATTGATTATTTTTATTATTTAGTTATTTTATGTTGCCACATCTTTTTGTACAGGAAATAATCAAGATAATAAATAATTAAGGATAGCAAACAAAAAGGAGCATCTCCGCATGTGTCTTCCCACCGGAGATGGCTAGATCGGCTTAGAATTAGATAACGATCATAAATGTTACATGCTTTATGCTCCCATAAAACAGTATCAGTTTTAGCTACCGAATTTGTTGTCAATCCAATTCATGCGGTTACAGCAACTGTCTCGACAATAAATTGTATTTTTAGTTGTGAAAGTCAATATTCAGTTGTCGAATTTAATATTTGTATTCCACATATATTTTTTACGTTCCACAAAATTTTATTTTAAGAAAAATTTTATTTTTAGATTTTTCCGGTATCGAACCTTGGCATTCAGGTTTATTGTTCACACTCTTGCTTACTGCACTACAATTAATTTATTTTCTTTGATATATTTGGTATTTTAAGATTTTAATTAAAAAAATTATTTTTTTTAATGTTTGCCTTTTTCAAAATTTGAACTCTGAAATTCGGATTACTAAGCAACCCCACTACCCACTATTCCACAAATTGTTAGGGAAATACGTATAATTTAAAATTCCTTTAAAAATACAAAGCATTGTGTATTGTGTGTTGTTTTCGGGTTTGTTAATTTGTTTTCAAACACTCAATATAAAATACACAATCATCAAAAAGCACTGACCCAAGAGGAGGGCATGGAAACTGAGGAGGGTTGTGTTGCGGCAACCGAAAATACTAAGTATTCTATTCTGCTGGCTCTGTGAAATTTTTTCAATTTTTATTCTTTATAATTTTCAATTTTTTCAATTTTTGTATAAACTTTTTGAAAATTTTTGCATTCAATATAACTGTATATTAATTTTCACAACCAAATTCGGTTAATATAACTCACCTTTAGTTGTATACCCAAAATTATTTTTTTCATCATCTAAAATATGCTTCACAATTTGGTTGGCACTAAAGATTTATGTGCGTAAAAGCAGAAAAAAATGTTATTTCCCTCTCATACACCCAGAAAACAGTATCAGTTGTGGCCACCGAATTTGTTGCCAATCGGATTCTGGAGGTTACGACAACTATCTTCATATTTAATTATATTTTTAGTTATGAAAGCCAATATTCACTTGTCTAATTAAATATTTATATTTCACATAAATATTATAACGTCGCACAAAATTTTATTTAAAAAAAGAAAATTATTTTAAGATTTTTCCGGTATCGAACCTGGGCATTCAGATTAATAATTCACACCCTTGCTTACTGTAGCACAATTTAATTTAATTTTCTTTGATATATTTGTTATTTTACTTGAATTTAAATAATTTTTCAGGAAAATAAATATAGCACTAGGAAAATAAATATAGCCACTAAGGCTACTATAATCAATATAATCCACAATTCGGTTGGTTCAACTGAAATCCTAATTTAATGATATATTAGATCAGGATAACCGTATTTGTAATTACCACTTTTGAATATCGACAATTTATTAATAAATTTGATAGATTGTACTAATTTTCCAATACATTCACTAAATAAATGGTTGCTTCTACTGTACACAATTTTTGAACGAATTTTATTCGTAAAGTTGATTGGAAATACTAATAATTGGATAATAGTAATCTTTTCAGACCTTTTTTTCTTTTTTGTAATTCCCAATGCCATATTTTTGATATAATAATGGATTATATGTTATTCCAAATAAAATAAAATTCTTACAAATAAATGTTAATGGTTTTGATCGAAATCCAACCAATATTTTCTGGCGGTAACTATAAATTTTTAATAAAACTATTTTTTCGTCAAATCCAGCGATTTTTAAAACTTTAGTAGAAATTTTTAATAACATTTTACTTTGCCTCTATTCGGTATTTTGAAGTTTGAGGTAAAACAAACAATTTGTATATAATGTCTCCAAGAAAGAAAAAACCGACCAAATATCGTTTTTGGCCGAACTATTTGGTTGGAGATATTTAGCATTATAAAATATGTTTTAGGCCGGATTACTAAATGCCCCTCTTAAATTTGACCTCCTTTTAAATTTAATTTTACCGGAGGTCAAAGTCCGAATTAGTGGCTAATGGGTCATTGAGATAAAGGGGCTGAGGAACTAAGAATAGTAAATTGTTCTTTCTGTGAAAACATTCCGCGAGAACTTTAATGACCTGAAATCGTAATTTAAATTCTGAAAATTAATAGCATTTTTATATGGAGAATAACTAATTTTTCAAGCGAAACTCGAACAACTTACTATGCTTTAGCGGAAAATCTAGATATATTTTGTAAGGCGGTCTTCTTGTTTTAAGCATTTTAAATACATTTGTTTCTTTGGCAATATTGTTAAATTATTGTTATCCTTAAATTCACCAATTTTTCAGAAAATTTTAATTAAAAATTGTTTTTGATTTTTCAACATGAATTTAAATATTTAGAAATTTATTGCAAAATTTTTTAATTTATAATAATTTAGCAATTAAAGATTTAACCATATTTTAAGGTATGATTTGTCAACAATGGAGCATGTCCAAATTAATTATAAGCAGCAAAAAAAATTAAATTAACTCTTATTACGTCATGATAAAGTTTGTGTTTGTTAAATGGTTGCTTTAGAAAATGTTATTTGATTGCTTTTGTGCGATGAATTATACATTTCCTTCCAATATGTTGGAGCTATTTAACACCTAAAAGTATATACAATTTTATTTACACTAAATGAAATTTTAAATGTACATACAAAAAACACAAGCATAATAAAAAAAATTTTATTTTTGAAATCATTTCGGGAGGGGCCTGTGCCACTAATTGTGACTATGATTTTTATGTAATTTTAATTTAGGGAAACACCGATAAGTGACATATGTATATAGTTATATATCGTTATCTTATTATTAGTTTGACTCACCGAACATTTTTTAAAAAAATTGGGTTAGGAATGGAAAAAATAACAGAAAAACCCGGTATGTAAAATTTAATGTGTTTATTGACCTATTTTAACCGATTATTGGGGTCAAAAAATTATTTAAGCTTTAAACTATTCGTTTCGACAATAACTGAAATAGGGGAAATTAATCGAGTAACCGTATTGGTATGTGATAATACGAGGGCGGATCAATAAGTCCGTGACTTTTCGAACTTTCCTCGTAGTTATATGAAATGCAACCCTGCTCCCATCAAGTACCACCTGTTAATCGACTACTGTCAAAGAAAGCTGTCTGCAAGATGGATGCCGCGTTTGCTCTCAATTGACCATATAAGTAATCGTGCAACGTGTGTAGACTCAAGGGCAAAATTCAATGAATTGGGCTACGAATTGGTACCTCATCCACCATATTGCCACCATATTGCCCGAATACTTTTCCACTAAATGAATTTGAGTTGAAGCAATAAACCATAGAGCAAAGTAAAAGCTTTTTTAAAAGGGATGTGATTTTCGCTATTAACAAAAATAACTGGTAAATGTTTAAGAAGAATCTTAATATCTTTTTTACTATTATTACTAATAGAGACAATCTGATAATAGTACTTGAAAATGCATTAATTCTCAACTATCTATATCAGTTTTGTTTGGACCGAAAAAAAATGACACTCATTTGTCTTAAAAATTTCAAATAAAATTCAATAAGTGCTCCTCACTCACATTTTTTATATGAAAATAAAAAAAGGCACTGCTATAGAAAAAAGGCATTACGATAGAAAAATATTAAACGTATTTCTCTTTTAGTTAAATTATGAAAAATTTAATTCTTTTTCTGCATTTCATTACAATAAAAAAATTAAATAAATATTTTTTCGTTACATTACAAAATAATTAATGGAAATGCAAAGAAAATTTTATTACAAGTACTTTTTGTAAAGTGATGAAAATAAGGCATCTATAACATAAATTAATGGAAAAAAATTTAATCTAATATGCCTCCTCTTTCATCCCATAATCCCGGGTCAAATGTCCAAATATCATGAAATATCATAATTAAGATTATTTCCCTTGTGAGTCATTCAATTTTTAATAACGATTGAATTAATGGAGAATTATTGTACATATGAAACCGACACATTATTAAAAATTATACCATATTTTTAATATTAAATGATTGCATTGTTTAAACATATCGATTTGATGTTGCTTACCAAATAAGAAAATTATCATTTAGATATTAGTGTGATCTCAAATCCAATATCGACAAATATTTCTGAAAAACTTAATATTCTCTTCTTTCTCAAAAATTTGTTAGTTTTAAAAGTGTGCAACAACAATTCTTTTCACCAAACAATTAAACTAAAGTCTTTAGAAAATATTTTTTGGACAATATTTAGCATGAGCGCCTACCTGAAAAATATAACAATGCATACGTTACGCCGACGGCTCGTCTTGATGGTGCCATAGCAGATCGTCACCTAAGGGATTTATTAAACTGAGCGCGAGTCTTTAGACAAATTTGCAAATGTGCGCGACAGGTACATATAACTGACTAGAATGTCATAAAATATACCCAGTATCTTTATGGATTTTAAACTAAAAACATCTCAAATAAATAAATTGTTTCTCTAAAATAACAAAAAAATAAAAATTAATTAAACTGAGCGCGAGTCTTTAGACAAATTTGCAAATGTGCGCGACAGGTACATATAACTGACTAGAATGTCATAAAATATACCCAGTATCTTTATGGATTTTAAACTAAAAACATCTCAAATAAATAAATTGTTTCTCTAAAATAACAAAAAAAAAAAAATAAAAATTAAAAAAATATGTCTTCGCTAATGCAATACTATCATATGCATAAATCGTCAAAGGTTGCAGTATATCCATCACCGGTGATTAATAATAATAATGTAATTTTTTAAACTCAAAATTGTACAATAAAAGTAATACAATATGGATTAATTTATATATATTAAATTTCTGTAGATGGCCTATTCACCGACTGTAAAAATATACCCAACATCTATGGAACAGTCATACCCAACACCTATAGAACATTCATACCAACCTTCTTCAGTTCCCATTACAACTGACGTGGAAATGCAACTTAATTCCTCAGACGAAAGTTTAAGCCAGTCGGAACCAGCTCGTACTAATTCAAAACGTTTCCGTACCACATTTACAAGTTCCCAACTTATGCAATTAGAAAGTGAATTTAAACGAAATATGCATTTGTATCGTACTCGTCGTATTGAAATTGCTCAACGTTTATCACTCTGTGAGAAACAAGTGAAAATTTGGTTTCAAAATCGTCGTATGAAATACAAAAAGGATATGCAAGGACCACATCAATCTAAAAATGTTATTAATAAATTCACACAACCTATAATTGAACAAAATGTTCATAAAGGTATTGTCCAACGTTTAATGTCATATTCACAAGATCCATCTATACAAACAACAGAAAAACGGTCCTACTCTGTTGCTTTTCCCACGGCATCGACAACACATCCTTCTAAAGTTACATACGTTAAAATATCTACTATGCCAAAAGAAATACAACCTACCAAATTAACTTCATCACAAACAGTTACACCAGATCTTAGTGAAATTCTTGATCAAATATCGGAAAGTTCTCCCAAAAGTATTGAACATTTTTCTTTGTCACCATTGAATACTTCCAACTATTCATCATCTAATTTGGATATGGTTCTACAGTCAATCGAACAGGATTTAGAATTATCATCTCAAGCTTGGCCTATAAGCAGCAACACAACAGATTTAAAGGTTCAGCAGCAACAGCAGTCACAACATCAAGGACAATGTTCTCCAAATGTACCAAGTGCTACTCCAACACCATCCATCAACCTTAGCTGGGGCGAACCTGCAGCAAAAGTTGTCAAAGTAAATCGTTCTCATATGAATGTTTCGGGATTGCATTATAACTACAATAGTAACATCCAACAGTAATAATGGTGTAGGGAGGTAGACTTGTTTCTATTTTTTTTAAGAACTGTTTAAACAGTCCAAATATATGACAACAACTTTTATAATAAGTGTGAAACCAAGGAGTTCATGATGTACAGATTGCAAAAGACAAACAAAAAGCCAAAATTCAGAAGCTCCAGTTTTATCATTCAAGCCTTAAGTTTCGCAACTTCTAACAATAACTTTACTAAACTATTATTTAAAGCATCAAGCCAATCATTAGCCAAGTACACTCCTAAAATCACTGTACTCAAAACCGAAACTTAACAATCAACTGCTGAGACTGGACCTTCTGAAATTTGACTTTCTGTTAGAGTTTTGATTTTGCATTCTGTCTATCCTATAATAAAGTCCTTGGTGAAACATCATTCTATTTTTAAAAGTTTTAGTATATAACAATTTAAAGTATGTGCCAGCAGAAAACTTTAAAAAGGTTTAAAAATTTTGTATTTTTTTTTTAAAGAAAAATTTATTACTTTTAACAAAAGAAAATAAATAAAAATGTAAAAATTAAATATTTAAAAACTGAATCCTGCTTTTTAATGTAACAAATATACAAAAAATGTATATATTTTAATCGATCTGAAATAAAAAATGGATATTGTAAATGTTTTCCGTCCACGTTTTTTGTGCAAAATGTGAAAAAGTTAAATTTGTTGTTTAAATTCTGTCGTTTTGTATGCACTATGGAACAAATTTACTATTAATTCTAAAAAAAAACATGTTGTTTTCAATAACAGAAAGTTTTTCTTCAATATTGTTCAGAATTTCCACTTAGGAAAAATTAGGTCATACTCACTCACGCAGACGAAAAAAAAAATCCAATCATGCACAATTACTCACGAATATTTTTTCTACTCACACTCATTCAAGTGATTCACACAATCTCACTTTCTGACCTCTACTGTATTAAACTCAGCTTTTATAAATTATGTGCTTACATGAAACAGTCAGATTTTTCACACAAGTGTTCAGATCTCGGAAGAGTAAAATGGCTGTAGCTACCTGAATATACGAAACCAAAATTGGGTATATATCTAAACCAAAATGTCCAGGCTATGTAAGCAGATAATTTTTTCGGAAGACTTTTGAAGCTAAGGAGTTGTACTTTAAAATATTTGGAATATTTAGATCTTTTTAAAAATAATATATATAAAAAAATGTGTAATACGAGTACCCAAATTCAAGTTTTAATTGCATTAATAGAAAATAAGCCATATAATCCAACAAAAATTTACTGGTTTCAAAAATAGTATGATGACAAAACTTCAAAATTTATAAAAAATAAATTCGGCTGTGCCAAATCTTTGAGTACTCTCCACCAGACAGACGGACAGACATACAGACAAACAGCAAAAAAGAGAGTAAAGTGACAGTTTTATACAAGAGAACTTACTGTCTGTTACTGGATAAATTTTTGATAGTAATAATTTGTAAAAAAAATCAGATGTTTAAAAAATATATGATTGAAAAATATAGAATTTGCCCAAACACATAAAATATTTTTTTTATTAAAGTAAGAAAAAAATATGTAAATATCAGCTTATTTACAGTGGAAGAAGTATGATGGAAGTCCGGAATGTTTCTTGAGAACAGTTCAAATCTATCTTTCGGTTTTTCTTCATATTTTCCATATTGACCATTTAATTTTTTTGTTTGGTCTTTACAATCAGCTGTTTTAAATATCTTACAAATTTGCCGTTTGAGTACTTTTTTGTATATTTTTCTTTTTGTCTTATTCTTTGTAATTTTGCTATTGAGTAATTTTTACTAAACTTTATTGGAAATGTACCCAAACCCACCTAATATCAATAGGATTGCATCCAAATCACTGTTATAGTTGTCTCCAAAAATAACAATTTTACACTATTCTTTTGATAAAACTTTAAACCAATTTTAATTGTTTACTAGAATATAAATTTTTTGATTTTTGAAGAAAAAACCACTTCGTATTCTCACATTATGTATTTGCATTTCCATTACCATCAACCGGCTCACTAGCAACAAGGGCCAAATCACCACTTAAAGCATCAAGAAAGTTGTATATTATATAACAGCATGATGATGTCGATCACGTTGTAAAAAACTTACTCTTTCTAATTGGTGTTTTTGCATTTTATTGCTATTTTAATTGATTTTCTTTGCAAGTCCAATTGGTTTTTAACAGATTTCCCAATTGGACGTTGCAATCTATCTTTTACACATGGTCCTACCCTGAGGTGCTCCGGCTGATTCAGGTAGATAAGAAAACATCTATCTGCCTTAATCGCTTGTTCTTGGTCAACGTGTATTTTAAATACCCACGAGCTCACTGGCTGACCCTATTAATTAATGATGTGTATTTCGTCAAGTCATATCTCCGAGGATTCCAAAACTTTTAACAACCGGAATGAACTAGACTACTTTAAAAGAGATATAGCAGTGGTCGGAGAAAGAAGGTTGCGAGAGCACCTTCCAATCATCCATCTCTACTTTATTACCAGTAAATAGAAATCACATCTGAGGTTAGTGTTCTTACTGTTCTATATTGTATGATGCGAGTTGGCGGCTGTGTCCTTTCAAAAGTTTCTTCAACAAGCCTCCGGAGCTCAGCTGGGGTAGCATCCACTTTGTGTGGCATATAAGAGGATGCAAACAGATGTTTCATCTTTGCCATCCTCTGTTGCCACTACCGTGTCATCATCCGTGTTGTAATAAAAAAGAATATGTGAACATAAGTTCCTCCTAACTAGTATAGCATATCGAATACTACTCATCACTTTAGAGAAGTATGTGTTAAAAGCACACGACCACCTACCCACATACCTGATTGCTCGTGGAGATCCATGGTTCCGAAGATATTATACTGTGCTCAAAATTTATTAGCAGGATTTTCAGTATCACCCGCTAAAATCTTTTGCAGTGGTACAGCTCCCATGACTGCGTCACTCAAGTCCAGCTTTGTAGTAGGCGGAGGGTGATTTCCGATTCGTAACTACCGTTACCTCCCACTTATGGTCAGAGCTCATTTTGGTAATGTGGACAATAGGTATTACATTGTGACACTACGATTAAAGCCCTAACCTTAGCCGGGTGCCACCAGTACCCGTTATCAGGCGGCACCCACGAGGAGGGTTCAGTGGAAGGTTTTTCAGTTGCCAGCCAAGTATGTAAACAAGATTTTTTTTAGTTTTTGTATGCTGATGCGTAAGCATTCCTCGATATTTTGTGCGACATAAGAAAAGTAACTAGTTATCATTATCAGATATATGGTTATACACTGCAATGCATATTTATAACGTCATTTAATTGTTCAATGTATCTCCTTTAATATTTACCAAATCTCTTAAGTGTCTTTAAATGAGTTACTCTGTTTTTGATTTTTTATAGATTAATAAAATTTGGAATGTTGTAGTTGTTGTTCTTATACTACTATTTAAGATTATTCCACTCTTTCGTGTTTCATAATTATAAAGTCATTCTTCGTGTTTGATAAATAAAAACCAATTTTACTAAAATTAATAAGAAATTTCTTTACCTTTATTTTGAATTAAAACAAAAATTCTACTATTCATACTAGAAACTAAATTTTTAATTTTATATTCGTAAATTTTATTCCATTCTTCCAAAATTGCAGTTTTTAACGAAGAAACATCAGTAAACTCTCGCTTTTCTGAGTGTACCTTATTCGACAAAATTCCACATACATTTTCCATAAGGTTAACATCGGGAGAACACGCCGGCCAATCCAAAACTGGAATATTTTTTTGAAAAATCCAATTTTTCGTTGCATTACTTGTGTGTATAGCCGCGTTGTCTTGCTGGAAAATGTATGTTTTTGTTTGATTTCTTTCCAAGAAAGGAACCAAACTCATTTTCAGTGTTCTAATGTACTCAATGCTGTTCATTCTACATGAAACAAATTGTGACTCCAATGTTCCACTAGAACAAAAAGCGCCCCACACCATTAGAGACGCACCCCCAAAATTTCTTTTTGAAAACGTTACTGGCTGTTTCCGCAAGTCTCTCCAATACCCTCGATTGCCATCTGGACCATCCAAATTCCACTTTTTTTCATCGGAGAATATTACCCAACACAACTTTTTTATAATTTTGTTCTCCATTTTTATTCCAGATTCCTTCCAAAAAACAACCTACCTGATCCCAGTCTGTTCCCATGTTGAGACGGGCAAAGCTTAACCTAGCATCAATGTGGCGTGGTAAAAGTCTTGGAACTTTGTTCATTGTTGCACGAATAATATTTTCTTTCCAATTTAAAGTCAGCCAAACCGTTGTTTTTGAAACCGTTACACCAGATTTCTCTCGAATTGTCGCAACGCTGGACTAAGAGTTACTCGCTAATTGGCAAATGTGAGCTGTGTCGCGCTTGGAAAGCAATCTTTTTCGTCCCGTGCGTTTAGTCTGCCCATAATTTATGGGATCTTTCAAAAAATTTTGGACTACAGGAAGACTTCGTCCCAATCTTCTGCCAATTTCACGCAATTTTACGTTCTCAGCTTTAAAAGCCAAAATTTGAACTTTTTCAAGGTCAGTTAATTTTATTTCACGTGGCATTAGTTGACCGAAAAATAAACGTTTTAATATGTATCCGATTTACCTAATGGTTAATCAACTACTGACCTAATTTACATTTTTTTGCAAAATGACGTTATAATTATAAAACATGAAATAGCGGAATATTCTCCAAAAATATTACAAGAACAAAAATCACAATACTGCATTTTTTATCACTCTATAGAAAATCAAAAGCAGAGTAATTCATCTAAAGAGACTTAAGTGATTTGGTAAATATTAAAAGAGATATTTTAAAAAATTAATTGACGTTATAAATATGCATTGCAGTGTATAACTACATATCTGGTAATAATTTTCTCCACACTGGGATTAGTTGTGACGATATTATCATAAAAGAAAATCAAAAACTTTGTCAATAAATGTAATCCAAACTGTTACAGTATAAGTATGTACACTAGGATTATAACTTTTTGATTTTTTTGCTAAAATGCAATCGTGAAAATAAATTCTCACACCAAATTCATTGAAGTTTCGTATATACACTGTTTTTCGTGTTTTTTTTTTTTTTAATTAAAAATGTGATATTGTACTCTAAATAACTTATATCCGTATGCATAGATATTTTGGTGATTTTTATAACACACTTGTAAATCAATTAAAATGCAAAACAACAACAAGATGCTAACAATTTTGTACGTATTATACAATTTTGTACGTATAATACCGTAACCGAGCATTAGCAACGAGCTATCAGCTCGTAAACAGACCATTACCTCTGGTTTAAATCGAACACACGGCTCCCGCACTGATAAGCTAAGACGCTACCAACTAGCCCACCGAAGCGTTCTGATTATAATGTAAGTTTACAAGAAACTAGGTCACCACGATTTTACGGTTAGATTATGGCAAAATTTTACCAGGTAAAGTTATTAGGGAACATTTTGGTTTTTTATTTGACATTCTAGTGTTTTTTGCTTACTTTTTGTATGAATGTAGACATTTGTTGTTGCAATCGAGAAAAAATGTATTTCCTAAAGCGTCTACCAGTAATGCAATTCTCTAACCTTTTTAACGATTTTACCGATTTCGTTAACTTACGATAATTGTCGGTTCTGTGTTTTTGAAATTACTGAGAAGAGACAGCAGTTGCTAATTTGAATTTTTTTTTACTTTGAAATTTTATAAAGTAACGACAAAAATCGTAAATTTGAACTTTATAAAAATATATGTAGTTAAGTTAACAAGAAGTTAAGTTAACAAGAAGTTAAGTTAGAGTATAAATTTTAACAAATTTTTATTTTGTAACTACCGAATTTTATCGTTAAGAAGTTACAGAGTCCCACCATGATATGGGTTAGACTATATCCGAGAAAAAGTTATAACCCTAATGTACGCACACATATACATGGAAAAATAGAAATACTTGGGTTCTTTTATATAAGGAAGCGATTTAAAAACATCGTTTTGTGAAATATTTCCATGTAACATATGGTGGTTTAATATGAATAAAGTTCATTAATATAAACCATGTTTTCATATCAAATAATAAGAAAATGGATGTATTTTTTTCTTTTTTTTTAGAAATGTTGAACAAATTTTCAATATCAAGAAATGATAATTTTATATTATTACTGCGATTAATCTTATCACTGAAAAGTATAGCACAGTTGCAGAAAAAAATATAACATAATATTGTTTTAATACAAAAAAAAAACTTAAATTTACGAAATGACTTAAATCGACTTAAGTCATTTTGTCAAAAATATATTTAAGAAGTTTTTTTTTGGCTATGAATACAATTTACATATATAAATTTTTTCAATAGATTATAGACGTTTATATCAGCCTTCTTGATTTTATAAAAAGTGCACACAAAGAGTTTAAATTCTAACAAAAACATTATCTTTAAAAAGTCTTAATTTTTTTACAAAAAGTTATAAAATGCTCCCCGGTCCATTTTTGCATCTGTGTTGAATTGTAAAACATTTAAATTTTCGATATTATTTAAAAATTATTAAATGAGAAAAACACAATTACATATATTGTGGTTTTTAGTTTCTTTTGCATTAATACAACTGGAGTTTGCTTTTAACCACAATTTTGCATAATCGTGGTTACGGCTAAAAATTTATATTTTAAGCACCCTCAAAATGGAAATTTAATAATTTATTTATTTAGTTTGATTAACTTTATCATCGTATTTGAGAAAAATCGAGCGAATAACATTAAAATTTTTTATGAAATCTTTATGGAACTTTCCAGCAAAATAAGAGCTGATGAAGAAGTACAAAGCAAAATAAGAGCTGAGGAAGAAGTAGTTAAACACTACATCTACTGAACACGAAGTTGCGAAAATTTCGGTGAGTCATTAATGATTTTAACATTGGCGTGCCATTGGGAGGAAGTAGTTTGTTTCGGTGCTATGAAAAATCGATGAGCAGATGGACTTTTTCATTAGTTTACGGAAGTTGTTCAATATAGGGACTACAAAATAAATATAGAAAGTGTTTTTTTTTTTAAGTTAAAAATGTGATTTTTAACACGCCAAGAATTATTATTCCGACCAGGACAAAGTGAATATCACTGGTATGCAAAATATGTTTTCAATAAGGCATTTAA
This sequence comes from Eustalomyia histrio, assembly GCA_949748255.1. Classification (NCBI taxonomy): domain Eukaryota; kingdom Metazoa; phylum Arthropoda; class Insecta; order Diptera; family Anthomyiidae; genus Eustalomyia; species Eustalomyia histrio. The sequence continues at coordinate 135,952,919 of OX456523.1, read as the reverse complement.
TCACTGCAGGAATTAACCATTTATGGACCAACAAAATAATTGTTTTTTTAATAGTAGGGGTTAATATCAACATTTTGGAAGTTGTTTAAAATGACTTCTTACAAATCGAAAAATTTTCACTATTAACTTCTTTGGATGTTCTGAAAAAGAGATTCGTAAAGAATAACATCCATTTTATTTTGCTGGGTAGTTAAACACTACATCTACAGAACCCGAAGTTTTGAAAATTTCGGTGAATCATAAATGATTTTAACATTGGCGTGTCATTGGGAGAAAGTAGTTTGATTCGGTGCTATGAAAAATCGATGATCAGATGGACTTTTTAATTAGTTTACGGAAGTTGTTTAATATAGGGACTACAAAATAAATATAGAGAGTGGATTTGTTTTAAAGTTAAAAATGTGATTTTGAACATGCCAAGAATTATTATTCCGGCCATGACAAAGTGGATATCACTGGTATGCAAAATATGTTTTCAATAAGCCATTAAAAGACTGCAGGAATTAGCCATTTATGAACCATCTAAATAATTATTTTTTTAATATAATTATAATTATAAATTGTTATAAATAAATATTAAAATTTAAAAATTTTATGCTTTTCAATGAAATTGTTACAAAAAGTTTTATTCTTGTGACTTCATTATTAATATTAATATTACTATTATCATTATTATATTTATTATTGGTTTTATAATTATTGTTATTATTATTGTTTTTATTATTTTTATAATATTATTATTTTTAGTAATATTATTATCATTATTTTATTACAATTATTATTATAACTATTATTAACTTAAAATTATACGTTAGAGCAAATTCGTTCATTTTAGTTCAAGAAGCATCATTTTTACCATGTACCTGGTTAAAATTCTGAAATGTAGCTGATCAGTGAGTTAGCACATACTCCTGTTCAAATATTTAAAATTTAATGTTTTTGTCTAAATCGGTGTGGGCAGCCCGTTAAGAAGGAGACTGTTTAACTTTTTCCCCTCCCCGTACACATTTCCAAAAATCCAACCTAGGTGAATGTCTACACTGCAGGAGAAACCTTTGCACCAAATTTCAACTTACCAGCTCCAGCGTTTTGGAAAGACGTCAAGTGTGAGAATTTTTCATTTTTCTGCCCCTCGCGGTTGACTTTTCCAAAAACTACGTCTTAACTGCTATCTACACTGGTGCTGAAGCCTGCATACTAAATTTCAACTTCCTAGGTCCACCGGTTTGTGCAGGCTGTTAAGGGGAAGACTTCATCGATGAGTTAGCAAATACTCCAAGAATAGCATATTTAAAATTTAAGGTTTCTAGCTATAGGGGTTTGAGCAGGTCGTGAAAGGGGTTTTTACCCGTTTTGCTCTTCGCCGTTTTATAGAATGTCTGCGCCGCAGGGGGAACCTACATACCAAATTTTAGCGTCCTACTCCCTGCGGCTTGGGCTGAGAGATTTTGAATGAAATGAATAAATATTTACATATTTTCTCATTTTCTTATTTACACATTTCCACATGTGCATATTTACACATTTGCACATTTACATTACCATCAAACCTTTAATCTATCAAACCATCAAAAAATCAAATGTTCACTTTTGCATATTTTCACATTTGAACTTTTGCAAATTTGCATTTTTGCAAACCGATATCTACAAAGATTAAGCGATCATGTTAATCCTTTAGCTATAACCTTATTAGATGAAAGCGAAGAAGTCAGAAGATTAAAGAGGCACCATGTGCTTGATCTACCATTCAGAAGTTGATATTATTAAAATAAATTTGTTGTATAAACATGTACATACTTGGGCAATTCACAGGTGGTATTGTATTTTGTATGTTGTATTGAAATACACTATACAAATATTTCGTTGTGAACAGTCAGTTAGTTGTATTTTCATGTTGTAAAACGTCAAATAGTAAAGAAGTAAAATAAAAACATTAATAAATTTATAGAAACAAGAAGAAAAAATAAAATACAAAATAAAGGTGAAAGTGAAGAAACTGGCATTCACTTGAGACTGATATGTTATGATACACAATACAAGATTTAATAAACACAGCAAATGAAGTTGTAAAGTTGTTTTAGATTTTAAGTGTAAATTACCAACAACAATTTTACACTATTGTAAAGTAATACACGATACAACAAATACAACGATACAATACCCGTTGTGAATTGAACAACGGGTTATTGATCTTATTGTAGATTAATAACTTATGTTGTTTTTTTATTTTTATCTCATTTGCTTAATATTGTAAAATAGATTGCAAATAAAGAATGGAAAAAAACTTGTGGTTATGCTGCTATTATATATACCACAGCTATATATATATATATACTAGCGGGCAAAGCCCTCTATGTTGTTAGCGTTGCTGGCTAAAGCCCGGGTTGTCCGGTTAATAAATTATTTACTTCATGTTGAATTGTGTCTTCAACATTTTGTTGTGTTTTTTTATCTTTTTGTATTGGGTTTTTCCTTTAAAATGCCGATTTTTGCCCAACTTCAAAGAGGATCTTAAATCATCTTCAAACGATTTATCAGTATAGCCTTCTATATATGTTTAAGCTAAAAAATTTAAAATGAAAAATTAAAATTTTGTTTAGAAGTTTTAATTCCGTTTCTGTTAAAATTTAGTGAAAAGGATCAATGGAAAAAATTTCCATAATAAAAAAAATGGACAGTTATTTGTCAATTACTTACAAAATAAAATAAGGGTGTCCCAAGAAGAACGCAATTTTTAAATCTGGCAATATTCGAAGTGTCATTGTTTGACATTTGAACAATTGTTATTGTTTGCTAGTAGAAGGTACGAGGTTAGTAAAAATGGAGCGCTACACGAATGAACAACGCATTCTCATTGTGAAATTGTTTTACCAAAATGGTGAAAGTTTTGCGGCTACAGTTCGCAAATTGCGATCAATTTGGGGTCACAATAATGCTCCGAAACTGGGTCTGTTAGTGATGTAAAGACAACAACGCGCCATTGACCAGGTCGATCGACCGAAAATGTCGCAGCTGTACGCGATGATGTCGCTCAAACTCCATCCACCTCAATTCGACACCGAGCTCAGCAAATTGGTGTCTCCAAATCCACTTTGCAGCGAATTTTGACGAAAGATTTGCATCTTCATGCATACAAATTTCAATTGACTCAGGAACTGAAGCCAGCTGACCATGGACAGCGAAGGGAGTTCGTTAATTGGGTATTGGAGGGACAACATGAAAATGCTGATTTTGCCGATAAAATCATCTTCAGTGACGAGGCCCATTTTCATCTTGATGGCTTCGTCAATAGGCAGAATTGTCGCATTTGGGGTGAGGAAAATCCTCGAGTGATTCACGAGAAGCAAATGCATCCTCAAGGTGTCACTGTGTGTTGTGGTTTTTGGGCTGGAGGAATCATTGGACCTTTTTTTATGAAAATGAGGCAGGTCAAGCGCAAACAGTCAATGGTGTTCGGTATCGTGATATGATAACCAGTTTTTTCTTGCCTAGAATTGAAGAAATGTCATACAGCCAGAGAAACAATTAAATTGCTGCATCAGTCATTTCCCGGTCGTGTTATTTCGCGTTTTGGAGATCAGAATTGGCCGCCTAGATCGTGCGATTTAACACCATTAGATTTTTTTCTTTGGGGTTTTTTGAAGTCGATAGTTTACGCGAATAAGCCGACGACGACTCAAGCCTTAAAAGAGGAAATTGGACGCTGCATTAATGAAATACCGCAGCATTCATGCAAAACGGTCATTGAAAATTTCATTAAAAGATCGCGTGCATGCCAGCAAAGCCGCGGCGGCCATCTGCACGATATATTGTTCCATACATAACCTCATTCTGTCTACTTTACGATATAATAAAGTTTCACGATTTTGTTTTAAATATCTGTGTTTTATTTAAAATTTAAAAATTGCGTTCTTCTTGGGACACCCTTTATTTACAAATTTTGGATAATTAAGAAAACGCTTCTTATTATGAATTTCTGAAAGTCCCTTTTTTAAACCACGTTGTCCGGCTATTGCGCGTACCGTAGAACACTGAAACAGAATTTTTAATAAATTTAATAAAAACAGTATGTGTATAGCATTTATAATTTTTTTTACTGCAATCAAACTGACCAAACAATTTTTGTTCAAAATTATTATTCAATTAAAAGTAAAGTTTTTTAAAACTTAATCTTATTTGCTTAGAATAAGAGTTTTCAGTCCTCTGCCAGCCAATATTTATAATAGGTAACACTTACATATTCTTTCTCGTTTGTTCTATTTATATCTTTTTTTAACTTTTCCAATTCTTCCAAAGTTTTAATTGGAAATATTTTTCTATGTTTTGGGGAACAATATTTTATTGAATTTTTAATCGCTACCGTATTTTCGGTTAACACGTCCAAACCCAAAGAATTTTGATTTTTGATATCTAAATAAATGAAAAAAATTTATTGATCAGTTTTCAATATTTTTATGTAATATACATATTAAGTTTTTGAGTTATGTTTTGTTACATTTTATTTCATTTCTAAAAGTTTTCTAACCTTCTTCATCTATGGGGTTATCTATTTTAGTTAATGCATCCATAACGATAGAATTATGTTTTTTGATATCTATAAAAAAAATTAATTTAAAATTTAGCATATGTTGGTAACTTTATAACATCGATTAAAAATAGAAAAATATGTTTCAAGTGTTTAGATTTTATGGTAATCCTATGTTGGTCTATCTCTAATAGTCTTAATGATAGAAATTGACATTTACTTTCATCATAAAAAAATTTTGATATATTGCTTTCGTTGAGACCAGTAATACACAAACCAACAGTAAAGTTTTAGGGCCGTATGCAAAAAAAACTAACAAAGTTTGGTAAACCATTGTTAAGCAAAATTGCTTAAAGTTGTATCCAAAAACGATTGTTAGCTTAACATACCTTTGGTAAACGTTTGGTAACTTTAAATATTTTAAAGTAGAAAGCAAGGTACTTTAAACGTATGTTAGTGACATATTGTAAATTAAAATTTCGTGAAAATGTTTAATAAAAATAATAAATTGTGAAATGAATACTTTAAGAAGAATTGTTAAAATTAATTGTGATTGTTGGAAAATTAGTGTTAATTCTGTATTTTTTTTTAAGTATATACTATTATCCAAATTAGAATTTATTATCGGTCAAGAATTCACAAGCCGAGGACTGATGGGCTCTCTCTTTCTGATTGTCAATTAAAAAAAAATTAAAAATATCGTTTTAACAAACAAACAGCAAAAAAAAATTATGGAACTGATTAAAACACATCACAAAACAATGTTAATGTAAGAAATGTTTTAGTGATGTACTTACAATCAAAACAAATCAATACAGCTCGTTATTCGAATACTTAAAAAATTTCTAGCATTAAAAATCTGGTTAGTTCTTCTCAATTTCCTTAATTTAGTTAACTTTGTGTTTTTATTTTATTTCATAAGTAAATCGAAGAAGGTTGCGTAAAAAACATATTATTTTATGTTAAAATAATAAGAACCTTTTTATAGATTTGATTACCCGGCTGAATTAACATTCGTTTTAATGCATCGCTAACCATAAAGTGACAAGTGAATATGATGGCATTGCCAGAACCAAACTATAAAATGCATTAAAACTTTTATTTGTTAAAGTGGGGTTTTTGCATACGAATTTTTAACAAACGTTTGTTAGCCTTAATGTGTTTGTTAACTAATGTGAAAGTTAAAGCAAGAGTAATTTATTTTTTTGCATACGGCCCTTAAAGTTTAATTACCTTTTATTTAATTTTTTATAGTTTCACAATTTTCTGAAAAATGGGATATTTGTTATAAAAAATAAACAAATTATAATATAATTCTTACCTGTTAACAAGTCGATTTTTGTATAAGTATTCCAATCATAACGATTAATTCATTATGTGCTTCATTTGTTTGAGAAGCACCTCTTTTTTCTTAAATTAAAAAAAAAAAATATTAAAACATAATTATTTTTTTTGTTTTATAAGAGGGATCAGTGATATGGGAGAAGTTGAATTTTTAATACATCTTTTAATGTGTTCTCTATATTGTCAATTTCATTATTTTCGCTGTAAGCAATACAGATGCAAACGAATTTATTGGAATTTCAAACAAATTTTTAAGATTTAGAAATTTTTTTCCAATACAATACGTGATATTACAATATACGTAGTGTTACTTATACAACAAATATTGGGCGATGTTGTCTTATAAGTGAAGCCATTGAGAAAAAGGACATAACTTTCCATTTTTGTTTTTTCTTACAACTTGATCTTGAACTGCTGGCAAAATTATGGGTGCATCTACAAATTGAAAATTTGTTGTTCTATAAATCTCGGCATTTTTATATTCTGCTTTATTTTTTGTAAAAGGCTCTCGAAATTGTGCAGATACATATTAGATTTCCATATTTTTCATAAGAATCTACCATGTGAAAAATATTGTGAACATTGTAAGAAAGATTTTCAATTCCATAAAAGAATGAATAATCTTTTAAAAAACTTTCGAACATGTCTTTAAATTAAATATTTGTGATCAAACAGATTCCCAGCCTTGGCCATTTCATCAAGTGTTCTTGATTTTCTTTCAAATTCCTTTACTATATAAGGTGCAAAATAAGCTAGCAAACCTGAGATCCTTACTTTTGTGGTAGGCCGAATTTTTTGGTTACTTTTGTTAGTAAGCAAGAGTGTTAGTAATTTTTCAGTTATGCCTAGATCCAAAAGATGTAAACTGTCTAATGGAAACTGCGTGATCATTGCAAAACCCAAAATTTTTAGATTGGATCCAGTTGGTAAATACAGCCCTTTATGAAAATCTTTATCTTTTCGATTTTTAAAATCCAAATCCATTCGTTTTTGACCTGCAGAACTTGAATACACCATTCTAGACCCTTTTTGGCTACACCTGTGGCAACCGTTCAATGCATTATGCCCTTTTGTGCCGCAAATGAACGTCTTTGCCGGAGTGTCGCAAATAAAAGCACGGATGAAGACTTTATATGTTTTTTATCCTATTTGTAAACCTGTTTTTAATAATTTCGATTCTTCCTACACGGGGCTCGTCAACAATTTTTGCTAAAATTGGACACAACCCAACAGCAGAACTTTTATACAATGGCAGCCCATCAATATTTATATCCAACAATATATTACCTCTTTTACTTTTAATAACTGTGTTGCTACGCCAATATGGATGTACTCCCTTGGTGCAACGGTTCTCACTACACCTCTTTTAGTACATTGCATAAGGCCGACAACACTCGAAGGAGCATCCATATTTTCCGATTTTAATATTTTTAATAGGCTATCGCAGCATTTCATATACCACTGCTCCACATACCACTGCTGCACAATGTTTTTTTTTCGGCATAAAGTAAATTTTTTTTGTGAAGTATTTTAAAATTTTGCTGATTTTTAATTTTTAAAAACTCTAGTTAGATAAAAAAATATTTAACTTTAACATGTGGAGCAACACTGATCTGTTTGCGCGCTGTTAAAGTCAGCTGATTATGTACCATACGTTTTGTGTGAAATTGACAAGAAAAATTTTCAACTTTGATTGTTTGTTCTTGCGAAAGTTTACACAAAAAAGAAAAGGATTAATATGGAAAAGGTATGTAAAACTATAGTTTATCAATGTTTGTGTCGTTGTTATGTGTTTTTGTCTAATTGTACCGTGTTTTGTTTATGTGTATATTTAGAATACCAGAGTTTTTACAAACAACGTTTCAAGATCTACGATAGTCCTTTAATTGACGGTTCACTGTTCCTTACTACAATTGGGACAATTGAAATTGATAAATAAGACGCAACAAATTATTTGGCTTAATAAGACTCCGCAATCTGTTAGATTATGCCGACCATTGAAGATTGAATTCATTAAGGAAACTACCGACCTCATATTAGCTGAAATATTCATGTTTCTTAACAATAAAATAATTTATAAAAAAAGAATATGATTATATGATCTAAAATCTACTAATACTATTCATTTACAAAATAACAGATCAACAATTCATAAAACTCCATTACTTTAAATACAAGGATACAGTGCAAAATATAATTAAAAATATTGTATAATCATTAACTATCAACATAGACTATGTTGCAGATTGTTATGGATCCCTCAGGAATTAAAGTTCATAACAAAAACTGTAAAATATAGAGGATAAATATAAATTGTTAAATTTCGTTGATGTTAGTCTAATTGTGTGTTGTTTTCGAGTTTGTTAATTTGTTTCCAGACACTCAATATAAAATAGACAATCATCAACAAGCAATGACCAAAGGTTAGAAAGGAGAGTGTGGATATTGATAAGGTTGGGTAGCGTCAACCGAAAATACTAAGTACTCTATCCTGCTGGCTCTGTGGAATTTCTCAATTTTTATTCTCTTTAATTTACAAATAAAAATGTTCATGTTTCTTAACAATAAAATAATTTTTAAAAAAGAATATAATTATATGATCTTAAATCCTACTAATCTATTCATTTAAAAAATCGTAATTTTCAAAAATAGGCCAAAGCCAATACCACAAAATGTACCACATGCCCAAATGATCGTAATGATCATGCTACAGACCAACAATATTTGGTCTACTGGGTTACTATGCAATCACAAAAATTAAAAAAATTCGTAGTTTTCAAAAAAATTTTTAAAATAGGCCAAATGATGAGGAGCTCCAAAACTTTTTGCAATATATACGGATCATGTTACAGGACAACAAGACTTGGTCTCGGGGTATTTATGCAAACAAAAAAAAGATAAAACAAACAAATAAAAAAGGCTTACATTTTGGCTGTGACGAATCTTAGAATACCCTCAACAGATATCCCAAAAAAGTGTTCTATACACCCAGACAACTCGATCAAAATCATTATCACTTATTTGTAAGGATTTTATTTTATTTGGAATAACTTATAATTCATTATTATACCAAAAATATGGCATTGGGAATTAAAAAGAGGGAAAAAGAACCAGAAAAGGATACTATTATCCAATTATTGGTATTTCCAATCAACTAACGAATAAAATTCGTTTAGAAATTTCGAACAGTAGAAGAAACCATTTATTTAGTGAATGTAATAAAAAATTAGTACAATATCGATAATATTCGAAAGTGATAATTACAAATACGGTTATGCTGATTATATACATAATTAAATTAGGGCTTCAGTTGAACCAAACGAATTTTGGATTATATTGATTTTTTTAGGAAAATTTATTTTCCTTAAAAAATATTTAAATTCAAAATTAGTCATTAAAATTTATAAGTGTTTGTAGGCTAGTGGGTAGAAAGCTGCCTAGTACCTCTAATTTCCGAGTTCAAATCTCGGTAAAGGCAAATATTAAAAAAAAAATATTTATTTTAATTAAAATAAAATTAAATTCAATTGTGGTGCCGTAAGTAAGAGTGTGAATTATGAATATGGATGCCTAGGTTCGATACCGGAAAAATCTAAAAATAAAATTATTCTTAAAATTAAATTTTGACGAACGTAATAATATTTTATGTGGAATACAAATATTAAATTAGACAACTGAAAATTGGCTTTTACAACTAAAAATATAATTTAATATGATGATAGTTGTATGAAAAACTTTTGAAGTAAAATTATGAAGGTGAAAAAAGTTTTTTGAGGTGAAAAAATTTTATGGATGCGAAAACACATGTTTTGATGGAAAAAATTTTTAAGCGAAAAATTTTTTTGAGCGAAAAAAATTTTAGTGATGAAAAAATTTTTAGACCTGAACAATATTTAAGGTGAATACAAAATATTATTCATTTCTAAGCGACTGGTGAAAAAATATGAGAAAATATATTATGTACCAGTCGCTTCTATGAAATTGTACTAAAATACACCAATTTGTAAAGGGGTCTTAGACCTATATTTCGACATGTTACAAACGGAATGACAAACTGATATATACCCCCACCATATATGGTGAAGGGTATAAAAATCGTTTGGGGATTTTCGTATTACAATCAGAGTACAACGCTGTGGTGTACTAAAAAGTCAATACACTTTGGTAACAAAACTGGGGTCACTTTTTATTTAAAATATATATTTATTTTGCCAATATTTCCCTATTCATCGAATAGCATCTTCTGGGCTTATCTAAATAAGAACATAAACACATATGTACATACATCAATTAATAAATCAAAGAACACAATTTTCTGTAATAAAACCAACAACACAAATCATAAAAGGCTTACTTATATATTTTTTTTAATATATAAATCAATTTTATTATGTTCCACAAAATTTTATTTGAAAAAAACTTTTATTTTTAGATTTTCTCGGTATCGAACCTGTTCAACCTAAATAAATTTTTAGGAAAACAAGTGTAGCAGAAAATTCGTTAACACATTCCAATCTTTAGTGGCTTCTTTAATCAATACAATCCACAATTCGGTTGGTCTAACTGAAATCCTAATTTAATGATATATTTGATCAGGATAACCGTATTTGTAGGTACCACTTTCGAATATCGACAATTTTTTAATAAATTTGATAAATTGTACTAATTTTCCAATACATTCACTAAATAAATGGTTGCTTCTACTGTATACAATTTCTAAACGAATTTTATTCGTAAAGTTGATTGAAAAAAACAATAATTGGATAATAGTATTCTTTTTTAGTTCTTTTTCCTTATTTTGATTCCCAAAACCATATTTTTGCTAAAATAATGGATTAAAGGTTATTCCAAATAAAACAAAATTTTTGCAAATAAATGTTAATGGTTTTGATCGAACCAATCTTTTCTCTGTGTGTTCGCCTTCACTCTGACATCTTTCGAGCGAGCACATAACACTAGCAGTTGTTTATAGCGCAGTATTATAGCATCGCTCGTAGCGGCCACTTTGACATTAGCCTAATTGATTATAAGTTTGTGTGTAAATAAAGAGTAGCTGAAGAAAATGTCAACGGTGCTTATTATTTGAAATATAAAACGAACTTTATTTATTTAAAGGAAATAAATCAACGATTTTCGACATTCGGCTGCAACCTCTTCGATTAAAATAAAATTCACCATCATTGTTGTAACTATCCTACAAGGATTCCACAAAACTTTCGCACTATCACTTTTCAGACTGTGACATCATGAATATAGAGGGGGTTTAGTTTTAGACAATATCTCAAAAATTACTGATTTTCATAACTTTTATGGTGTACATTTTAATCTTTAAAATAGAGCTCAAAAGTAAAAGCCGATTTTGTAAGGACTTCTTAGAGAACTGTTTACGTTTTTTCAAACTTTCATGACGTCATATTTTTGAAACCAAAGAAGTCTGTGAGAGTATACGTTTTGTTATTTTGTTTTGAGAAGGCGGCCAAAATCATTTTTATGGTTACTGATTTTAAAGTTATGTTATTCATAAGAATAAAATGATTGATATTGTTACGGAAATTAAATTCATCAATTTTCATTCACTAGTAGAAACATAAATCCCCATATGTTAGCCCTGAAAAATAAAACAGTTAAAATGGCAACCCTTCACCATAACTAATGTTTCTTCTGTCAAATTTGGAAGGAATATTCTAAAAAGTATGCTGCTTCCGGGCGGTGCTGCCACATTCTTGTTATTTTAACCCGTACATATAAAAACGCCACCCAGGTGGTATAACAAAACGCTAAAAAAGCACTGATGATAATTGAAATGCGTATTCTGTGGAAGTGTAAACTTAATAGAGTTTAAATAAAGTCTTTTGTGTGATAGTTTTAAGTTTCTATTTAAATAAAGAGTAGCTATACAAAAATTTCAACGGTGTTTATTATTTGCAATAAGATAAGAACTAGATTTATTTAAAGGAATTAAATAAACGATTTTAAAAGGTAAAATCGTAACAATATGTTATGATACACAATAAAACATTAAACAAACACAGCAAATGAAGTTGTAACTTTGTATCCGATTTTTAGGGAAAATTGGCATTATGATGTAAAGCTTAAAAATGTATTTTGTTTGAAATTAGTTTTGGCGATAAAAATTCTTGGCATCCTTTTAAATTTACTATCTTTTAGGATAATGTAAAAAAATGTTAACATTTCTTAAATCTAAGGACTCAAGCCAAAAAAAATATTTTAACAGTTAGTACATTTTTCGATTCAACAAAAAATTCATTTATTTAACGAAAAATTTGAGTAATTCCGTTATATTAGCTCTGTATTTTTTGTGGCTTTGTTCTCTGAAATTCTTTATTTCTCCATATATTTAAAATTTATGAAATGTGAATAAAACAAGGTATTTTATTAATAATAAGATGTCATCAACCGATATGGGATTACAGAATATGAGTATAATTTTTAGTTTTAAAACTACACTCAAACAAATGAACATAGTATTTCTGTTCAATCAGTTTTAGCTGACACTGTATGTTAAAATAAAAAACGTTAACTAATATATTAAGTTATATTTTAATGCAGTATTTAATATTCAGGATACAAACAAAAAAGCTCTGTTTGTATCGTCATAACTTCAGGCTGAGAAAATTAAAATAACAAGCTGATCGTTTTTGCATCGTGTGCGAATAACGATAGATAATAACCTCATTATTTTTGAGAAATATTTAACGGGTAATTTGAGTCTAATTGCATCAAGCATAATAGCTACCCAGCAAAAAAATTGGTAGTCATTCTATGACTATAACTTTATTCCTTCATTGCTTTCTTAAGTTTAGTTAACATTCTTTTATGATTTTTTGGTGTTATTCTAAGAAACTCCCAAAAGAATTCATTTGCTCATATTTCAAATGTAGTTATTTAGGTATAAACCCAATGCATATCTTGAAAACCACTCTTCACTGCTTCTAATGCATAAGTTATAGTATATCGTATATATTCTGAATCTAAAGCATTTATTCAAAATATTATTTTCTGATCACTCAAAATCAAAATTTTAATGAGGAAATAGTTCTAATGAACTTTTAATTTTTTTATTAAATCATTTTTGATATTTTTGTTTAAAGTTTCATGAAGGTTAGAATTTGTGCAGTTTTGTAATTTTTAATAAATTTCTTCAACCTTTAATTAAAACTAGCTTAGCCTGTCTGCATTTTTGCAGCCTTAAATATATATAATGACACAATCTGTGCTTTTTTGCATTGTGTATTTAAAACTACATCATTTCCAGTTTTAATTCTGAATTAAGCTAAATAATTTTAAAAAAATGTAATAATGTTTTAAAACTATCTAAAATAATGTTAAAATTGTGTAAAAATTATTTCAATTTGACCAAAAATGTTTTAAAATTGTGCAAAAATTATTTAAAATTGTTCAAAAATATTATATTTTAGGCCGTCCACTTTCCTGAAAAGTTTTAATAATTTAAACTTTAAACATAAAAATTATTTAACCACAAATATGACATGTTAAAAAAATATTGGTCTAGTTTAATGTCAATTGTCTAGTTTGATGTAATTGTACATACATATAATTTTTTCCCTTATATTTTGTGATTTTTTTATTTGATATTTAGAATGTATGTCATTTCAACTACTCACAAATTTAACCTTCCGCATAAATGGAACAGGAAACATACCCTTCCCCTTAAGCATTGTTCCATGTACACTAGGGTTATAACTTTTTTTTTGCAAAAATACTCTAATATTTTTTTTAATAAGATATTTTATTAATAAATTAATATGTACTAAGTTAAGAAAATAGTTAATATTACTTATATTTAATTTTTGCATGATATACATTTTAAATTTAATGTTCGTGTTGATTTGCACAAAGGATAAATATCTTGAACCACTTTGATGGCACGTTCTGCACAAATATTACTACTTTGGTATAACCGATTCAGCCACTACCCAATGTCTGGTAAAATACTCATGAGCCTTTTAAACGGCTCCAAAGATAAATTTACAAATGCAAAATTGTCTTCACGAAAACGATGATCTGAAAACTAAATAAAGAACCTTGGACCGCTTATAAACTGACATACTTCATACATGGTTCGGTATTTAGGTAGAATTCCACCGAGCGTTGGTTATTGGGGGTATGGTTTTGAAACCTTTTATTTATTCCGAAGTACCTGAAAGCTATTCCGAGTTCATGCAAGCATGTCATCGTCAGAGAAATAAATTTATGTAATCACTGCTGTTATTTTTACGCATTGTGCTCGTCATTCTGAAAATTCTGAAATCCATATCGCAAAAAATTTAATAATATTTTTAACAAAAAAAATCGAAACCTTTAAATTAAAAATCTTGTGCCTAAAATTTACCTTCAAGGTTGATATGTATCGTTTGATTCAAACTATTTGAACTTTTTACTGAAATATTAATTTTTACTTGGAATAAATTAAAAATATATAGTACTAACTTCAAGAAAGTTTATGCGGAAACGTTTTGAAGATCGTAAAGTAATATCGCAATTCTTTATGATTTTGTATGTAGTTTACGGTTTGGATAAGTAAAATTTTGTATTTGCAAAAAAAATTCAAAAGTTACACCCTAATGTACACATATACACTTAAGCCAGAAAATTCTATTACAAATAGCCCTGTGAAGGAGAAAATAGTAAACCCAAATGTGTGTATGCGTACGAACAGGGCAGTAGCTGCAGCTCAAAAGTAGCAAAATTAATAAATTTTCAACAAAATAAAATATTATTTATTTAAAAATTACATATTTTTAAAGGGATTTCTACAAGATAGTAAGAAGTCAGAGCATGGGAGAATTAATTCCCCAATTCCTTTTTTTTTAACTAAATTAATATTTTGGGAATAAATTCCCTATGAAATTTAATGCATTCGTTTTTCTGTTCAATTTCATTTATTATATTCTAATTCCTTTATAAAATTTAAGAATTAATTCGCAAAGGAATTTATTTAAAGCTAGCTAATTCAACTTTTGAGCAACGAATTAATTCTTTAAGGTATGAACTCCATTTAAATTCATTTACTTTTAGCTTAATTCCCTGTTAGAATTAACTTTATCTCTTAATTTCCTAAAGGATTCACTTTTTCGATTAAAAAACTGTATCATTATTTTACATTTTAAAGATAACACATTACTTTGTGTTTTAAATTAATGGTAAAAGTACGGAGTTATTATTAAAAGGTAATGTACACAATGATGATGTCATTACTAATGACACGAGCTTGTAACGATAACTTATTATTATAAACGTTGTTTAAAAATATAATAGAATGTGTTACCTACATGAGCAACAATAATAGGTTACTAATGTGTTTTTTAAACCATCAAATAATGACAAATTTTTTTCGACACATTACTTTTTATTTTTTTCTTTCAGGTAAATAAGGGGAAAATTTAATTCTTTAGGGAATGAAGCGGAAAATATAATTCTTTAGGGAATTAATTAATGAATACAATTGGAATTAATTTCTTATGAAATTAATTCCTTGACCATAAGTTGAATTAACAATATTTAAATGAATTCCTTAATTTTAATTATTTATGTTTGAACTAAAGGATTCATTCGCAAAAATTAATTCCTGTTTTTTTCTTGTTAATGAATTCATTCCTTGAATTAAAAATATTAACTAAATTTAAGGGAATTCATTCAAAAAGTAAATAATTCTTCGAAAGAAACTTTTGCTGTAACTTATAAAATTGAAATATTTACAATTGTTAAGTTTTTAAACCAAATTTGCAATTAAATATTGTTAAAAAACCATTAAAATCGTGTAATCGAATAAATATATTAAAAAAAAAAATAAAAAGAAATTTGAATTTCTAATATAAATCTTTATAAAACATTAACAAAAAGTAGAAAAACCCCTCGAAAACAATTGCTAGAATAAAAAAGCTAAAATTTAGACGGTGACTTTGTTACATGCAATTATTGCGTGCAATTTTTGTTTGTTGGTGAATGGTGTAGAGAAGCAAGCGGGGAACCAAAATAGTCACGGTTTTCGTTTTTCGTGCATGTTTTTGTTTTTTCTTTTTCGCACCCACATGTATTCTTCTTTTGTTGCTTTATTCACATTCAGTTTTCGTGCAACAAATGACTGTATAAATAGACATATCTTTGGAAGCAACTTTGAAAAGGAAATTAAGAAAATTGCATGCAATTAATCTCAGACTTGCTGCTAGATACTATCGCCGAATCAACCCGGAAAATGCTAATTGGACAACTTGCCTACAACAGCAGTAGCAGCAAGTAGAGAACAAAGTGTCACGGGAACAAGCTGAGGTTAGCAATTTGGCTCTACCCCACTGAGCTGTCACTTAATAATAAATAAAAGAAGATTGATTACCTCCATAGATTGTCCTTGCTATGTCAACCATATGGGTGAATGATTATTTGCCTAAGTATGTGTGTGTATACGAGTAAAAGAATATTTATGTTGTACTTGTTTTGTCTATTGGGGTGGTTTTCGAATTGAATTGTAAGTAGTAATGAAAGAGTTAAAACTGTTTTTTTATTTGTTTATGAAATATATTGGTGTTGTACTTCTTGTTATCTGAAATACTTATCCTACACATATACGAGGGCGGATCAATAAGTCCGTGACTTTTCGACCTTCCCTCGTAGTTACATGAATTGCAACACTGCTCCCATCAAGTACCACCTGTTAATAGACTACTTTCAAATTTTGAGCAAGTTCCGTTATTTACTTTGCGTTTAACAGCGGTACAAAACATACAACCATGTGGCTTTTTTTAAAAATGGAAAAAGTGAATTTCGAGTGCTTATTTAACATTATTTTCTGCGAAAAAACGTCAATCAAACCAAGAAAAAGCTTGATAAATACTATGGGGACTCTGCACCATCGTTTTCAATGGTAAAGAAGTGGTTTACTGACATTCGTTGTGGCCTTACAAGCACGGAAGATGCCGAACGTTCAGGACGCCCAGTTGAGGTCTCAGCACCCAAAACAATTGAAAAAATTAACGATATGGTCTTGGTCGATCGGAGATTGAATGTGCGAAACAATACTGTTTTTCATGAGTTTTTCTTCCATTGCTTTTGTATTTGCTTTGTAATAAAAAACTAATACTTAAATATCCCTCAGTTAAATATTTATGAAATTGAAAACAAGTTTTACGATGATGTGTGCAAAATTATGTTGATTTGCAAATAAAAATATTGCCCGACAGCTTAAAATAATTTTGTGAAAAAATTTGCAAATTTGCATTGTTTGCTTCATCATATCGTAAGTACCACAATTTAAACCAAAATTAAATATTTGTTTTATTTATTTCATGATTTTTAATGGGCCACAATCGCAGTGATTGATGGATGGTAATTGTGCTGGAGATAAATATGGTATTTGTTGGATTTAGTTTATTTAGTTTTGTTATTTAAATTTAAATATATATGTTAATAAATTTAAAGAAAAAAAATAAAAATTTGCTACTAACAATTAAAATAATATGCCTTTACACAAATCCGTTTTTTGTTGAAAAAAACGGTATGAATACGGATCCGTAAACGATCCGTCAGTGACGGACTATTAACGGACAACTCCGTTTTTCATACGATATATCCGGTCCGTAAACGGTCCGTCATTAACGGACTTTTAACGGACAACTCCGTTTTTCATCCGATATATCCGGTCCGTAAACGGTCCGTCATTGACGGTTTTTAAACGGATTCGAATATGTTTGGATGTTCCTTAAAATCCGTTTTATGGTCCGTTTACGGATAAAGAAAACGGTACGTAAACGCAGTTGGATTCCGTTTAAGACGGACCGAAACCGGTACGTAAACTGTACGTATTGTTTGTTGGGGATTTTCTATTTCCAATCCTAGAGAAATGGCTCGGTGAAAGGGGATTTAGCTCCAACGATGAAATTATTGATCAAACAAATGCCTTTTTTATGGACCTCGAAAAAGCCTGTAAGACGCAAAGTAAATGACGGAACTTGCTCAAAATTTGACAGTAGTCTATTAACAGGTGTTACTTAATGGGAGCAGTGTTGCATTTCATATGACTACAAGGGAAGTTGGAAAAGTCGCGGACTTATTGATCCGCCCTCGTACTTACGAGTATACACTCACAATATTATTTCGTTAAAAATAATCTAAAATACATACTAAATTAATCGAAAATACAATTAAAAAGAGGACTACTGAATTTTCATTATTTTCAGCCCATTTTGTTGTTTATTTTCAATCATTGTTTAATAATCAACATAAGTAGTAAAAGCAATCGAAAGTAGTTTAAAATAACCATCAATTTTTAACTGCCAAAAAGTAGAAAAAACGAATTTTGTAGTTTGTTTTTCAAATTTAAATTTTTTTTATTTGTATGTAATTTTACAAAACACAACACACACAGACGTATATATTTTTTTTATTTTCGTGTGTGTATCTATATATGAATAATTTCTTGTAATTTTTATTGAAATAATTTTGTATATATACAAACTATTTTGGTAAAAAAACAAGAAAGAATTTCAATTTTTAAAACATAAAATTTTACATTGAACAGAAAATATCAACTCCTACTGAATGTATGTAAATTCTTATAGTTTGTCTTTTGAGTGACTGATTCAAATAGTAAAAAAATATATTTCTATGAGTTTCAATTGATTCTTCATTTAAAAACAAACTTTACGTACTATTACTTTTTAAATAAACTAAAGTCGGTAACGGAAAATATATTGTGAGTGTACCAAGACACGTATATATTGGAGCATATTCATCCCCAAAAACATTACAAAAACATCTTTCAAAAAGATACACTCAGAATATTATGTAGTTAACTGTTTGTAGTTTAATAAAAAAGTTTTCCGTTCGATTTAAAAATAAAGGAACATACATTTATTTTTCAAAGAAATATCTATATTAGCTTTTTTATACATTTATTCGAAATAATTTACTATCATTTACCATTTTTTTTCAGTTTCATTTATTTTTTTCATTTGTTTGAAATTTAATAAAACTTTACCCACCAAACGGAAACTTGTGGTTTATTTGTGTCCGTAACAGTTATTACAAACTTAAATTTTGTTTGCTGTCTGTTTCAAAAAAAATATTCAAAAAATTTCAATTTGTTTTTTTATTTAAATTGGTTGTATATATACAAAATTTTTCAATACAAATTAGAAGAACTTCATAAAAACACATACATACACAAACACATTAACACAAAAAGTGTTTATAGCTTTATATGCATACATACATTTTGTATTGTACGAATACATTAAAAAAAAACAAAAAATACAAAAACGGAAATAATTTCGAATACATGAAAATAACATTTATTTTTTAAGGATTGGTAGGTAAAATTTTGACATTTATTTTAACTGATGATATCATATGTTTCTTACGGATGTGTCAGTTAATTAATTAACATTTAGAAATAAATAACAAATGGCATTTAATTCAAATGAAAATTAAGTGGACAGGTTTTTAAATGAAATATCATTTCTTTTAAATTATATTTTCAGTTATTTATTTTAAGTGTATTTAAGCAATATCGTATATTTTTGATTTGGTGGAAAAATAACAAGTACTAACTTTATAATTATTGGGGAAAATATTAAAAAAAAATATTTTTATGTTAAAATTTTTTATTAAAATATTGCGGAAATATCACCTTTTTCTCACCTGGATGAAATTGTTTAAAATAAAGGATGATTTTTTTGCTATTTGATTTTTCAGTGTAAAAAAAAGATTCGTGGCAATGCCAAAAATGTTCAGTAAGGTTTGCCTTTTCACCATGAATAGACTTACAAACGAACAACGCTTGCAAATCATTGAATTTTGTTATCCAAATTCGTGCTATATGAGAAATGTGTTTCTATCGAAAAGTTGACTTCAGCGACGAAGCTAATTTTTAGCTCAAAGGGTACCTCAACAAACAGAATTGCCAAATTTGGTTTGAAGAGCAGCAAGAGGCAGGTCAAGAGCCCGAAGACAGCATCACAGTTACCATTGGAGAAATACCGGGAGAAATTCTGGAAAAAGTGTGCCAAAATTGGAGCTCACGGATAGGCCTCCAACGGCGTAGCCGCGGGCATCATTTACGTGAAATAATATTTAGAAAGTAAATGACAGACATTTATTTATCGCCCCAAATAAATATTTCATTCGCCTTTGCAAATTTTCGGTTTTTTATTTCAATTTTCAAGTTTGACAACAGTGACATCTGCTCACAGTTAATTTTTTTGTAAAGATATTAATTAAAACTATCTTTTAAAATTCACAAATTTTTGAAATTATGAAAAATTTCATAAAATTTGTGAAAAAAGATCTTCTTATAAACTAAATGGAATTTGGAAAAAAAAATAATGAAAACTGCTTTAATTTAACGAAAAACTTACTTGAACGAGTTCTGACAAATATTCATTGCTTAAATGTAAAAATTGATTAATATCATGAATATAATTCTCTCAGTGCATTTGGCAAATATACACTCAAAAAAAGGCATGAACTAAAATGTAATCAAAAATTTCCTTCAAAATAGTTTATAGATTGTCCTCAATTTAAGAAAAATTTTATTTAAATTTAGAAAAATTTTCTTAAAAAGAATAAAAATTCTTAAGTTTGAGGAAAAAGGAAATAGTTTATATACTCAGAAATAGTTCATATTTTTCCTAAGTAATATTTCTTGATTTTAGGAAAAAAAGTCAATTAAATAAAAATTTATTAATTTAAAAAAACATCGTAGTTTTTAAGAAATTTGCATACTCAAGTGTAATAAAATTAAGTTTAGTTCAAAAAAAATTTAGGACATAATTTACTTCCATTTAGTTTAAAAAATGTGTCTAACTTAATGTGTGTTCATTTTTTGTTCGCGAGTAGTAAAATTAAATTTTTAATTCAATTTTTAAGTATACCACTCTCTAATTTTGCAGAATTGTTTTCTAAAAATTAGTTCGGACAATTAAAAACAAAAAGTAATAAATTTTTTCCTATGTACATAAAAATTTAATTTAAGAAGACAAAGGACCCCCAGTGCTCCTTAGCCATAGATGTCGTGTGTCACTTAGGGCGTCCCTTTTTGTAGTTCTCTCAAGAAGAACCGTTAATTAACTATGAAAAATGTATGTAATATATTTTACCATATATTTTAAAGTACTTTACAATCATTGTGTACATATTTTCCCACTTTGAGGACACGGCTCTTAACAATTAAATTGAAGTATACTAAATTCATGTATTTAAAATATAAATTAAATTTCATTAGCAAAAAGGTAAACAAATTAAAAAAATGTACTGCAGGATATCCTGAAACGTAATGAATTGTGACAAAGTCAGATCCTTTTCGTAGTTAATTAACGGTTCTTGAGTGAACTACAAAAAGGGACGCCCTATGTAACACACGGCATCTATGGCCGTTGCAAAAATACAAAATATCACAGTTGCATTTCTTGTTAAAAGTTTATTTTATGACATTTTAAGCTTAAACTTTGACATATACAATTATAGGAAAGCCATTATGCCGTAATGTATAAAATGTGCTTGCGATATTTTGTATTGTAGTCAGCAAACAAAATTATTACATTATTAAGATTGGAGATGCACGCAGAGAAAAAACATGATTAATAAATGGTCACTACGACCATATTTATTCATATTAGCCTAATATGTTTACCCTAATAAATTTGTTATAGCCCTAGAATAAATTGAACAAAAATTTTTTGTCTTAAGCATATTATTAGTTGCACACAAAAGTGTATGTTTATTACAAAAATTTATGTTTGCCTTTAAACACATTCTCTAAATGAGCAAACATTTATTTTCAAAATAAACAGTGTGTGTTTCTAAAAAATTAAAATTTTCTCCCGCGTCATTTTCGGTTCGCCAGCGATAGTTAATAACATGAGTGAGTATAAAATAATAAAAACATTTTTCGGGGAGCAAAAGGCCATGCTCAAAGTTCAAGTACTTTCTCGATTTAAGTTAGACACATTTTTTGAACTAAATTGGGAGTAAATTATGTCCTATATTTTTTTTTTAACTAATTTAAATTTTTTTACATTTGAGTTTGCAATTTTCTTAAAACTAAGATGTTTTTTCTTAAAATTAATAAATTTTTATTTAATTGACTTGTTTTTTTTTCCTAAAATCAAGAAATATTACTTAGGAAATATATGAACTATTGCTGAGTATATAAAATATTTTGTTTTTCCTCAAACTTAGGAATTTTTATTCTTTTTAAGAAAATTTTTCTAAGTTTTAATAAAATTTTACTTAAATTAAGGAAAATTTTTAAACTATTTTAAAGAAAATTTTGGATTGAATTTAAGTTTATGTCTTTATTTTGAGTGTATGGAAATGACAAGCCAACGTTTATAGTTTACCGCAGAAACACAACTACCATAATTAAAAAATCTACACCTTTTCCAATTGTATTTCAGAAATAGTCAATTGAATTTCAGAATAGTTAATTGTATTTCAGAAATAGTCAATAGTATTTCAGAATAGTCAATTGTATTTCAAAAATCGTCAATTGTATTTCAGAAAAGTCAATTGTATTTCAGAAATAGTCAATTGTATTTCAGAATAGTCAATTGTATTTAAAAATTGTCAATTGTATTTCAGAATAGTCAAATGTATTTCAGATATAGTCAGTTGTGTTTCATAATAGTCAATTGTATTTCAGAAATTGTTAATTGTATTTCAGAATAGTCAATTGTGTTTCAGAATAGTCAATTGTATTTCAGAAATTGTCAATTGTATTTCAGAATAGTCAATTGTATTTCAGAAATAGTCAATTGCATTTCAGAATAGTCAGTTGTATTTCAGATAACACTTTTTTGTATTTTTTATAGAGCCCCCCATTACCCCCATTTTAGTGTGTTGTTGTTGGCATATGTATATTAAAGTGCCCCTTATTGTATGAGGAATGTGATATAAATTTCTTTTAACACAATAATCGATGGCAATAAAATACCAATATAACAATACATATACATACTATGTACATTCTGATGTTGCTTTTAGTTAAATAAAACAAACATTAACATATTGCATCATTACCTACAATAAAAAAATTCACAGAAAAACTCTTACCTAAAATTTTAATACTCTTTTCATCTTACATTAGAGGATGCCTTAATGCAGGTACGTACACCCAGAGAACATTATCGGTTGTGGGTACCGAATTTGCTGCCAATCGAGTTCTTGCGGTTACGGAAACTTTCTTCATAATATATTATATTTTTTGTTGGAAAAGCCAATATTAAGTTTTGTTCTGTTGGCATAAATGATATGAAGTTCCACAAAATTTGGCTTACTGCACCCCAACTAATTTAAATTTTCTTTGATATTTTGGATACTTATACATTTAAATATTTTAATTAAAAAAAATATTTTTTCCCACATACTACTCCACAAACACTTATAAATTTTGAAATTGTTGTTTCTTACCGTGGTTACTAAACATTTATAGTATGTACCGTATATGACAAAGCCACGGTCTTTTTCGGCCCCATTTTATACCGTTGCTCGCAATGGGTTAACATTTTGTAAAATCAATATAGACATAATTCTTACTTAATATCGAACAAATTAATTTAATTTGTACAGGAAAAAAATTCCGAAACTGGGCTTTGATGTCCTTTACTTTTCATATATTTGTATGAAATAGCCACGGTCTTTTTCTCTCCCATGTACGGCGTTTTTATGCCGTGAATCATAATGAATTGAAATTTTGCAGAAAAGATCTAGTTCTGACTTAAACCTGACAAATATTTTTCAACTTGTGGAAAAAAAAATATTCCGAAACTGGCTCTTGAAATCAGAAAGTCCTTTACTTTTCATATATGAAATAGCCACGGTATTTTTCGGTCCCATCACGCAAAGAAAAAACATGGTTGGGAGAACCATATTCGAAGAGCATCATATATTTTGGGTTTATGATTGTGCCAACTATAGTCGTACTATATTATGGTTATCATATTATGATAATAAAATATCCATAATTTTACCATAATACTGATCCTACAGTTATATTATGATCCAAAAATATGATTGCATGTAATCATAGTATGCTCAAAATGTTATTACATTATGGTCCCCATAACTATATTATAATTTCTGGATTATCATAATATGATCCATATAAAATCGTTATATAGAATCTTTTTGACAATGAATTGATTATTGTATATAATATTACATGTATGAGGAATTTTCGAAAAAACCCTCAAAAAAAATCTTCTAAAGTTAAAAAAAAAAATAAACTGGATCTTAATAGGTCAATTGATGAAATGTTTTAATGCCACACGAAAGGTATTTTCTACCCATCTGATATTTGTCCAGTTTTAGAAAACAATATATGATTGTTTTTTTAAGACATTTTGTTTTTTATGAAAACAAGACAATACTCGTATTATGACTGTAAATGTCAAAGTCATGTTTTATTTGATGTATAATTATTCTTTGATTATTGCCATCATTTTATGGTTGCATAATTATCATATTTTTTTCATAGTCAGAATATTTGTTACCACAGTCATGCCAATCATGTTATAAAATAGAAGGTGGCAATCATAAAATAGTGAAATATTTACTATAATAATGATGGTAGTGACCATGTTGATGGTTAGGCAACCAATAATATGGTTGTGACAACCATACCCGATTGCAGTAAGCACAATATAGTAGCAGTGATCATGTTGCAACTATGTTTTTTCTCTGCGTGATGTAAGGCGTTTTTAAACTAGTAAAACAAAAATATTCCGAATCTGCCTCTTGAATTCAGAAAGCCCTTTACTTTTCATACATTTGTATGCAATAGCTACGGTCTTTTTTGTTGACCTGCTTCGTAATGCGTAAAAATGTTGTAAAAAATTATGTACATAATTCTGAGATCAATTTTTAATTTTTTTTTTCAGTTTTTAAACAAAAATATTCCCAAAATAGCTCTTTAATTAATCAAGCGTTTCAATTTAAATTGCAGATATAAATTTAAATTGCACATATCTTAAGAACTGAACAAGATAGAGCAGAACGGGCGAAAAATTTGCACTGTGTGTATTAACACGCATAAATCAAATTAACATGTAAAATAACAACAAATTTTCCTATAAGTCTGTAATAAAATCAACTAAGTGTCTATGCATATGGCTGTAAGAATACAAAATAAAAGTCCTTTATAAAATTTGATTTTCAAATTCACGAATACAAATTTTAAAAGTAACGAAAAAGATTAAATTGTATTTGCGCGCATAATTTTTTCCTACCCTGTTGAAAAGATAAGAAAACCTCCTAAAATATTTCTGCTTAATATTTTAGACCAAGAATCCTCTTTTTTTTCAAGAATCCTATTTTTAGCAAACAAAAATTTTTCGTGCATGTTATTAAAATATATAAAAATATAGCAAAAATATAAAAAGTATTAAAAATAAATATATATATAAAATATTTTATAATAACAATAATAATAAATATAGAATATGTTAAATAAATATATAAGTATATAATATAAAAGGTATTCAACAATACGTGCAGTGAACTTAAATTTTACGTTGAATTTAAATAAAATTTAGTTTTTTCTCAGTTTTTAAATTGAAAGTGAAAAAATTTTAAAATTAATTCCAAATTAAATATTTAATTAATTATTTTTTTTATTAACAAAAAGAACAATGCAAAAAATAACAAAATAACAATAGTCATTTTAAATTATTTTTTAAGTATAATCAAACATTTTTAGTAAAAAGAAATCTTTTTACTAAAAATGTTTGATTATAGACTAGAATAAATAAAGAAATAAATAAATACGTATTTTCGTTTCAAATTCCATTCAAACTTAAATATAATAAAAAAACAAGAATAAAATTAAAATAAAACTATTTGACAGTTTTTATTTTTCTGCTGAATTTTATTTTTAAAATTGGCGATAGAAATTTATTTTACATACAATAAAGGCCACCTTAATATAACATAAATACCAACATCATCATCGACGAAAACTTCCACAGCATACACACACACACTCCTACCTACATACTCAATAAGAACAACAATAAAATTTCATGTAAATTTTGATACTTTTTTATCCTTTTCTATTATATATATATTTTTTTTTTGTTTTTAAATGCGACAGAAAAAGACCGTGGCTTTTTTATATCCCAGCAAAACCACACATTACCAAATAATGTGTAAAGTATTGTGTAGCCATAGGGGACAATGCATTTCTTAACACCTTACTTCATTGATGAATTTTACAGGCGATGTGCCTCAAAGTAATGTATGGACCCATTAAGTTAGAGGTGATTAAGTAAGTGGTTACTAGGGTGGGAAAAGTAATGTGTCTACAAATATATTTTAATAAAAAAATTATTTAGAAAAAGAAATTATTACAAAGATTTCAAACGTTATTAAATATAATGTGGTCATGATGGGAATCGAACCTGGGAACTGGATGCCAGCCGAGAAATCTACTCACTGAGCTATCAACGCTCTTTATGTTTTCGTTCGTAATGTCGAAACGAACATACATTACAATTTTGCTTACAAAAAACAAAAAGTAATGAGTCTAAAAATAGATTTTCAAAAATATTTAGATTATTACTTTACGTTTATAAATCATGCAATACGTTATCAATGATCGGTAACTCATTACTTTATGCTTGCAAATAATACAAAAGTAACGAACTACCATTACAAAGTAATGCATGAGTATATCGTACTCATTACCAAAGTTTTGCTGGGATTTATAAAGAAATACTATATACAAGCACAGCAAAACTTTGGTAATGGGTGCGATACTCTCATGCGTTACCTTGTAATGATAGCTCGTTACCTTTTTCATTATTTGCAAGCATAAAGTAATAAGTTACTCATTATTGATTACGTAATATATGATTGATAAATGTAAAGTAATAATTGAAATATTTTTGAAAATCTATTTTTAGATACTTTACTTTGTGTTTTTTTGTAAGCAAAAGGGTAATGTATGTTTGTTTTGATAACACTAGCGAAAAAACGAAGCACAACAATTCGTTTAAGTTTAAAGCAATCAAATACTATATGCGTCGATAGCTCAGTGGGTAGAGTTCTTGGCTGGTAACCAGATTTCCCTGGTTCGATTCCCATCTTGACCACATTATTTTTAATTACAAATATTTTAAATAAAGTATTTGTAATAATTTTTTTTAATAAAAATTCCTCTTTTTTAAAAATCTATCTTAACCCATATTCTCATAGCGTGGTCATATGACGACAGAAACATTGGCATTTTCAACGCGCCAGTGTACCGTTATCGCTGCACAGGAAAAAATAAAACAACAACAAGTGTATTCTTTGTTAATTGCATTTTCATTATGAATTTGGTTTGGCCTTGTCATTCAAAGCGTTCACGTGTTCTAAGCTTTTCATTGTGCTTGTTTTTTTTTAAAGTTCAAAATTATGAGTTCGGCTAAAAAGTAAGTGAAAAAAACTTATTAAATTATAAAAATAAGCAATAAAAGTAACATAAAATTAAAATATATATTTGTTTTCAAGATTTGTACTAAAAATCTTTATATAAGTTCTGGAAGAAATATATTTTTTTTCAGATTTTATTTTGATGTCGTCATATGACGACGCTATGAGAATACGAGTACTGATAAACTTTTTTTTTTGTTTTCGGTTTTTTATCAGCAAATTTCTTACCGTAGCGGAGATTTTAGATATTTTAGACGAAGAAAATGAAAATGAGTTTTTCATCGAACCTCCGGACGTCAATATTTTGACTGATGAAGATTCAGATGAAGAAGTGGAAGTGGGAGGAAATATAAATACTTTGTGTCGTAACCAACTGCTGGCACCTGCTGAAATTCGAAGAGCCAATAAAGAGCTTCCCACAAACGTTAATCAGCAAGACAGCAAAAGAAGAAAGGTGGATGTAAAAAAGGATAATGAAATACGTTGGAAATTAGGAGGAAAAACATCTGAAATCACAGAATTCCAAGTTCCTGACAATAATTTTGAGGAAAGCATGACTGCAGTCCAGTACTTTGAGCTTTTTTTCGATGAAGCATTGATTGACATCATTATCGCTGAAAGTACTAAGTACTGTTTATCAAAAAATTGGCCGGACGTCAACTTGAGCGCAAAGGAGTTAAAAACTTTCTTTGGAATTTTGATGGTTTCTGGATATAATCAATTATCCAGTAAAGCACTGCAACCATGCAGTATACAATTCAATGCGCAGAAACCGATTCGATACCATCATGAAGTCCCTGCATTTTCAAAGCAACGACAATTTAGACAAAAGTGATAAGTTCTGCAAATTACGTCCACTTATATCTCACCTTCAAAAAGCTTTCATGAAGCACTTCCAACCAACGGAGTCAATATCACACGATGAAGCCATGGTACAGTACTTTGGAAAACACGGTTGTAAGCAAGCCATCCGAAATAAGCCAATACGTTTTGGATATAAAATTTGGTGTCAAAACTCACCATCTGGCTACCTTATTGCGTGTGAACCATACCAAGGAAAAACCTACCAGGGTAATGAAGAAATGGAAAGCCAATTTGGAAAATGTGCATCCACATTGTTGCATTTAATTGACCAATATCCATTATCGAAATCTATGCTTCCTTACCATTTCTTTTGCGATAATTTATTTACAACATTTCCTTTGCTCAAAGAGATGAAAAAAAGAGGCTTCAATTGCACCGGGACCATAAGAAACAATCGCTTGGGTAACAATTATTGTTTGGAAGATGTAAATGCGTTCAAAAAGAAAGAAAGAGGTTTTATACAGACTGCAATAGCAAAGTACCAAAAAGAAGATTTCTATGTAACTATGTGGAAAGACAATGCAGTGGTTACTGTAGCTTCAACTGCTTTTTCTGCAGATCCCGAGGGAAAAGCTAAAAGATGGAGTAAGTCAGACTTAAAATATGTTAATATTAGTATTCCATACTCCATACATAGACCGAATGGATCAAAACGTAAATGCTGACCGCATATCTATTCGAAGTAAAAAATGGTGGTGGTCATTATTTACTTGGATGCTGGATGTGTCAATTCAAAATGCTTGGCTTTTAGCCAGGCAGCATGATCCCAAACTCAAGCAAAAGTCTTTCTGTAGAGAAGTAGCAATGGCATATCTTATGTCAAGTAATAATTTACCAAAACCTGGGGGGAGAAAACCGAATTCCCAGCCTGGAGCTGATTCCATAAGATATGATCAATACATGCACTTTGTACAAAGAACAAAAAATAATAAGCACAGACGCTGTGCTGGAGATAAATGTAAGTCAACTGTAAGGACAGAGTGTCAAAAATGTGACATAGGTTTGTGCATTGATTGCTTCGCACCATATCATCAGAAATAAAAATATTTATTTTTTTGTTTTTAATTAATTTTTGTAAACAAATGTATTAAAACAAAAAGACCAATGAAGTAATAAATCTCTTAAACCTAAAATCAATATCAAAATTTTGTACACTTATTATCATAGCGTCGTCATATGACGACACCCATTTTCCGAAAACCTGGACCCGATATGACAATTTTTTTTATATATATACTAAAGGCAGCCTATACATGCTGTGAATCAAATATTATTATAATCGGATGATTATTTTATAACTCGGGAGAATACGGGTTAAGACACATTACTTTTTCCATTCTCGTAACCATATAAGTAACCCCTTACATTATCACCTCTAAACTAATGGTTATATACAATACTTTGAGGCTCATCGCCTGTAAAATTCATCAATTAAGTAAGGTGTAAAGTAATCCATCGGCCCCTATGGCTATACATTACTTTACCCATTATTTGGTAATGTGAGGTTTTGCTGGGAGCCTTTATGAACTAAACATATGTTTTCGTATAATAAAAATTTATCGATTTTTATTAAATTTATGGATTTTATAAAATATATATTTGTTTATAAAATTTATTTAAATTTCTAGAATTTTTACTAATTTAGGGTTTTTTATAAAACTTGTGAATTTTTATATATATTAATTTTTCAATTATTAAAAAAAATTTCAATTTTTTTTTAAATTTTTCGATTTTTAAAAAATTTTCGATTTTGTCAAAATTTTTTGATTTTTGCAAAATTTTTTGATTTTTGAAAAAGTTATCGAATTTTTACCAAATCTATGGATTTTTATTTATAAATTTTTTGAGTTTTAAAATTTTACGATTTTTACAATTTTTTTTTCAATTTTTAAAATATTTTTCAATTTTTTAAAATTCTTTCGATTTTTAAAAAATATTGGATTTTTACAAACTTTTTCGATTTTTGCAAAATTTTCCGATTTTTAAAAAAATTTTCTCAATTTTGATTTTTATACAATTTTTTTAGTTTTTTTTTTAAATTTATATAAGTTGTAGCAATTTTTCTATTATTGATTTAAAAGTACAAAAGCGTACATTTGGAAAAAGTACTAATACCCAGTTAACCGGGTAGACCGGTCTAGACCGGGTAGACCGTGAAAACCGATCGACCGGTTTTAAAGACCGGTCTACCCGGACGACCGGTTCTGACCGTAGGCTCTAATTTTATATGCTTCATTGTATATATTTTCCTTTATATCCCAGGAAAAATTAAGTAATAGCTGCTCATTGAATTTTGCATTTCTGCAAAATTCAGAAAACAATAAGTTACTAATAAACCCAGCAAAAAAACATGGTAGTCATTCTGTGAATATAACTTCTTTCACTGCTTCCTAAACTTCAGTTGACATTCTTTTATGATTTTTTGGTGTTATTCTAAGGCACTTCCAAAAGCATTCATGTGTTCATATTTCAAATGCAGTGATCTGGATATAAACCCGATGCATATCTTAAAATATCACTCTTCATTACTTCTAAAGCATAAGTTATAGTATATCGTATATGTTTTGAATCTAAAGCATTTATTCATATTGAAAAAATTGTTCTGATGAAATTTTTTATTTTTTTTATTAAATAATTTTTTATATTATAGTTTAAAATTTCATGAGGGTTAGAATTTATGCAGTTTTGCAATTTTTATAAAAATTTCAGCCTTAAATATTTATGACGACGCAATCTGTGCATTTTTGCATTATGTTTATTATTTAACACTACACCATTTCCAATTTTAATTCAGAATTTATCAAAATAATTTTAAAATTGTGTAAAAATTATTCCAAATTGCCCAAAAAAGTTTTAAAATTGTGCAAAAATTATTTAAAATTGTTCAATAATATTTTAAAATTGTCTAAAAATGTTTCAAAATTGTACAACCAGTTTTTCAATTATAAAAAAATATTTTAAAATTTGTCTAAACATTCATTAAAATTTTAAAAAAATGTTTCAAAAAATGTTTTCACTAATGCAGAATTATTTATTTGTTTTAATAAAGAGTATTTGTATATCAGTGCATACATTTCGTTTCTTTAATCTTATTTTTCTGCATTCTTGTGAAATAAATTTTCATCAAAGCTTAAATACTACAAAGTATATGAACATTTTCCACTCATGCATCAGAATACCTAAACATTGTATGATTATAATAATAATATAATAATTATTGCTTCCTTAGAGTAAAGTATGAGTAATGCTAGTAGCTACATTTGAATACTTCCATCCTACGACACACTAATGTTAAATTCATCGATGAAACCATCAGAAAAGGAGTGATGCCTTTGCCATAGTAGTAATGCTTTTATTGCTTCTTTGGCAGCTTCATTTTTGCTGGGAAATGTTATACAGCTACCTTAATTCCATGCCATACTGCATTACTTTCAAAGTGAAAATAATAAGATTCTAGTAATGTATCTTAACTACTTGCTTGGCAGTTAAAATCTATTTTTACGATATTTTTGTTATTAAATTTTAATTACTAAAAAAATATGCATGCTTCTTTGCAATAAAAAACAATTTAAATTAACCAAAATAACAGATCAACAATAAAAAAACTTCTTTACCTTAAACACAATAATACTGTCTAATTATTAACTATCAACATAGATTATGTTGTAGATTTAATATTGATTAGGACAAATACTTGAAATTAACGGCTTCATATAAGCTTTGTTATTGGATACTTTAAGAATTGAAGTTCATAACACAAACTGTTTAAAATAGAGGATAAATATAAATTGTTAAATTTCCTTGATGTTAGCCTAATTGTGTGTTGTTTCCGGATTTGTTAATTTGTTTCGAAACACTTAATATAATATAGACAATCATCAAAGCAATGACCCAACAAGGGCGTGGATATTGAAGAGCGTTGTGTAGCGCAACCGAAAATACTAAGTATTTTTTTTTTCAAATTGTTAACAATTTGCTACCTGCAATGACATCCCTGTGTTAAAATAATGAGCTTATCAAGTAAACTTCAACCATTAACTGCTCGTTCTAGAACCTATTATAAGATCTTTTTTCATGGGATTTCTTATTTTTTTAATTTTTCTTATACTTTCTATCCAAAAAGGAAAATATTATAATACAATTTTTTCATTAAATTGCCGTTGTATTTAAAAATCTTATACGTATTTTAAATTATTTTGTTAGGTTGAAATGATACATTACATTTTTCAATTGTAACGTAAAAGTTCCCTGATAAGATGCAAAGAATGTTTGTGGAATAATAACCCAGCAAAAAATTGTGCTTACCTGTAAGCAGGTTTGCAATGGAAAATATTAAAATGATCCCCTACAAACTTACTTACATATGCTATGATTTTTATATGACGAATTCCAATTTGAAATCACTAAGAGCGTGGTTTAACACATATAAAATTCTGTAAAACATGGCTTATGCCTGGTTTTCATTATGTCGTATGAACTGACAACAAAAACTGACTCAAATGAATTCTCGTCATTTTGTGTCAAATGCGTTTTCATTACATCTTAAAAACTGACAATAAGTCGATAAAGCAGAGCGTGTCAAAGACTTACGTTAAATTTTGGTGTGAGTTGACTGACACGCCGTTTTCGTTACAAAGGTCAAATGTGATGTGTAAACTTTTGGCGAGCGAATAGCTGATTAGAAAATATTAATTTGTGTTTAATAAAAAGTGGAACAAATTTAAAAATGATACAACAGAAACAAATGGCTATAGCTAGTGCCGCGTTTTGTGTTATTACATTACCATTTCTTTCTTTATTTAAAAAATAACCATTAAAATTTATTTTTCCAGCAAAAAAGAAAAAATAACAGCTTTGCGATCGCCAAACAAAAAAGTGACAACTTGTTGTCAATTTTATTTTAGATAAAAAATGCTGCCATATCTGTTGACAAACTGAAATTTGACGTTTTCACTTTTCTGTCATTTTAGACGGCAGTTCGTGTGCATAACTGACTGCAAACTCATATGACACCAAAGTAGTTGCATCTGTAATTGATTATATTAATTTATATATTTATTTAATTATTTACATTCACATATACTAAGCGGAACGGTACCTTACTTTACAAACAATTAAATGAACACCAAAAGTATTCTATGTTTACGGTTAAACTCAAATAGAACGTTTGAAATAAATGATAACATATTTTCTGCAATACAATATGCGTGCCTGTAAGAGGAAGGGGTAAGCTGCTTTCAACCTGCATCCTTGTAAGGGAAAAGTTGATTTTACTTTATATTCTTTATTATTGCAAAAATTATAATTTTTCTATTAATTTAAAAAGGAAAAATTTAATTATCTTGAACCGGAACGAAGAATATCTCACATTTATATGCACCTCTATATGAGAAGCCGCAGAACAAAAATTATTTTTTTTTTCATTTGTTGAGAATTAGATTTTTTCTTATTTTTGTATTGTAAATTAACTTTTAAAAGAGTGGTGCATAACAAAACGTACTTCTGGATAGTTATAGTAACTATTTTTTGAACTTTAGTTTGCTTGAATTTCTTGCTTCCTTTATTAATTAACTTTTTATATTTTTTCTTTTAGTTTTATTTAAATATCTCAAGTTTTCTCCCTTTGAATTTTATTTCTAATTAAGGAGAATATAAAAGCCGAAAATATTGAATGTAACTAACTTGAAGAAGATATCGAAACAAAAGTTTAATTAATGAAACTTCTTTAATTTTATTATAAGCTTTCTAAGTACACTGAATTTAAATAAATATTTTGGTTTCAATTTGGCAAATAAATTCTAGTTCTTAAAAACTACTAGTTTTAAATTGTAGGGTATTAAAAATTTATATTTTTTTTTAAATTTCCGGTCTAATATCCTCTGCATTGAAATGGTTGTTCGCATTCCCTTTAAATTGTGAAATTTAAACAAATTCGTAAAAGTCTTAACAAAAATTTCAAACTTGCATCATGCTCTCATCGTCGAGTGAGTGCAAGTTTTTACTTTTGAAAATATTTTTCTTGTTTTGTTTATTTTGGTTTATAATTTATCCCAAGCAAATGGACGATTTGAGATATTTTAAAAAATATTACCGTTGAAAAAAATCGTTAACCATAACGTTTTTTTAACAAAAACCAGCTGAAATGAGCATATTTTCATATATAAACATATATGTCATGTATGTAAACATACATGGAAAAAATGCATATATGGTAATATATGATACCATATATGGCAATATATTGCATATATTGGCCCATGTATTGATTTGTATATGCCATATATAAATGCATATATTATTCCATATATGGGTAATATGCTTTCTTTTTAATCAGATATGGCCAAGATTTTTTTTCAATTTAAACTCTTGTTCAGTTCGAATACCTAACGGAAAATTGGTGTGAATATAATAAACTTCTCGTAATTTTCATTCTTTTTGTTCCCCACTTTTACCAGAATTCAAAAAGTTTGTTATTGAAGAAATATTAAAAGAAATTATAAAAGAAGCCATTTTGGCAAGACAAGCCAGTCTCCGAAATCCCAAGGTCAAGAGCTTCAAACGGCCATAAATGTTTAAAGGTCAAAAAAAAGACACATTGTTGGTGAGTTTAGGCAACAATCAACTTTGTACTTTTAACATCATTATTTTTATTTTTTTTTAAATTTTCTATGGAATTTGGCCAAAAGAGGATGGGTAAAACAGAGTACTTTCAATATAAATAGAGCCAAAAAATTGGCGAGCTCCAACGGCTCCAAAAACGTCACGATCGCTAAATAAAGCTGTTTTTTGGTAATTGATATTAATTTTTAATACTTTTTATATGTTTTCTTTATTTATTAAGTTTTTGAACAACAAATTAAATTTACTTTAAAATACTTTTAAACTAAATGAATAAACGTGATATATGTATTCTTTTTTTTTTTATTTTATAATTTTTAAAAATAAGATATTTTTCGAATATTCGAAACTTGTTTGTTAAAAATTCCTAAATATCATCAAAATGTATGAATTCATCAGCAAAATGTAAATTAAAGTATAATATATACATTTAATTTTAATAAAAAACAATATATAAAAAAAAAATTATTGATATACTGAAAAGTACTCATATCTAAACATATATGAACATACATACATGTCCATATATGGGCATATACGGATGTATACCCTCAAATTACGGATCCGAGCATATATGGAAGACTATTTGAACCCATATATCATATATGAAAATTTTCACCTGGGAAGGTGATCTCATACATCCATAACATTTATTTTGGTGACTAATTTTACTTTGATGCATATTATGATAAGCAAAAAACATCTTCCTATTTCCAAGTTCATGCTGTTCTATAAGGGTATGAAAAAAGTAATCCTCATTTATCCAAAATTTTAATTAAGCAAAAAAGCTAGTTTTGTTCTGCGACTCATCAATTTTTCACGCAAAGTAACACCCTTACAAAATATATTTACATAATCAATTCTATATTTCAAAATATTTTGTTCTATACTGTTAGCTAAAATAAAATAAAAATTTAAATTTCTACAATTTTATTTACCACACAAACATAATCAACGGTATGTTTGGAAAACGAATTGCCATTTTCCTCCGCTCTCTACAAGAAGTACTTTTTTCTAAAAAGAACAGTTGATGATAACTAATTTAAAACTTGCTAAAGAAACCAACAAGAAACATCATGGAATGTTATAGTTGGAAAATACTTACAGAGATTAGCCAGTGCCATTAAATTTATAGATTTAATCTAATTAGAAATTGTATAGCACATTGATCAGATGACTGAAATAATGAATTCATTAGATGCAAATCTTGTTTTACACTCTTACCATTCCTCTCCACTAAAGTGGGTTTAAGTAAATTATTTGGTTTACTTCAAAATTGTACACGCAGAAAAAAAGTTAGTAGAAAACTTTGTAAAGGGTTTTCAACCCCAACTTTACTCTATTTGTACTGATTTTAAATAAAAAAATTATTATTTAGCAAATCTTTTTGATATTTACATTTTACAAATTACAGAATTTTTACAGAACATTTACAAATTTTTTTTGCTAAGTTCAGAAATCATTTTACATATTTTTGAAAACCGA
This sequence comes from Eustalomyia histrio, assembly GCA_949748255.1. Classification (NCBI taxonomy): domain Eukaryota; kingdom Metazoa; phylum Arthropoda; class Insecta; order Diptera; family Anthomyiidae; genus Eustalomyia; species Eustalomyia histrio. The sequence continues at coordinate 135,916,636 of OX456523.1, read as the reverse complement.
TTTGCTAAAATTAGCAAAAAAAAAAAAAATACTTATTTTAAAAAAGTGGATGTTGAAGGAAATGTTCTTTCTAATTAAAACTTACTGCTACAAACTTAAATTGCCTTAAAATATTACATAGATTAAGAAAGGGATCGGAAGTGAATATACTGACTCATGTCTAAAAATAGGACATCCACTTAAATAGCACGAAAATGTTTTTTTAATTCTAAAAATCAGCCCTAAAAACAATTAACATTTGACCTAAAAAGTAAAAAAAAATTACTAAAATATTTTTCAAAACAGAAATTATCAAATTAAAATAAAATGATAAATTTGTTTATGTTTTAAAAATTTTTAAGATTTTAAAGCTTTTGATTTTTTTTAATTTTGTATAAAATATTTTTTGAAAAAAATAAATAAATAAAAAAATTTTGATACTCGATAAAAAAAAATTAAAATTTTTACTAGTCTTAATAATATTTAGTATTTTTTTTTTTGCTGATTTTAGCAAACAGATTTTTAATTCCACTTTATAAAAAGTTTACTAAAATTTAGTAGCGGCTACTAATTTTTCTACTGATTTCATTGTACTACACGTCAGCAGACATGTGTTGCTAAGATTAGCAAAAAATACCGCAAAACAGCAAAATTTTCAGTTGTCATTACAGACTTTTTTTGGTAAGTTTAGTAGACGTAAAAGTTTGTAAATGTTAGTGTGTGTTAGTTTTCACCCTCTAAAAATTTATTCATCTACCTCACGCGAATTGATATTTTTGTAGTGAAATTTTTTATGTATATTCATTAATAAATTTTGACTATCATTTGTATTGGAATTTGTAGCCTATATTATTGACAATATACATATACAAAATGTCAAAATGAAACGAAAAAATACCCTCAAAATTAGAGTTCGAATTTAACCGCATGGCAGTTAGTAGATAGAAAATCGCTAAAGAAGAAACATTGATTTAATAAATTGCGCATTCTGTTAAAGTGTTAAAGTGTAACTTATTAGAGTTTTAATAAAGCCTCTTGTGTATTTTTTTTAAGTTTGTGTTTGAATAAAGAGTTGCTATAGAAAATTTATAGAGTTTAAATACAGTCTCTTGTGTAATCATTTTCAGTTTGTATTTAAATAAAGAGTAGCTATAAAATAATTTCAACGGTGCTTATTATTTGCAATAAGAAAAGAACTCGATTTATTTAATGGAAATAAATCAACGATTTTGAAAGTTAAAATCGTAACAATATCGATTAACTGTTTCGTCTCTAAGTTTTAGGCATTATCTGTGGAAGTAAAGCAAAATTTTGTAGAAAAAAATGTTTGAAAAATGGAAAAATATTGTTTAAATTTTAACTTTTAAAATCGTTGATTTATTTCCTTTAAATAAATCTTTTCTTATTGAATATAATAAACACCGTAGAAATTATTTTATAGCTACTCTTTATTTAAATACGAACTTAAAATGATTACACAAGATACTGTATTTAAACTCTATTAACCCTTTCCCTGTCCTGTGCATCATATATGATGCACAGCAAGTTGCTTTCATACGATTGTGCATCACATGTGATTCACAAATGGTACTTTTTTTCAAGGTTTGTATTTTAATGGACGTTAAAGAAATAATGAATTTAAGAAACTAAAAGTGTAGAGATGTCATTATTTTATATTGTGTCAAGTCCCCACATGCCTGACTCTTCTACTCTAGAAGTTTTATTGAAATAAAAAGACCTTTTTTAAAAACTACCAAAAAATTAACAAAAATTCGTTTCTTTAATTCTTACTTATATATATAAAAGTTATCGCCACAAATGTTATTTCAGTCTTTATGATTATCATTAAAACAGGTTAAACATAATGCCTTTTCACATTCAGCGCACTCAGTTGAAACTTGTTTCGGTTTTTTAATTGCAGATTTTCTAACTTCAGTCTCAGCTATTTTTCGATAGCATTCTGAACACCTTTTGCGGACGATTTTTCCGTCAGCTTTCCGAGAAATAGTTGTCAGCACGTGTACAACCCTTGGCCCAGTTTCTCTAGTTTTTTCAGTGGGTATTGTGATATCAATCAATGCCATTGCAATGGATTTTGAAACCTCTTGTTTATTTAATTTTTTTCTGGCACAAAACTTGTTGTATAGGGTGTCCCAAGAAGAACGCAATTTTTAAATCTGGCAACATTCGAAGTGTCATTGTTTGACATTTGAATAATTGTTATTGTTTGCTAGTAGAAGGTACGAGGTTAGTAAAAATGGAGCGCTACACGAATGAACAACGCATTCTCATTGTGAAATTGTTTTACCAAAATGGTGAAAGTTTTGCGGCTACAGTTCGCAAATTGCGATCAATTTGGGGTCACAATAATGCTCCAAAAGAGTCAACTGTAAAGAGATTAATAGATAAATTTGCCGAAACTGGGGGTCTTAGTGTTGTAAAGACAACAACGCGCCATCGACCAGGTCGATCGACCGAAAATGTCGCAGCTGTACGTGATGATGTCGCTCAAACTCCATCCACCTCAATTCGACAACGAGCTCAGCAAATTGGTGTCTCCAAATCCACTTTGCAGCGAGTTTTGACGAAAGATTTGCATCTTCATGCATATAAAGTTCAATTGACTCAGGAACTGAAGCCAGCTGACCATGGACAGCGAAGGGAATTCGTTAATTGGGTATTGGAGAGACAACATGAAAATGCTGATTTTGCCGATAAAATCATCTTCAGTGACGAGGCCCATTTTCATCTTGATGGCTTCGTCAATAGGCAGAATTGTCGCATTTGGGGTGAGGAAAATCCTCGAGTGATTCACGAGAAGCAAATGCATCCTCAACGTGTCACTGTGTGGTGTAGTTTTTGGGCTGGAGGAATCATTGGACCTTTTTTTTATGAAAATGAGGCAGGTCAAGCGCAAACAGTCAATGGTGTTCGGTATCGTGAAATGATAACCAGTTTTTTCTTGCCTAGAATTGAAGAAATGAATGTGGAGGGCATGTGGTTCCAACAAGACGGCGCCACATGTCATACAGCCAGAGAAACAATTCAATTGCTGCATCAGTCATTTCCCGGTCGTGTTATTTCGCGTTTTGGAGATCAGAATTGGCCGCCTAGATCGTGCGATTTAACACCATTAGATTTTTTCTTTGGGGTTTTTTGAAGTCGATGGTTTACGCGAATAAGCCGACGACGACTCAAGCCTTAAAAGAGGAAATTGGACGCTGCATTAATGAAATACCGCAGCACTCATGCAAAACGGTCATTGAAAATTTCATTAAAAGATCGCGTGCATGCCAGCAAAGCCGCGGCGGCCATCTGCTCGATATATTGTTCCATACATAACCTCATTCTGTCTATTTTACGATATAATAAAGTTTCACCATTTTTTTTTTTTTAAATATCTTTGTTTTATTTAAAATTTAAAAATTGCGTTCTTCTTGGGAAACCCTTTATAAGACCCAGGTGTTTAAAATCGATATGCTTACACATTAAAAAAACAACTTCACTCCTTGTGGATTTTTCTTTCCGTGTCTTTTATATCGGGACCATGAAAAGTTGAAATCATATGTATTTTCCTCTTGTCCTGAAACTTCATCACTCGAACACCATGAATACTTTTTTTTCCAAAGAGTTGTTCTTTCTTCAATTTAACAGTTTTCAAATTTGGAAGTCCTACTTTATTTGATCGCAATGTTCCACAGTTATCTGTTCTTTTTTGTTTCAAAAACATTGTCAGAGGAATACTGCTGTACCAATTATCAGCAACTAGTAGTCTTCCCTCATTCAATAAACCCTCGGCTAGTGAGGCAACAATGGTTCCAGAATAATCTAGTTCTGGAATTTTTTCACACAATATATCGAGAAATTCCAAACATAGCCACTCATCTCTCACAGTTTAAATATTTTGATGGATTATATTGTTTGAATAGGAGTTTTCCCTTGTGTGAAATCACTGTTTCGTCTACCTAATTTTCTACACCTGGAGTATATACTTCCTGGTACTTTGAAATCAAAATTTTGGTGAAGTTTGATATCTTGTACAAACGGTCTCCAGGCGGAGCAAAGTTATAATCACTGAAATGTCAGTTTCTTAAAATTAAGGTAAAACGATTGTAGGTCATATTAATTTTATGAAACAATGGATGATAATAAATTTCATCTTTTTTCCAATAGTCTTCCATGTTGGCATATTTGATAAGACCTGAAATAATTATAATACCTAGAAATTTTTCATTTCAGTCATTGTTACATCTGACCATCTATTCATACGGGAATTACGAAGCAGCTGATTATTTTCCATAAATTGTCGTGCATATCTATTAGTCTCTGTATCCCCGTTCCCCGTTATCAACTGTAACGCGTTTATTTAAACCATATCTTCCAATAAAATTTAACCTTTCCCCTGCTTCAAAAGTGGAGCTCTATTGCTAGGACTCAGGCATTCTGGATGCTGCTGATGTAGATGGATTTTGCTTCAGTTCTTCGTCTTCAGATGTACAATGTTCTTCATAGTTTTCTTCTCTTTCATCAGGTGTTGAAAAACTTAAATCAGAAGGAACATAGTCATCACCGCTATCTTGAAAGAGGCCCACTTCATAACTATCGGAATCGTCGCTTCTCATTCTTTTTTGGCCATAAAAAGCTTTAGCGTCCACTATTTAGGTGTAAAACAAGTAATAAAACTTCAACTATTATTTTTATTTTTAAATTGTGTGAATCCTATGTGATGCACAGAACGTCTAGTTAAAAACTATGATACAAAAATGTCTGTGCATCACATATGATTCACACTTTTTTTTTTTAAAGAAAACCGGTTTCTACATTACTTGAATAACATATTATAATAAAAAAAACAACAAGCAGTGCATAAAAACCGTTTTAAACAAAATTAAAATTTTGGACGTACGCCATTAATTTTTTTTGTATGTATGGGGACAGGCAAAGGGTTAAGTTTACACTTCCACAGAATACACAATTCAAATGCCACCTTGCTGGTGTATTTATATGTGTGGGTGAAAATATCTAGAATGTGGCAACACCGTCCAGAAAATGCAAACTGTCAACTTTGGGAATGTTTTTTGAAGTTTGACAGAAGAAACATTATTTATGGTGAAGGGTTGTTGTAACACTGCCGCTGACTTAATTCTGTTCGTCTCAAAAAGACATAATTTTCTCCTTCCCATAATCAGCTAGTCGTTCCAGATGCACAACCTTCATCTTAGACCTTGGGCTCATATTTCTGTATTCTATAGACCACATCATTTAACCTTTTTATCACCCTGTGGGGTCCGTCCCAATGCGTTTGTATTTTGGAATATTATCATTTTTTTCATTGCGGCTTAAACAGCAGAACCAGCTGGCCCTTATTAAATCTCTCGCTGCTCGATCGTACCTGGCCTTCATCTTATCGTTGACCATTTTATTTCGATTTCGGACGAATTCATGAAGTTCGTTGAGGCCTTCTTGTTGCCGGGAAGAGTTGTCGTTTTCACTGTCTATTGCGGCAGGCTTAACACCAAATTTTAAATCGCCGGGCAATTTAAGTTCCGTCTTGAAGGGAGGTGGAGTCGTGAACGGCCGATCGGTATACCAGCAGAAATTTTGGAATGTGTTTGTCCCAGTCCTGGTGTGTACTGACCAATTATCTTAGGTACTCCTCTAAAGTGCGATTGAATCTCTCGACCATGCCGTCAGATTGCGGATGCAGCGGCGTAGTTCTGGTTTTTCTTATTTCATATAACTCCCATATATCCTTAAAGATGGCAAATTGAAAATTTCTTCCCAGGTCAGAGTGCAATTCTAATGGAACACCGTAACGGCACACCCAGTTGTTTACAAATGCGCCTATTACCGTTTTAGCCTCCCGGTTCGGTATGGCATATACCTCAGGCCATTTGCTGAAATAATCAATTACTACGAGAACATAACGGTTTCCGGCCTCGCTGACTGGGAAAGGCCCTGCTACATCCATTGGTATCCGCTCAAATAGGGCACCCGAGTATAATTGCTGAAGTTGTCCACGACTTTTCCTAACTGGCCCTTTGGCTGCGATGCATTGCGCGTAGTTCGCTATCCAATCGCCTACAGCTTGCTGGCAACCGACGCAGTAGAACCGTTGGTTTAACTTCTCTAAGGTTTTCGTTACACCGGGGTGACCACCACTGGGATCGTAATGGAACTCTTTTAATACTTCGTTTATTCTTGATGACGGTACCACAATTAATTTGGTCAAAGTTTTCGCCGTCGGCACTTTTCCATGTACCGTATAAGCAACCATTTAACACCTGTAGGCTATTCCACTGAGCCCAATATGCCTTCATTAGGGGACTTTCAGCTAATATTTGTTCATGGGAAGGCCTTCGGGTTTCTTCTGTGGCTGATATAAGTTTCGACAATATAAGTCATCCCATTGCACCACTGACCAGGCTTCACTAGAATTGATATGGGTTAATCGAACATCAACAATATACTCCTTCCCTTCGGCCCTAGAACAATGCTTGTACTCCAAGTTGCAGGGCCGTCTTGTAAGGGCGTCCCCACTGCAATGCTGCCTACCTTTCCTGTGCGCGATGCTGAAGTCATTGCTCTGAAGCCGTTCAATCTAACGAGCTAGCTGCCCTTCTGGTTGTTTAAGTTGTAGCAGCCACCTAAGTACAAGTGGTCAGTTCTCAGTTGGAAGTGTTGACCATACAGATACTTGTGATAGTGCTTTACGCAATATACTGCTGTCAAGAGTTCCCGTCGCGTTAGGCAGTAGTTTCTTTCACGCTTCGCAAGTACCCGGCTGTATTAGCCTATGACTTTTTCGGTTCCATTGATCACTTGCAAAAGCGCACCTTCTATTCCATATCCGCTTGCATCGTTATTCAACACAAATTTTAGCCCAGCAATAGGATAACCCAGAATATGTGGCGTACAAAATAACTCCTTGAGCTTCAGGAATGCTTGTTCTTGAGCTTTACCCCAATGAAATGGTCTTCTTAGTCAGCTCATGTAGACTCGCAGCCACACTGGCAAAATCTGGTACAAAACGTCTTAAATGCAGATTTCTCGAGCAAGGCCAATTCTTTACAGCCTGTCGGTTGATATTTCATCTGCGGTTACGAGATGCCCCAAATACATGACTTCCTTTTTGAACAATGTGCATTTCTTCCCACTAAGCTTGATTCCAGCTGCTGATATTCGTTTTAGGACTTCTGAAGCGCTCGAATGTTGCTGGAGCAGAGTACAAATGGCATGACATTAAACTGCCATAACCCGTCGCTTGTGCTAAGAGCATTTTTTTTCTTGTCCTTGTCGCCAATTCCTACTTCCAATTGCCACTTTGCAAGTCCAATGTGTAGAACCATTTGATTCATGCTAGCGTATCGTCAATTCTGGGTAGCGGATAGCTGTCCTTATTGGTGGCGTCGTTCAGTTTTCTGTAATTCATACAGAATCGGGTGCTGCCAACCTTCTTCTTCACTAAAACTATTGGCCCATGGAGCTCATAGGCTTGAAGATGGCTCGATTACCCCGTGACGCTCAATCTCGCTGACTAACTCCTTCACTTTGCTACGTTTTGCTAGGGAATGCTTCTGGGCGCTTGCTTTATTGGCCTCGCTTCACTGGTATTTATTCGATGTTTTACTATAGCCGTTCTTCCTTAGCTTTGAATTTTCAAGGCGAAGACGTAGGCGTTTTTCCAGTTCTTTAACCCATTTCTCTACATATTCTGCCAGTATTTCTCGTTCTTTAATGGACACACTGTAAGGTACAGGCTTCTTTTCGCAACGGATTATTGCTTCTGGTACAGTACATTAAGCTATTTCATAGTTCGGTCTGACAACTTTTTCACAACTTGATAGGTTAAGCACCCTTACAGGAACTCTTCTGTCTTTGCTGGTTTTGACGAGGGCTTTTGCTGTTATTAGGTTACCTTTTATATCTGTTGGTTCTACCACCCACAAACTATTGTCCTCACAATCTCCCTTTTACCTTTTATATCTGTTGGTTCTACCACCCAAAAACTGTTGTCCTCACAATCTCCCTCCATGCACACCCACCCATACTAGAGTTTTTGACCGTAAATGTAAATTCTTTAAATAGTAACGAACAAATGTCAAAATATAATCAAGAAAATATATATTATTAAAAAAATAGTTTAAATTACAAAAAACGCTTATTAAAGGCAAAATTAAATAACTTCAATTTTTAATGGAAAGGAGTTAAGTAAAGATTGCAACTAAAAGCACTAAAATCTATATTTCAAAAATATAATTTTGTTTTCAGATAACTCTCACCATCTGCAGTAGCAAATATATAACAAGACGAAGATTCTTCAATAAAAAGGATTAGATTTTCTTCTCGCCGTAAAAGTAATATCTACCTTAAAGTAGTCCAAAATTTTGGCTATGCAATGTTTGTTTAGAAAATCTAAAGATTCAAAGGACTTTTTCTTATAAATAAATCAGATTAAATTTGATCAGAATTTAGGGCCTTATTTTAATAAAAACCCTTAAATTCAACTGAAATTTTTCTTTAGAATCTTAGGACTTCTTGCTATAGAAAAACCATCAAATTCTGAGACGTTTTCCTATAGAAAAACTCTTAGATTTGGAATCTTTTTAGGATTTCTTCCTAGAGAAAAATATCCTGATTCACAGAATTTTTCTAAAGAAAACCCATAAATTTTTAATTGGGAATCCTCAAATTCTAAAAAATCAGTTTGTCTATAGAAAAGCTATAATTTTTGCGTCCTTTTTCATATAGAAAAATCTTTTTCATTTTGAAACCTTTTCCCATTTATCAAATACTAAGGTCTTATGTTATTCACTAATTGTGAAAGCGTGCTTTGATTTTTAGTATTTTTTAATAAGAAAAAGAAAATATGGTATTTTTTATAAGAAAAGTCCACTTACTTTGATTTGGAAAGAAAAATTTTCAGATTTATATACGTATTTATAATGTTTGTTGTAAATAAAAAATTTAATACTTGTATAAGTTAATATTGTTGTTATACACATTGTAATTTTATGTTATTTGTTAGTAAATAATTAATTAATAAACGATTAATTTCAAAACATCATGGAGAGCGTTTTCATGCATTTAATATAGCTTTTTAAGACACATAAAACTTAAATTAAAACAAGATTATAATATTGTGAACTCTTTTGATACAATTAAAAACGTAAGATTAGACTGTGTCTATGATTTTTACACACTATGTATCTATAAATTTAATTTTAAGCACTGTGTCTATCTTTGCCCAACTTATAGTAACAAATTAACTAAAGGAATAACGTTACTGATTCACTCATTCAACATCGCCCAGCCTAAACCGCAGAAGGTAGGAAGCTGAAAATTGGTACGTAGGTTCCCGTTCCGGCGTAGACGTCCGTTAAGACGGGGTTTTTGGAAATTCCTTCGGGGAGGGACAAAAACTCCCCTTTGACGGTCTGCCCAAACCCTTTTAGCTAGAAAACTGAAATTTGAAATATGGCTTCAATTCCTTGGTAAGGTACATTTTAGAATTTTGGCCAGTGACGTTGTAAAAATGGGGGTTCAAAGGGCGAAAAGTCTAACCCTTTACGGCCTGCCCAAACCGTTGAACCTAAGAAGTTGAAATTTGTTATGCAGGCTCCTTTTCCTGTGTAGATAACAGCTAAGACGAGATTTTTGGAAAATCCAACGGGGAGGAACATAAAAGGGCAAAATTCTCCCCCTGCCAAAACCGCTAGAGCTGGGAAGCTGAAATTTGGTATGCAGATTCTTCTCCAGTGTAGATAACAGCTAAGAAATGATTTTTAAAAAATCAAACGGGGAGGGGCAGAAAAGGGTGAAATTATCCCCCTCGACGGCCTGCCAAAACCGTTAGAGCTGGAAGGTTGAAATTATGTATATTGGTCCCACCTGAGGTGTTAACATCCACCCAGGTGGGATTTTTGTAAACTCCTAGGGGGGGAAGGTAAATCTCCTCCTTAACAGCCTGCCCACACCTAAGTAGCAAGATACCTAAAATTTTAAATATGTATTACCTGGAGTAGAGACTAACTCACTGATAAGCTGAATTTTAGCCAGGGAAGTGGTAAAAATGGGGTTCAATAGGATGAAATGCCTAGGAAGTTGAAATTTGGTATGCAGACTCGTTATCCAGTGTAGATAACAGCTAAGATGTCAGTTTTGGAAAATCCAATGGGGAGGGCAAAAAAGGTGAAAAATTCTCCCCCTTCAAGTCTTGCCAAAACCGCTAGAGCTGGGAAGTTAAAATTTGGTACATAGGTTCCCATTCTAGCGTAGACATCCACCTAAGTTGGATTTTTGGAATTTCCTGCTGGGAGGTGCAATAAGGGGAGAAGTTTCCCCCCGAACGGCCTGCCCAAACCGCTGAAGCTAGAAAGTTAAAATTTGGAATGTAGTTTCCTTTTTTAGTGTAGATAACAGATAAGATGTGACTTTTAGAAAATTAATGCGGAGGGGCAAAGAAAGCGAAAATTCTGCTCCTTGACGGCCTGCCAAAACGCTCGAGCTGGAAAGTTAAAATTTGGTACATAGATTCCTCCTCGTATGTAAATGTGCATATGTGCAAATGTGTAAAAGTGCAAGTGTCCAAATTTGCAAAAGTGCAAGTTTGCAAATTTCCAAAAGTGCAAATGTGCAAAAATTAAAACTTGAATGTTTGATAGATTGATATTTTGATGGATCGATGGTTTGTTGGCTTGATGGTAATGTAAATGTGCAAATATGCCAATATATAAATATGCGCATGTGCAAACGGGTAAATGGGCAAATTTGTAAAAGCAAAAATGTGAAAATGTGTAGATATGTAAATATTTATATATTTCATTCAAAATCTCCAGCCCAAACCGCAGGAGGTAGGACGTTGAAATTTGGTATGTAGGTTCCCCCTGCGGCGCAGACATTCGCTAATACGAGGTTCTTGGAAATTCCTTCAGTTAAGAATAAAACTGGAAAAAACAATTTTCACAGCCTGCCCAAACTCCTATAGCTGGAAACCTAAATTTGAAATATGTTTTTCTTGGAGTATTTGCTAACTCATCGATGAAGTCTCCCCCTTAACATCCTGTACAAACCCCGTTGCACCTAGGAAGTTGAAATTTAGTATGCAGGCTCCATATTCAGTTAAGACGTAATTTTTGGAAAATCCAACTGGGAGGTAATGTAAATGTGCAAATATGCCAATATATGAATATGCGCATGTGCAAACGGGTAAATGGGCAAATTTGTAAACGCAAAAATGTGAAAATGTGTAGATATGTAAATATTTATATATTTCATTCAAAATCTCCAGCCCAAACCGCAGGAGGTAGGACGCTGAAATTTGGTATGTAGGTTCCCCCTGCGGCGTAGACATTCGCTAATACGAGGTTCTTGGAAATTCCTTCAGTTAAGAATAAAACTGGAAAAAACAATTTTCACAGCCTGCCCAAACTCCTATAGCTAGAATCCTGAAATTTGAAATATGTTTTTCTTGGAGTATTTGCTAACTCATCGATGAAGCCTCCCTCTTAATATGCTGTACAAAACCCGTTGCACCTAGGAAGTTGAAATTTAGTATGCAGGCTCCATATTCAGTGTAGTTTAGAAAACCACCTAGGTCGGATTTTTGGAAATGTGTACGGGGAGGGACAAAAAGGTGAACATTCTCATCCTTAATAGGCTGCCCCCACCGATTTAGGTAGAAAGCTGAAATTTTTAATATGTGTTAACTGGAGTGAGTGCTAACTCATTATTAAGGTACTTCTGAGAATTTTGGTCTGGGAGATGTTAAAAATTAAGGACTCCGGGTAGTTATCTGGGAACCCCCGGGCTTTGGCGGCTATGATGTATATGGGGAAATACTTGTAAGGTAAAATTGTAGATTGGAGGGGTATAGAAATGGAATGGAAAGGGTACGAGTAAATTTGAAACTAGACAAGGGAAACGAAATGGAATGAAATTGGGTACGAGTGGAATTAAAGCACTTGAAAAGGGGAATGAAGTGAGGAACGAGTGAAATCGATACACTTGATAGGGTAAAAAATAAAATGGAATGGGAAAATAGTGTAATTAAAACATTAGACGAGTTGAAATAAATGGAATGTGAATGAGTAGAAATGGGATGGAAAGGGGAACAAGTGATATTAAAACAGTTAACACTGGGCACGTCAACCTTGAATGACCTATAAACAAGAAATTCAATTTACAAATATTTCAAATCCTTAAAGATTATTCTTTTTATTCTGATATTTCAATTTTTTACAGCCGTAAAAACTATTTCAATGTAAAATAAAACCAAAAACATACCTTTTTTTGGAAAATCGAAATAGTTATTTTCAAAAAACGATTTATCGAATAAACGATAAATCGGGGTTTTTCAAATGCAGCTATTTTGAAAACTCTAATGCTATCAGAAAATGAATACTTATGTTCATGACTGTAGTAAAACATTATACAGAATATTCAAAAGAATACCGTGCATATTTAATTTAATTAACAAGAAACCATTTAAATTGGCTTAAGGAAACCACCAAACAATGAACAAACCCAACATTATATTTATGGCAGTGATGGTTGTGTAAAAAACGACACAAAACACAACCACAGTTGGGATTTATTGTAATGACTAAAAATTATTAAAATTTTGTCAACTACAAATTTATAATCGCTACTCAATTAAATTTAACTAACGTTTGTATTCGTTTACAAGTACATTTTGTGATAGTTAGATAAACATGTTGCCTCACCAAAGTATTAAAATTCTCTAAATTGAAAACCAAATAAATATATTTACAGATGACATGTGGCTAGCAGAGTTAAAAAGGCTGGCATTCGTTAAGAAGTTTTGTTTTAAAATTAACTTTTAATAAGTCATATTAATATTCATTGAATAACTTTGAGTTATTCAAAAACAGCCAGTCATTGTTTTGAGAGGCTTAAGTTTCTTTTTATGGTATCACTATACTCTCTAAAATAAAAATGCTGCAGCCTAAACAGTTTAAGCACAATGTGCTCTAGTAATAGAATAACATATCAAAAGAATAATTTTTTTTGTAAATATATTTAAGCGGAACAGTTTTTTTTAATTTGTACGAAAACAGATTTTAAGTTTATCAAGGCCTGCATATAGTATTTCGTATACCACACATTTATGAATCCCAGCAAAACTTTGGTAGTGGGTGCGATATACTCATGCATTACCTTGTAATGGTGCCTTTTGTATTATTTGCAAGCATAAAGTAATGAGTTTCCGATCATTGATGACGTATTACACGTAAAGTAATAAATCAAATATTTTTAAACATATATTTCTAGTCTCATTACTCTTTGTTTTTTGTAAGCAAAATTTTAATGTATGTACATTTCGACATCACGAACGAAAACATGAAGATCAACTATTCATTAATGTTCAAAGCAATCAAAAAAATTCCCTTTTTTCCCTACGCCCAAAATACTTTTCCCTACGCTATAAATTCATTGATTTTAATAAAAAAAAATAAAATTAAAAAAAAAATAAATTTTATTTGCATTTTATAAGGTTTGTTCGTTAATTTAATCAGGTACAATACATGTATGTAAAAAGAAATAACAAAAACATATTTTTTAATTTCATTAACAAAAAAAAGGGTTACATAGATATTTTCAAAAAAAAAATATATATATATAAAAATAAAGTAAAAACTAAAAAAAAATTAACTTTTAAAGTGGATAAAAAATAGTTAGTTATAAAGTTCTCAGAGTTCATTTTTTTAAAATAACTAGTTGTACACTTAAAACTTATACAGTTCATTGTATTATACTGTGAGATCTAAATATGCAAATTGGGTATAAACCCAATTTGCATATGGCTTAACTTGTTTCTTTTTTTTTTGTTCGGACATCTGTTACTAAAGAAAATATTCTTTCAGCATCCGCATTAGCATGTGGTAAATCCAATAAAATTTTGACCAATTTTGCAACGTTTGGAAATAATAAGGTATTATTAAAGTTTTTGGATTTACATATGTTAGAGCAAAATGGCACCACGTCTAGTTTAGACAAGCACTGCTTTTCTTGCTTGTAGAAATTGCACTCTAATGTTAACCACTCTAGTGTAAGATTGTTATTATCAATCTTAAATTTTTTCACAGGCCTTACACTTGCATTTAAAATCGTCGGTTTTTATTTGTCATCTTTGATCCAACTTGGACAAAATCTTTGTTTTCGGTATTTGTTTTTATTTATAACTGTTTCATCAGAAGAGGTATCAGAAGATGAATTTTTTCTATAATTTAAATAGTATGTATTTAATAATATTACAATAAAATTTAAATCCTTTGTTTACTTACATGATGGAAGGAAATTTATAAATTTAAAAATTTTGTATTTGCTATATCATAAAAACGGTAAAACATCGAAAGATTGTAGTTTTTGGTTGCTCAACTTTCACTACCTATAATAAACAAAACAAATTTTTAGAGTGTTCTAAATTTCTTCAACAAAACGGCGTGCTACTGAATGAAATAATTGTATTTTTTGTGCCGATTGTGTTCGGCCCCTAAGTGCTATGAGTTTCGATCACTGATGTAAAATAACATCATCCCAGTTCTCCAATCTTCGTTGACGAAATTCGTGCACGCTATTTGTCGCTTATAATGTCTTTAACGACAATGTAAGCGATATCTAAAGTTCCGATGTTATGAGCGACAAAATAATATGATTGTCTTCAATCAAAGTACATAAGCGACAGGTTTAGGCACGAAATCATTAATTTGTCGTATATGAAACTCCGTTGATGAAACTACAAACGAACCTCTTTTCAAGTTGTCGTCACTCCAAGTACATTGACGATAATATAAGTGAAAATCCCCCGTAGTTTCATCTTTTATGCTCTGTTGACGACAAACTATACAAAAAGCTTATTTTTGTCCTGTTTCAAACTCAGTATACGACCATTGTATCGACAATATCGACGTTTTGTCCTGCCTAAACTCCATTGAAGACAATATGAGCGGCAACATTTTAAAGTTATCGCAAATCTTAGTGCGTTGGTGGCAATGTGAGGGACGAAATGAGCGGCAACATTTTAAAGTTGTCGCAATTCTTAGTGCGTTGGTGACAATGTGAGGGACAAAATAATACTTTTGTAGTTTATAAAACTTCGTTATCGTCATTTGATGTAAGTTTAGCGACAAAATACTTTAATTGTCGCCTATCACCTTTATTATTACACGACAATTTGAGCGACAATAACTTATCACGTTCTTTCTTAGCTTTATGTGGAAATTTATAAAAAAAAAATTAATATATCGTATAAAACAACGGGACTTACGGTACAAGAAAACACAAGAAAACGAGTCAAAGTTAAAAAATATTCAGTTGAATAAGGTGATATTCTGATAAGGTGATATTTTTTATGTTAAAAGTGAAGTGCTTTTAAAATTGTTTTATTCATTTATTGGTAAGTCGTTTATTTTAACAATAATTAAAATAAAATGTTCCATTTAAGTTAGGTCCTTAGTTACGAATATAAAAGAAAATCTGATAAATTTCTTTTAAGCAGTCGCCACGAAGACAGAAGGTGTAACTTACGAGGATTTTTATTAAACAACTGCGTTCAACAATGCATAGAATAAAAAACACATGCAACAAAGTAAAGAAAATAGGGAAAATGTAACTTACAATGGAAGTTATTAATCTTTTTATTTATTTTTAACATTATTACTTCATTCTATTTTTAGTAACTTATTATTTAAAAATAAAACAAAACATAAACTTTGAAAAAAGCTATTTCATAGTAAAAACAATTATTTGGATGACATTAAAAAAAAAACATATATAAAAAATGAAAACAAAAAATTTGCTGATTTTTCAATAGTATTTAATATTACTTTATATTTATGTTGAACACTCATTATTAAATATTGTTGTTTGGTACCTTATTATAAAAAAAAACTATGAAATTAATGAATAAAAACCTATGAAATACTTAATTAAATAAATTTAGATTAAATTTATAAAGTATTCAACAATATTTAGGTACATTGATTTTACTGAGGCCAGTGTCGCTCATATTGTCATTAATGACGTTATGAGCCAAAATTTGAATGCTGTCAATATCTTCGCCAACGACAGAGTGAAGAAAACGTCGTCGACTCTAGTGTTGTTGAAAACTGTCACCTATGTTGTCGTTGGTTACTATAAATGAGACAATGTCACCAAAGTTATTGACGGCGACAATATGGACGACATCGATTTCTACACTTTCATTGGTGATTTCATAGAGGAATTTGTCGATAGTATGGTCGTCGACGCATACATTGAGAATAATGTCATCGGCGAAATAGTCGACATGTCAACCATATAGTCACCGACTACAATTTGGAGTATATTGTCGCAAACATGATCGTCAACGACAATATGAGCGATAGTGCCGCCCAATTGGTCGTGTACGATTTAGCGGCCATATGTATGAAAATGTCCTTGACGATTTGTATGGGCTGTCACCGTCTACGAATTTGTTTGGTCATGCACCCATCATCGATGTTGTCTTAAAGACGTGGACAACAGGGATATTATAAGGTGGCTCTTATTGTATAAGGAATGCGAAATAAATTTCTTTTTACACAATAACCAATGGTAATAAAATTCAAATGTAACAGTGCACACTGTGTACTTTCTGACGTTCCTCTTTGTTAAAGAAAACAAACATTTACATATTGCATGTATCTACAATAATAAAATTCATAAAAAACTCTTACCAAAACTTTTAATACTCTTTTAATCATACAATAGGCGACGCGCAGTATTCTTGCGGTTACGGAAACTGTCTTTATAATAAATTATATTTTTAGTTGGGAAAGCCAATATTCAGTTGTTGAATTGAATATTTATATTCCACATATTTATTATGAAGTTTGATTTACTGCACCACAACTAATTTTGATTTTCTTTGATATTTAAACATTTGAATATTTTAATTAAAAAATATTTTTTTCTACCCACTACACCACAATAGTATTTTGATGACTAATTTTGAAATTGTTTTTTCTTACCGTGGTTACCACACATTTACGGCGTTTTTATACCGTTTTGATGGCTAATTTTGAAATTGTGTGCTTTTCACAGCAAAAATTCATCGATTTGTAAAAAACTTTCGATTTTTTTTTAAAAATTTTCGATTTTTAAAAAAATTTTCGATTTTCATAAAATTTTTCTAGTTTATTTTACAAATTTATATAAATTCCCGTGTAAAAAAGATCAGATCTGAGAAGATCTTAATAGATCTAATTGCACCGAATCTAATTAGATCTAAAAATTGGGGACAAATTTGAGATATAATTAGATCAGATCTGAACTAGACAGATCTAGCACACCATATATAATCAGGTCCAATTTGCTCTTATATGTCCATCAGGTTTAATAAGACATTAAAAAACACTTATTTTTGTATACATTTTTATATTGGTGCCTTTGATATAGATATGAACAGATCTGGCACCAGATATGATCCCATATGAGCATATTTTCTCATATCTGGCCACGAAAATCAACAAATTTTACAGATCCCTTTAGATATAAACATATTTTGTACAAGATCTGACATCAGATCAAATTAGATTCAAGCATATCTAATTAGATTTAAGCAAGTCTGATCAGATCTAAGGTTTTTCAAACGGGTTGTGTGAAGTTTTTTATTATTTAATTACAAGTACCAAAAGCGTACATTTTCAAAAAGTACTACAACCCGGTTGACCGGGTAGACCAGTCAACCGTAAAACCGGGTAATGGGGGGCTCTAATAAATACCTCATCTTTAAAGTAATCTAACCTTTTAAGCAATTATTTTAACATATCGTTTATCATATGAAAGCTTTGATCTTCTATTTTAGATAATTGCTTCGAAAATAAGCAGTGTCTTTAAAGAAATATTGCAAAAATGCAAAAAAAAAAAGAGTGGCCAACCTTGGGCCGCGGTACACCGTGAATTACGTCGCAGTTAAAAAAATATCAGTACAAATATCATAGGAACGTGGAAAAGCAACGTACAAATTTTTAGTCAAATTCAAAGACAACTATTTCATAAAAGTTTAGAACCTTTTGTAATGAATGCAAATGAAATTTATAAAAGTAAAAAAGGCTTAATTTCGGCTGTGCTGAATCTTTGAATACCCTCCACCAATATCCTAAAAAATGTTCTCTACAAATAATGTAAAAAACTTTTGAAGTAGATTAGCTCTGCAGCAAAATATGCCTAATGGAAAATGCACTTTTTATGGGCCATCTATTCACAAATAATTACATATCATGTTCTCTTTTTTAAAAATTAATGTCTAAAGAAATTAATGTATGATTGTAGCACAGACAAAACTCTTCTCACGCGCCACCTATTGACAAAACAAAATTTAAAATATGAGTTTTACCAAAGACATTAATGTATTAAAGAAAGAACATTAGTTGAAACTATTTCCCAATAGATGGCGCACTTACAATATTCTACCTATTAGGCATATTTTGCTACAATATGCAACAGGGTATTATTGATTTTATATTTCGTTCGTAACATAAAAGAATATTTGCCAAAAACTTTACAAAAATATATGTTTTATGTGTATATTATACTTTAATATTCTAAATCAATAGTCATTTAGATGTTTAAGAACACAGTATTGCAATTTATCGTATGTGTATTTAGTTTTTTTTTTTTGAAAGAAAGTAATAACATAAATATGCAGTTTGCAATGCCTCAATACTTGAAAATTATACGAATTTACCGAAAAAATATCATTTTGATATATGAAAATTTGTTTTTAACATAAAAATGTGAAACAAATGCTTTTATCACGTCGAACGTTTCAAAAATTGACTTTAGTATTATCAAATAAGTTTGCTAGTGACAGTTTAATGTACTAGAATTTGAAATATGTATTAAATGTCATATTTGTGGTTCCTAAGATAATTAAAAGCCAAATCCAAGGTCATGCCGACCTAAGCATGGCGCAGGGTATTGTTTTTTATTTACTTGAGCGCCATCTACTTCTAAGTATAGACACTAAAGCAATTATGCATATTGCTCTATCTTTATATATACATTTCTTTGAGTTTTACAAAAACAAAAATACATTTTATGCAATGAAACGAAAAACCAACAAAGCTTTTAAATGAAAATAACAGAAAACAAGTGTGCCGAATCTTTGAATACCCTCCACCAATATCCTAAAAAGATGTTCTTTTCTGTTTTTGATACAAATAATATAAAAAAACTTTTGAAGTAAAATTATGTAGGTGAAAAACTTTTTTAGATGTGAAAAGAAACTTTTTGGTGGAAAAAAAATTTAGAGGTGAAAAAAAAATTTAAGGTGAAAAAATTTTTTGTGGTGAAAAAAAATTTTAGTGGTTAAGAAATGTTTGAGGTGAATACAAAATATTTACTGCTAAGCGACTGGTGAAAAAATATGAGCAAATATGTTATGTATCAGTCGCTACTATGAAATTGTACTAAATTTTTATGGGCAATTTAGAGGCACCTTTAAATTTTCACTAGTTTCTTTACACATGGACTGCAAATACTCAATTTTGTTCCGGCTAATGAGGACTAGCTCTGCATCTGAATATGCCTAATGGAGAGAATGCACTTTCTGATGCGCCACGTATTGATAAATAGTTGCAACGAATGTTATTTCTTAAAAAAATTGAAGTGTGTTTGTCTAATAGAGAGAATACAGCAAAGAAATTAATTTATTAAAGAAAGAACATGAGTTGTAAATATTTGTCAATAGATGGCTCATCAGAAGGTGCATTCTCCATTAGGAATATTTTGCTGCAGAGCTAGTCCCATTAGCCATATTGTGCTACAATATGCAGTGGAGTATTATTGATATTCTATTTTTTTCGTAACATAAATGAATATTTGCCAAAAACTATTCAAAATATATGTTTTATGTGCATATTATACCTTAATTTTATAAATCAATATTCATTTAGATGTTTAAGAGCACAATATTGCACTTTATTTATGTGTAATTCTCTGTAAAAACAAAAATCAACATAAATATACATTTGCCAATCCCTCAATTCTCAAAAATACAAATGGAATAAAAAAAAATACTATTTTCCTCTATGAAAATTTCTCTTTTGGCATAAAAATGTGAAACAAATGCTTTTATTACGTCAAACATTTGAAAAATTGACTTTAAAATTATGTAATAAGTCTACTAGCAACATCTGAATGCATTATAATTTAAAGTATGTATTTTTGGTAAATAAATTAATTGAAAGCCAAATCCAAGGCTATATCGCCATGGAGCAGGATATAGTTTTAATGTGATTCTGCGCCACCTATTCAAAAGTAGCGGCACTGAAGCAATTATGCATTTTGCTCTTTCTTTATATATAAATTTCTTTGGACCTAGTTATGGGGCAGGGTATTGTTTTAGTTAATTCAGCGCCACCTATTCAAAGGTAACGGCACTAAAGCAATTATGTATTTTGCTATTTCTTTAGATATATATGTCAAAAACAAAAAATACATTTTATGGATTGAAACAAAAAACCAACAAAGCTTAACAGAAAAACCCAATCTGGTTTACTATATCTCTTATAGTAGCCAAAGAATTGGAGATATTTGAACGGAAAATCCTAAGAAAATGCATCAGAAAAAATTATGAAAATTTCATAAAACGATTTTGAAATGAAAATGTCGATGAAAATGTCGATGTTGTACCCTTCTGTAGGTACTCCATGTCGTTGCACGCCAGATTTGTTGAGAAACTTGCGTTACGCGATAATATGCTTGTCAGCCAAATATACGAAAGCGAGAAAAACACCATCTGGGCTGGATCTATATCTTTCTCTTGTCGGTATAATAAATTCTATATGAGCCCAGCCTCCGGCAATCATAGGGGCTGAAGATGATATACGTATATACTAAATTTTGCATGAACTGTAATATGAATATGTTTTGTCAATTTATGTAACAGAACTTTTGTTATTTAGTTTTAGTAATGTTATTTATTTAGTTTTAGTAATGTTATTTATTTAGTTTTAGTAATGTTATTTATTTAGTTTTAGTAATGTTATTTACAGAGGTCTGCTCTGTTAGCGACTTTAACATTGTTGCTTTTTACGTTAACATAGGTATTAGAGTAACACACATATAGCTCTAAGAATGTTATTATTCTCACAGTATGTAAGACAATAAATATAATCGAACAAGAAGAAGACTTAATAACATTTTTACTTACTTAACAGAAAAAAAAAAATAGATACAGAAAAATTGTACAAATTTGTATGGAAAATTTAGAGGTACCTTCACATTTTCACTCATAACTTTTGAACCGCTGAACCGATTTTGCTCATTTTAAATACCAAACTGCTCGGGAGGATGTTCAATAATCTGGGTAAAAATAGGCACCCCCGCTTGTGTCTTCGCGTCGTGATCGCCATTTCAACAGACAGACAGTCGGACAGACAGACGGACATCGCTTAAAATTGCATAAGGATCACGAATATATATACTTTATGGGGTCTTAAACCTATATTTCGACATATTACAAACGGAATGACAAACTGATATATACCCTCACCATATATGGTGGAGGGTATAAAATAGATACAGAAAAAAATTGTACTAAAATACACCAATTTGTATGTAAAATTAAGAGGTACCTTTACATTTTCACTTATAACTTTTAAACCGCTGCACATTGGGTTGAAATTGTATCAAAGTGGCGGTTAATTGAAATTTATAAATAAAGTTTTTAAATAAATTTTCGTATATGGTAAAAGTAGATAAAATTCTGCATCACGAGCTGTCAAAACCAATCAACTAAGTTGTTTACTCTCTTTTTAGTGAGCGGTCAAAGTTACCAAATTATTGCTGTTTTTAAAAAAAAGTGAAAAAATTGAAAATTTTTACAATTCAAGCGATTAATATTAGTTTTAAATATATCAAAAGTAAGTTTTTTATAATGGAACCTTCAACATCAGGTATTAAAGTATATAGTAAACTTTTTTGTTTATAAAAACTATGCGTAAATATTTTTAATAATTTTTTTAATAAAGGTCCAAAATTTGGATAATTTCCGCATTTAATGGGCCATTAGTTGGAATTAGTTTTATGGATTTTAGAAAAGAATAGGATATCAGCTTATATTTAAAATAAAAAAGTCCAGACAATGCCCGGCCCTGTTTTTTATTTTAATTTTTGTGTAAAAACTCTGGTTCTCATTTGTTAAACAAGAACAGTAAATGTGTTTTTGTGTTTTTATATTATTAATGTTGGTATTTTATTGTTTTTGTTGATGCATTTTGTTTTTTAGAGATGAGTGCGTGAGTGATTTCGGTCACTTAAGCTCACGTACATAAAATTGTATCACGCACAATTTACAGGAAGTAAACATATTTTTAATACTTTTAGCCAAATTCAAGTGATTAAATTTGAATTTAATCACGATCACAAATGGTTTACGCACGCTCACGAACTTATTCGTAAATTTGCTCACAATACAGCTAGATATTTTGCCTCCCACTTTGCATAAATTTTTTATTCACGTGCCGGAGATTATACAGCAAGCACTTCTACCAATAGAAGAATAATCGGAAGAAGCTAAAGAAGCAAGAAACAAAGATTTTAAAAATTATAGAGAGCACTTTGCTCGCATATGCAGCCGGGAAAAGTCCAATGAAGATATTTTCAATACACTCTAATTAATTTCTGTTGAAATTTACCCAACTTAAAGTAGGAAACTGTACTCCTACTATACGTTAGGTAAATTCACTCTGTGTGCGTAAATGAAAAAAATACACACATTATGCGTAAGTTGATGAACACAAAACAGGTAAAATTACATTAAAACTGCGTAAAAATTAAATGATATTTTATTATTAAAGAGTAAATTTACCAAATTTGGGCGTAAAGAAACACGATTTTCCTGTAAACGCACATTTTCTACCACGATGTTGAAAATTAAACAAAAAATTTTTGTTTTGTAATAAAAAACAATAAATTTATTGTTTAGCAATTCACAATAAAAATAAAAACCATGAAGTTATTGTTTTTTAACTCACAGCAAGAATAAAAACAATAAATTTATTGTGTGGAAATTCCAAATAATTGATAATATTTTTTAATTTTGAAAATTTTTTCAATTTTTTTTTCAATTTCAAAATGTCATAGTTTTTTACCATTATAAGTTAGTATATTTACAATTTTTGTGCGTAAAATTTTTATTCAACAAAATAATACTAATTTTAGGCATAATGTGTTTAATTGTAAACACAAAGTGTCTAAAAATACTTTGTGTGTGTATTCTTGTATATGAAAGTGTGCGCAAAAAAGTTTTACGCATTTGGTGTTTATATTTACCGAATTTTTGTAATATTACATAAAACTTTACCCATATTATAGCAGTAAATTTACAAGCATTTTTGAGAATGTAGGTTTCTGCTTAGCAAGAAATATGAGCAGAAAAAACTCTAATTTATCAATTTCGAAATAAGAGTTAGTTTTGCCAGATATTTTTAATGAAAATTATGATAAAGATGATGGTAATGAAGATGGTGATAAAGATGCCGATGATAATAACGATGAAGATAGTGCTGATGATAATGATGAAGCAGATTATGATAATGATGATGAAGATAATGAAGATTATGATAATTGGGATATTTGTGATGAATTTGAAAATGCAGAATAATACAAATATTTTAATATATATTTTTTAAAAAGGTAAAACGAAAACAAAGATTTCCAAAAAAGTTTTTTTCAGATTAATTTTTACATTTACTGAATTAGTGGAAGCGAAAACTGGATACAAATTTATACTAATATTCTTGAAATTTATTATGATTTCAAAGTTACAGCGAAAATTGTGGATCATGTTTCCGAAAAACAAAAAACGCCTAACAGGTTAAAAAAAAATTTCTTACATTTAAACAAAAAAAAAAAAGCTGTATTTTTATGTATTTATTATTATTCATTACTAAAACATTATAATATTCCCTTTTGTCACTTTTTTGAAAAATTTGTACATTTATAAAATTTTGTGAAAAATAAAAATTGGATTTAAAATTAATATCAAACTCAAGTTCGTTTTCTGCTGATTTACATACAAGTTGCTTCATATTAGTTGCCCTTCACTGCTTTGTCACAAACTGATATATACCCTCACCATATATGGTGGGTGGTATAAAAAGCAGAAGTAAAAATGTTGGAAAACACTCTTTTTAAAAAAAGAACAAAACTTGGAGAAAAATAGTTTTTTTCAACAAGCAATCCGAATTAGAAAAACAGAATTTAAATCTTTAAAATCATAAGAAAAAGCTACTTTTTATTTCAAAACTCAAAACTGTTAGATCCAAAATGGAAAAAAGAACAAAATGAGTAAAATAACAAATAATAAGAACAAAATGAATAATAAAAAAATGGTAAATAATTTCTATTACATAAGCTTTAAATATTGTTAGAATTAATTTCTTCATAGCACTGGCTCATCCTGCATGAATAAATAATTGTTTACAAAAGAAATTATTTATTCCGACTATTGGTAAATATTAACCATAATTAATGAAGAGTGTTTAAGTTTGTACATTGGGAGTTTGACCATATCGTCACGTAAAGTTTAAAATGACATTGGCATCGCGAAAACATAATTTCAATCGGTTAAAAAAAAATTATAAAATAAAGTATTGAAAATAAATAGTAATAATTTATTTTTTACAACTACTTAGAACATTAATAAAATAAATTGATTTAAGTGGCCAATTTATTTGTAACATCGTACCGTACGGGTATATTTTAATCATGGTCGAAGGTAATGTTCAGCCAATCCGGAAAAAGGGTGGTGAAAACATAGCGGTTGCTCTAGACATGTGTGTCAAAGCTTAATGCTTTTGGTGACGGTGATGACTTCTCTCGATTCACATACAGTTTTCTTTGGGATCGCACTATAAGAGTTGTTACAGATTATAAGAGTTGTTACAGCTGAATTCAGTGGTACCGCAAGATTCCGTTTTGCCCCCTCACTTTTTTTTATCTTAATATTCTTTCGCAGATGACATCAACATATGTCAGTCATATTGCTTGAGGAAAAATATGAATAACACACTCAATATGGAACTTTCGAGTAGGGTCGTGTAAATAGGGTCAAGTTTAATGCAAGCAAGTCCCAATGTTGTTTGTTGTCCTGGGGTCATCAATGCCATCTGCACTCATGGGAGGTGTCGATATTAGATGCATTTCATGTTTAAGGCATGAGAGTTCAATGTGATGTCCTTTGGAAAAATCACATCATTCGGCTGTCGAAAGAAGCATTCAAGTGTTTAGGTTTTCTTAAACGGTGCAAAAACTATTTCACTTCATCTCATCTTCTGTCTAGATTCTACCTATATTCGTCTAAAAATGCAATAAAATTGAAATATATGGGCAGGGGCGTCGGCGCTAATTAATGACAGTGGTGTAACAAGCTCAACTGAATGTGGGTTGCGTTACACAGTTTTATCGATATTACCAACGGTGAACAAGTGCTGCCCTTAGGGCGGCATGTGGCCATCGTCGATTTTATTGCCGATAGCTAAAGTTAGGATGTTGACGGAGAGATTATTAGTTTTTCGTTATTATAAGTATACTTTAACCTTAAAGTGGTCGATAAGGTAAAGGTAAGTTCCTCTTACCTTTAACTTTTAACGTAAATTTCATGCATTTGAAGTTGCCATATTTTCCGCTCTGCAATGTAGTTGCCGTGTAGTTTTTTGACCGTATCTTTGCAGTTTGGTTTATTTCTGTGTTCGATGTCGACATTGTAAATTTTTTACAACAAACATTTTTATTTTTTGCACAATTCGAAGAAATTTTATTTCTCGTTTAAGTAAATAAATAAATAAAAGTACGTCGATGACACTACGTATTTTTAAGAACCATTTTGAGTTGGCAAAAGTAATCGGTTTTTGTTCTGGTAATGCCATATTTTCAAAAAATTTAATTTTTTTTATAAGGAAGTTGTAATAAGCAAAAATAATTAAAGGTCACTTTAGCTAAAGTAACCTTTAACTAACACGCACCTTAAAGCCAAGTTATAATAATGGGCCTAAGTTAACTATTTTTTGTACTGAATGTGACAATAGCACTCAAGTTTTTTGTATTTTGAATTATGTGAAAAAGTTAACGTTTTTATTAATTAAACGGCGCTTAAATATAGCCGAAATCTCCAACTAAGTTTGCATCGATAATAATTTAACAAACAAAAATTTTCGCATGACGTAAAATAAGTTGATTTAATTTTTGTTGGCTGCTTGAAATTAATTTGGACATGTTGCACTGTTGCTAAATTTTATCCATAAATATAGTGAAATTGAAAATTGATAAACTATTAAAAATTCAGAAATATTGTAATAAATTTCTAAATATTAATAATTTAACAATATTGCCAAAGAAAAAAATGTATTAAAAATGCTTAAAAACAAGAAGACAGCTTTACAAAATATAGCTAGATTTTCCGTTAAACATAGTAAGTTGTTCGGGTTTCACATGGAAAAACTGGCTTACTCCATATAAAAAATTGTTTTCACTATAATAAATTTTAGTGAATATTTAGTACAGTTCCTTTTCAGAAATAATTAAATTTACAAAACTATTATTTTTCTAGTAAAAAATGATATATTGGGTAAATTGTGCCTGTGTTTTTTTAATTAAATAAAAAAGCTATGCATTTTCAGAATTTAAATTACGATTTTAGGTCATTAAAGTGCTAGTGAAATTTTATCACGGGAAGAAAAATTGACTATTCTAAATTATTAAGCCCCAAAAGGGGGTAGGTGAAAACTGGACCGGTTTCCAAAATACATATCACGAGATAGGTAAAAAGAGGTCCGGTTCAAACCAGTCGACCGCACGACTAGGTATACCGGTCTACCCGGTTACCCTAGCTATAGAATTAAAACTATAAAAAAATCGATGGCTTTTTTTTCAAAATTGATAATAACGTATCTCTAGATAATAAATTCCTACAAATTTCGTTTATGTGTAAGAGCAACGGTATTTTTCGATCCCATATACGGCCTTTTCACACCGTTGCTCGCAATCGGTTAAAATTTTGTAGAAATAAAATAGACATAATTTCGACTTAAGATTGAACAAATTTACTTAAATTGTGGAGCAAAAATGTTCCCAAGCTGGATGTTAAATTTATAAAGTTCTGCACTTTTCATATATTTATATGAAAATGCTACGGTCCCATGCTTTTATGACTTAGCTTACAGTGGACTAAAACGTAATTCTGACTTCAAATTGTAAACTTTTTTTAATTTTTGGAACAAAAATATTCCGATACTAGCTCTTGAATTCAGAAAGTCATCCAGTTTACATACATTTAGAGGGAAATACAACGTTCTTTTTCGGTCCCATGTCCGCCGTTTTTAAGACTTGGTTCACAATGGACTAAAACTTTGCAAATATAATCTAGACGTAATTGTGATTTTGAAATGCAAACCTTTTTTAAGCTGTGAAACAAAAATATATCGGTAAAGGCTTTTGAATTGAAAAAGTCCTTCATTTTGCATACATTTATATAAATAACATTTATTATAATTTAATTCGGTCAAAATTGTGTTTGGGCTATTGACTACAAACATGGATGTGCATGAAAGTCGCTGCCCTTGAATATAATTCGATATATATCGATAAAACATCTTATCGATAAAAATGCATCCACACGAAAATTGACAAAATCATGAAAAATGTTGAATTTTTCAACAAAAATACATTTTATAAATCATTTTAATTTTCTCTAGTCATTTATTTATTTATTTATTTATTTATTTATTTAAGTCTATGGATACAATATTATCTTTACAGACTAGCATCTTAAAACTATTATATAAATTAAAGTAAATCATATAAGAGAGATTTAAAATTCAAAGAAGGAAGACTTATATCTAATTGATTACAATAATTATTAAATAATCTCATAGATTTGGTAAGAGGTTCATTTAAAGAAAATTCAGTTCTATGCAAATCAATATAAAAGAACTTATCATTAGTTCTAAAAACTCTTGGAGGTACATAAATGGAAATTAATTTTAATAATTCAGGAGAATCTATTTCCCCACAAATAATGCCGTGTAAGAAAAGTAAAGAAAAAATATTTCTTCGAGCTTCTAAAGTTTTCAAAAAAAGGTATTTACATTTACCAAAGAAGAAACTACTTCAAAAAGATTAAATAAATTTAATTGATTTTGGGATTAATTTTTTATATTAATTATTTTTTTAGCAATAAATCAACATTTTATGTTTTTAAATTTTGTACTTTTTTTTTTTTTTGGAACATAATCCAAATTTTTTAAGATTTTTCAATTTTAGCTTGCAGGCATGTTCATGCATACGTTAAGATGTTTTATCAATCAATAAATCAAATCTCAAATGTTTCGGTAACATGAGCTAACCTAGAAAGACGGTTTGCGCCACTGGGTTCAGCGAACTCAAATTACGTTTACCCGCCGTTTTGAAACTAGCACAGTGTTATTGTAATACGATATTTTTCGATAAATTTTTACCAATTTAAATTTAAGTATACACTTACGTACAGTGATATAAATAACAATAGAGGGACAAAACTCAATTTTAGCAACAACTTATGTAATACCATCATTAATTAATGTGATAAATGTTTTCTGGCTATGCCAGGAACATGGTACCTAGCATACAACCCAAAATATAACAATGCATAAGCTCGACTCATATTAACAAGATTCCCGACAAAATTATAAAATATGCATGAGTTTTCAAATTTTCTTGAAGCTGTACCTTAAATTTTACAATTGAAGGGCTTATTATATTATAAGCCACAAAATTAAAATATTGAAATATTCGCCTTTAAAGTTTTATAAAAATATGTAGAATAAGCCTTTAATGGAATTACACTATTGAAAGCCACAATGGGTGTTTAAAGTAATCCTTTCCCTCATATCTAACAATGGATACAATTAACACATAGCAAACCATCGTTTTTTAAAGAAAGTGTGGCTTATCATTGTAAACATAAATATTTTTATAGAACTTTATATTTTAAAAACGGTGCAGGACTTTCACATAACTTTGGCTGGATGACCAGAAGAAAATATATTCTTTTGCAGAACTTCTATGTTTTAGATACCTGCATTAAACTGCCATAATTATCTTCCTAAAATCGTTCTTTTAGAATTCATCGTTTTGTTTAGAGGTGTATTTTTTTGCCTAGAAAAATTTGACAATAATACCGAATTGTAAAAAGTAGCTTTTGCTCACACTCACCAAAAAAAGTCTGTAATGGCAACTGAAAATTTTGCTGTTATTACGGGAAATTCTGCTAATCTTAGCAACACATGTCTGCTGACGTGTAGTACAATGAAATTAGTAGAAAAATTAGTAGCCGCTACTAAATTTTAGTAGACTTTTTGTAAAGTGGAATTTAAAATCTGTTTGCTAAAATCAGCAAAAAATATTAGTACAAAGTTTTAGATTTTTTTTTATCGAGCATCAAAAATTTTGATATTTTTTAAAAGATGTTTTATACAAAATGAAAAAAAATCAAAGGCTTAAAAATGTTAAAAATTGTTAAAACATAAACGAATTTATAATTTTGTTTTAATATGGTAATTTCTGTTTTGAAAAATATTTTAGTCAATTTTTTTTTACTTTTAAGGTTAAATTTAATTGTTTTTGGGCTGATTTTTAGAACTAAAAAACCTTTTTAGTGCTATTTTAAGTGGATGTCCTCTTTTTAGACATGAGTCGGTATCTTCACTTCCGATCCCTTTTTTAATCCTATGTAACATTTTAGGGCAATTTAAGTTTGTATGTATAAGTTTAAATTATAAGAAATAACATTTCCTTCAATATCGACTTTTTTAAAATTAGTAATTTTTTTTGTAAAATGATTTCTAAAATTAGCAGCGAAAGTTTGTAGATATTCTGTAAAAATTCTGTAATTTGTAAAATGTAAATAGCAAAGAGATTTGCTAAATAATAATTTTTTTACTAAAAATCAGTACAAAAACAGTAAAGAGGGATTGAAAACCGTTTACAAATTTTTCTACTAACTTTTTTTTCTGAGTGCATGATTAGAAAATTCATAATTAGTCATTAAAATTTATAAATGTTTGTGGGCTAGGGGGTAGAGAGCTAGCCTAGTACTCCTAATTTCCAAGTTCAAATCCCGGTAAAGCCAAACATTTAAAAAAAAAATATTTTTTTCAATTATAATAAAATATTCAAATTATTAAATAACAAATACAGGGTGTCCGTGGGGAAGGTATACTACTTTGTTTTCCCGCCATTTTGGTAAACATTAGTCTGGACAGTTCATATTTGGCAGTAGTGAAGTAAACACGTGGCAAATTTATTATGGAAACATATTCGATAAACCAACGTGTTTTAATCGTTAAAAAATTTTATCAAAATCAACCATCGATTACTGTAACGATGAGAAAGTAACGTGAAATTTTTGACAAAAACAACGTGCCACCAAAACGCGCTATTTATCGCACTATTTCGAATGATTTCGATGAAAGAGGGCCCAAGCATGGACCACAACGTACTGCAATATCG
This sequence comes from Eustalomyia histrio, assembly GCA_949748255.1. Lineage (NCBI taxonomy): Eukaryota > Metazoa > Arthropoda > Insecta > Diptera > Anthomyiidae > Eustalomyia > Eustalomyia histrio. Next base: position 135,886,120 of record OX456523.1, on the reverse strand, counting down.
GCTGAAAACATTACTGCTGCTCAAAAAGTGTTCAAAACAATCCATCAACCTCAATTCGACGCCGTGCTCAGGAGCTTGGTTTTCAAAGAACAACTATGGCCACAATTTTGCACAAGGATTTGCATTTGCTTCCATTTAAGATTCAGTTGACACAAGAGCTTCTTCCACAAGACCATTTAAGCCGCCGTACATATGCCAATAGGATGTTACAGCTCGCAAATGGAGAAACGTTGGACAGAGAATATGTTGAAAAAGAAAATGATTTTCATCCAATAACCTGCGTTTCATTCAAAAAGTCACGACGAGCCCTATTGAGTTTGATTATATTCTGTCCATATTCCATATAAATGTTCTTTCAGAATTAGCCTTAAATGGTATTTAAAACCATTGAAGAAAGGTCTTTTCAGAAATGGGATTTCAAAACCGTAGATTTAAATTTATGTTGTGAGTGTTGTATAACATAGGATTTATAAGATCCTGATAAATCTGGACCTCTTCTCGCAATTTAACCAAAATTATATTTAGTAGAGGACATTATACAGTCGGTATAGGGTATCATATGCCCTGATTTAATCTTTTTACAAGTGTCTCTGGACTCATAAATTCAAACGTAAACAAATATTGGTCGACAATTCTTAACAGTTTATAACATTATGTTTCCAGATAAAACCAGAAAAATCATGAAAAACGGATTAATACATGAGTTTTACTTTGTTTAAGATTGCATTAGTTTAATAGTTTTTCGACAACTTTTATAAAACAAAATACATATTTATAACGTTTGAAATTTATACATTCACAATATATTTTCCGCAACCGACTATACTTTAATTCAAAGTAGTACGTAAACTTTGTTTTTAAATGAAAAATCAATTGAAATACAAAAAAAAATATTTTTGACTAAATATTTGTAGCAGTCACTCAAAAAACAAATTATAAAAAATATGAACTTTCCGTAGTAGTTGATATTTTCAGTTAAATCTAAAATTATTTTATGGCAATGCAGTGCCCGCATTTGATTTCCACTGCTGTTACTATACAAGATCAAGCAAGTTTCATACAAGCTTAACACACTTAATTCGGATACTTGTCCCTCGTAGATTATTGTAATAGAACTAATTTAAAACACATCGAACATTTTTATATACGAACATTTTTATCACAATTTAAACTATGTAACTCACAAAATATTAAACCACATTAATTTTTTTGATGAGAAGTAAATTTGTCGGTGTGTTTTAAGTAAAATTCATTTTCCTGTAGAAAAATTAAAATGTTGGTTATGCCATTTTGCATTTAAGATGACGTTATTCTTTCTCTGCCCAGGTCAACGAAAACTTGAAGAAGTTACTAAGTAATTGAGTTTCGTAATATTTAGTACATTTTCAGCCGTTAAAGATACAAGCAATTTTAAATCGGTTCGGCAAAGTTTTTGTTTAATAAATTAAATATTTTGTTTTATAATTCAAGTGAATTAAAATGTTTAATGATAAAAATGACTTTAAGAATTCATCAGTTTTTCTTAATGTCAAACCATTTGCCAACAATGTTAATGTACGAAAATCTTCCAGTAGTACTGTATTTGATAGTTATAATATGGATGTTGAAAATTTTAATGATAAAAAACGAAACAGCCGTCATTCAATAGACACAATTAATTCCATCTATAAACAGTTTATACCGGTGAGTACAAAATACACCATTGTCATGCTAAAGTGTTTGGAGGGATATAATATTTATTTTCTTTATATTAATTTTAGAATATCTTTTATCGCAATGTTGCTCCTGTTAAATGGCTTTTGTATATGATTGGTGTTCTACCAATGACTCGTTATGGACCGCGAAGGGCAAAGTTTATTATTAAATCTGCAGCTTTTGTTCATTCGGGAGCATTTTTTACTTGTTTAGCGGTAACTATATGTATTGAATACTTGACACACTTGATCATTATTTATCGTATTTTACTTAATTTTCTTATTGCTTTTGTGAGTTATATAAAACACTGTTGCAAATTCTGTCCCAAAAATGGAAAACAAGAGAGCCGACCTTTGACCCTAAACGTTTCGGATACGATAATTATAATGACGAACCTTGTTTTTTCGTTTATGGGCCAAACTTTTCGTTGGTTTTAACACAATTTTTTAATTATAAATTTTTAAAATAAAAGATTTGATCATTGTTTGTTAAAGTTTATAAATGTACGACCAATACCCACATTTGGGTATCATATTTGGCTAATAAGTGCACAGCTTTAACAAGTAAGTCCACGGTTCGTCTAAGTTCTTACTATATTTTACTATTGTTGCATACTTATCAAAATATTTGTGTTACTCTGAAGAGTAACTTCGTGTGAAAAAGAAGAATATAATGCGGTTCATATCAAAACCTCGAAATATATTTAAAATATATGACAGCATAACGAAAAAGATGATCTAAGAGTTAACCTTTTAGTATAATATTTGAGTACCTCAAAAATGGCATATACCAAAATTCAGCCAAAAAATTTCTATTTTCGAAAGTTTTTCTAACAAGAACAACTTTTGGTTCTAATAGCACAATACAATACTTAGTACACCCCCTTGTAAATATTCTTATTATTTAAAAAATTATGAAAATATAGAAGGATATTTTAACTTCTTGAAAACAGCAGTAGTAGAGGGGTCCAACGTTGTAGGACCATTTTTCAAAATGAGTTGTAAAGTCCCCGAATGGGCTAATTTGATTCCTTTGTATATAAAAACATTTAATATGAAGTTTGGAACCATAAAAAGAAAAGTCGAGGACGAAATTGATTCAAAATTTGAATAGGGAATACAAGATGAAAAACTCACTTTTTATAGTTTTTTTGAAAAACTTTTTACGAATGATGTCTGTTTTCACGAATTGAAAAATAATCGGAATGTATACTTAATTATCTCTGAAAATTTAACGTTGCTTTAAAAAATATAAAAAAAAGTACTGAGTAGTATCGAAGTAGAACTTAAAAGTGTTGAGCAGTATCGAATATTCAAAAGTTTGCACTTTTTGCAACTCTACACTGTTACCACCAATTCTAAAATATTATCAGGGTTGAAAAAATTATAAGAACAAGTAAAAATGGCTTAAATTCGGCTATGCCAAATCTTTGAATACCCTCCACCAATGTCTTAAAAAGTATTTTCTACTGTTTTTGATACAAATAATGTAAAAAATTTTTGAAGTAGACTAGCTCTGCAGCAAAACATGCCAAATGGAGAGAATGCACATATTGACAAATAGTTACAATTCAAGAAATAAAGAAATTAATGCCTTTGATGAAATTAATGTCTGATTGTAGCACAGACAAGACTCATCTCAATAGGTGGCGCTATTGACAAAACAATAACACTTAGGCACTTGCTGTGTCTTAGGCAGCCACCTACACAGCTAAGCCATGAATACTATTACTAAGTCCGTTTCACACAGAGCAACTTTTTTCGCGACGATTCTTGTCAATTCTCTTTTAAAGTTGCCTTTTATTTCACACAGAGAAACTGTTTTCGGCAACTTTCGTCTACATTTGGTTTGAAATGTATGAAAAAAAAACGAAGAATTAAAAAACAAAACGAAGAATGAAAAACAAAACGTGTTGCGGAGAACAAGCAACTCCGTACCAACCCCCACTATTCTTTCCCCTCTCTCCCACAAACTCAAGAGTTGCGCGACAAATATTGCTCTGTTTGAAATGGGACTAACAATGCATTAAACTAAAATATATTAACAGCGGTATTCATAAAAATTTTAAACAGCATTTCGAATCAATTTTAAGCAAAATTTGCTAAAATTGTATTCATAAACGAATTTTAGCTTAAAATACCTTTTTTAAACCTCGTGTAAATAAACGAATTTTAAAATTGGTTCGACCTTATTTTAAACCTATTTTAAAATGAAATTTTTGCTTTTCATTTAAACATTTTTGCAAAAAATTGGCGTTTAATTAAAAGAAGTTATTTGTTTTTGTTTAATAAATAATGGACATTCTTTATTTTATCAAAAGAACTGGTAAGAACCATTTTTATTTGAAAAATGTGATATTTTTAATTGTATTTTGTTTATAATAGAAACTATTGCCCAAATTTAAAAAAAATCGTCAGACGAAAATTTACAACAAGAGGAGCGACCCGTTTTCAACTCCGGATAAAGAATTTAAGCAGAAATAATAATAGTTTGATATTATTTATTGAAAGAAAATAAAACCGATTACTTGAATACTTTTTTATCTACAATAAAATCAGTATCTACGTAGCATTTTACTGGGCATTTTGTTTTGACTCTTTTTCTTTTTTTAATTAATAAACAAGTTTTCATAAATTTTTTATTTTATAAAAACAATATTTTTCTGAAAAACGACAAAAATAAAATACATAGAAACGACTAACGTATGGCTTAGTAATCATTGATTTGCATCATTACGATTAATGTGACAAATAAAAAATACAGTGTTGCCATCCTCAAGTTAAAAAAACATTAGATCGTTTATTAGTTAAAATACTGATTATGAATACGAATTTTTAATAAACCTTTTTTAGGCTTACAATGTTTTTTAACTAATATGTATTTGAAACTTGAATTAAGATTTTTATGAATACCGCTGTATGTCTATATGTTTGTCTAATAACGGCAAATCATGTTATTGCATGTGGATGTGTTTGTTATGCGTAAAATTCAACATACATATTAAGTAAAGGGATTTTACGGAAAAAATTTGAGGAAGTCGTGGTTGTTTGCTCATATGTCAGCCATTTATGAACCGATCTGGCTGAATTTCAATAGCAAACAGAAATGGATCACATGTGACAAAAATATATAACAATCAAGTCCTCATCATGTCTGGGTTCTTCGGAAAACCCATTTCAACACACAAACGGACATCGTTAAATCAACTTCGCTCTTCATAAGGACCGAGAATATATATACTTTATAGGGTCTAAGATCAATATCGAGAAATTACAAACGGAATGACAAACTTATATATACCCTTCCACCTGTGGTGAAGGGTATAAAAACAAAGGGATTTAAGGAAAAAATTAGAGGTAGTCCTGAATTTTTGCTAATATCTCAGCCATTTATCAACCGATCTGGCTGATTTTTAATAGCAAACAGAAATGGATCACATGTAACAGAAATATATAACAATCAAGTCCTCATCATGTCTGAGGTCTTCATCCCCAAGAAATCCCCGGATCCCCAAACGGAAATTTTAATCCCCATTTAAGAAATAAAATACCCAATTTGGGTATAAATTCCCTAAGCTGATAGCACTGAGTTTGAAATATCGTGTGGGTGTATTCATATTTTGATAAAAGATGACTAAGCTGTTTTCTGTTATTGGTAATTAATATTTAAAATAAAAAATCTAAATTAACCCTTCTTTGCACTTGGGTGCAAAAAATTACCTTATAACTTCTTACGTTAAAAAACGCAGTTTCATTCAAATATCTGAATTAGAAAATTTTTGTTATAATCACAAATTTTTATATTTAGATATATGTGGCTTATGTTGCAATTAACCGGATTAAAATTGTTACATCTTTAAGTGGCTCATTTGCGGAAGCTGTAATTGCATATTTGTTTTTGGTAAATATATTACCAATACTTCTAATACCAATAATGTGGTTGGAGACTCCTAAAGTATGTAGTCTGTTTAATGACTGGGATGATTTTGAGGTTCGAATATCTTTTTTATTATTAAAATGTATATACATATAAGAATTTTTAAATATGGATTAAATTATCTTACAGAAATTATACTATAGAATTTCGGGTCATAGTGTACCCTTAAATTTGCAACGTAAAGCCCGCAACATAACTATAGTTTTGCCACTGCTCTCTATAATTTCAGTTGTAATAACACATATTACAATGGTGAACTTCGGGTGGATTCAGGTATATTTTTTAATATAAAATGCTTTTAATTTTGTTTATCAAATCTATCCGGTTTTGTATTTAGGTCGTACCCTATTGCATTTTGGACAATTTGACAACAATGTTGGGGGCCTGGTGGTATCTAGCTTGTGAAGCTTTAAGTATAACGGCTAGTATTCTAGCTGAGAGATTTCAAAAGGTAAAAAATATATATTTTTTTACCAAAATTTCCACATTTGGTTGCTGGCAATTTCCTTTATGGCAACAAATTAACTTTTTTCATAATAATATATTTTTAAAGGCTCTACGTCACACAGATCCGGCTGCTATTTTTGCGGATTATCGTGCATTGTGGTTGAAACTCAGTAAATTAACGCTCACTACTGGCACTGCTACCAGTTATACATTCATCTTTTATATTTTATATTTGTTTTTTATTATTACAATCTCCATTTATGGTCTTCTGTCGCAACTTTCCGAAGGTTTCGGCATGAAAGATATTGGCCTAGCCATCACAGCTGCATGGAATATATGTTTTTTATATATAATTTGCGAACAAGCCCATTATGCTACATTTAATGTATGTACAAATTTTCAAAAAAAGCTACTAATGGTAGAATTAAACTGGATGAATACAGATGCTCAAGCAGAAATCAATATGTTTTTACGAGTCACCGAAATGAATCCTTGCATTATCAATTTTAATGGATTTTTTGATGTCAATCGTAATCTTCTGAAAGGCGTAAGCTTAACTCAGTATATACACAGAGAGAATGTTTTATTTAACTAAACGAAATGCAGTTTTCATTAAATTAATAACATCAAACGGTAAATAATCGTTGAAGTTCTGATGTAAGGAGTTGAATATTTATAAAACATAATTTTAACGAAAGTTTTTCATTAAATTTATTAATGTTTTCATAAATAAAATAATATTTTTCATAAAATAGTATAGGTTTTATGAAAAAATTACTTAATATTACGAAGGCAATTCTCTCAGTGTAAATACGAAATGTTTCCTTTATATTATTTTATAATACATTACTATTTTTTTCTGTTAATTGCAGCTTTTGGTTACAATGGTTACATATTTAATTGTATTGCTACAATTTCAAATAAGTATTCCAACTGAAGTAAATATGCCTAATTCAAATTCGACTTTAGATACTGCCGTTCTGATGACGGATCTGAATAGTGATGAGACTGATCTTTTGTCAACAATAAGGACAACTGTAATGGGAGAAACAGGAGCACCACCTGTTGGTGGCCCGAAAGAATGAATTCTTAATACAGTAAGAACTTGATAAACCGGATAATTGATAATCCGGCTTACCGAATAAAATTTAGAAACATTGTTTTTGTAATAAAAGTGCTTTTAAAACACATTTCGAATGTTAATTGTATTTATAATATACGAGCGGGCAAAGCCCGCTACGTTTTAGCGTAGAAAAAGGATGACCGAGCTAAGGCACGGGATTGCCCAGGCTAACGCCCAGGAGTACACAATATTCCTACCAAAATTTCTAAAATATACCTTAACCATGAATTAGCCATTCCCCAGGTAAACATATTTCACATTCCAGCTTACTTAATCGGTGTGGGTAGGCCATCAACTGGGAGGCTCTTCTGCTGGTTGTCTCTTCCCGTAGGAATTTTCAGAAATCCTGTCTGAGAGTATGTCAACTTCCTAGCTATAGTGGTTCTGACAGGCCGTCCAGGGGAAGATTTTCACCTATTTTTGCTCCTCCTCGTAGGTTTTTTCAAAAATCCTATTTTTACTGATGGGTTCCTCTTGGTTTATGCCTACGCTGACGGAGGAACTTTATAAAAAATTTGAACTTCCTTGCTCGAAAAGTTTGACTTTTCGCCTTCTTTGCTCCTTCCATTAAGAATTTTCAAAAATCCCGTCTGAGCGGATATCTACGCCGGATGTTAAGCCTATACACCAACTTTCAACATCTAAGTTTGAGCGGTTTTGAAGAACTTCCCCTTTTAATTCCTTCCTGTAGAATTTTCTGAAAATCCAATCTTAGCTGTTTACGTTGGATGAAGAACCTTCACTCTCGATTTCACCCTCCTAGCTCCAGCGTTTTTGGCATACCGTCAAAGGGGAGAATTTCCCCTTTTTGCTCCTTCCCTAGGCTTTTCCAAAAATCCCGTATTAACTGTTTTCGCCACCAAATTAAGAACCTTCATAATCAAAAATCGCGTTTTATATGTTGTCTACACTGGAGAAGGAACCTGTTTGGCAAATTAAAACTTCCTATGTTCAGCGCTTTAGGCAGGCCATTAGGAGGGAGTTTTTGCCCCTTGAACCCCGTTTTTAGCACGGCCCTGGCCAAAATTCTAAAATTTACTTGATCACTTAATTAGCCCATACTTTTAGTAATACATATTTCAAATTTCAGTTTTCCAGCTAAATCGGTAAGGGCAGGCCGTTAAGGGGAAGTTTTTCCCCCTTTTTCCCTTCCCCGTACGAATTTCCAAAAATCTCATTTGTATAGATATCTACATTGTCGGAGAACCTAATATACAAAATTCAACTTCCCAGCTCTGGCGGATTTGGCAGGCCGTCAAGGGGGAGAATTTTACCCTTTTTGACTTTAAAAAATGCGACCTTGGTGAATGTCCACGCCTAATTTCCACCACCAGCGGATTTGGCAGTCCATCAAGGGGTAGAATTTTCCCTTCGGTTTTCCCAAAAATCACGTCTTATCTGAAGTCTACACTGGAGAAGAAACCTGCATTCCAAATTTCAACTTCCTATGTGCAGCAGGTCGATAAGAGAAAGACTTTTCGCCTTTAAACCAGAAATTCCACCAGGGTAGATGCCTCTGCCGAGGAGGAACCTTTGAAGCACATTTTAACTTCCCCGTTCCAGAGATTTTGGTAGACCGTCAAGGGGGAGAATTTGATTCATTATACCAGCCTATTTACTCGCGATGTCCAAAAAGTAATGAGTGGTTATTATCTTCTCACTAACAAAAAACACAAAGTAATGGGTTGTCATTACCCTCTCGCTTACGAACAGCCAACAAATAACGGGTACATATTACTTTTTGGGCATAGCGAACAAAAGTAATTAAGCGAGTAATTAGCCTGGTAAGTAGTTGATACAATGTTTTTTGCAGGGCTGTTATCTGCACTGGAGGAGGAGAATGCGTACCTAATTTTAAATTCCTAGGTCAAACGCATAGTGGCTGAAAATCGCTTGTCATTGGGCAAAATTCTGTAACTTTTGAACCGATCAAAATATTTTAGTAATTTTCTTTTAATGGATAGATGTTTAGTTAAGTTAGTTTTAGGCCCATTATTATAACTTGCCGATAGCTAAAGTTAGGATGTTAACGGACAGATTATAAGTTTTTCGTTATTATAAGTATACTTTAAGCTAAAAGTGACTGATAAGCTAAAGATAAGTTCATCTTACCTTTAACTTTTAACCTAAGGTTTAAGCATTTGAAGTTGCCACATTTTCTGCTCTGCATGTAGTTGCCGTATAGTTTTTTGACCGTATCTTTGCTGTTTGTTTTATTTCTGTATTCGGCGTGGACAATGTAAATTTTTTACAACAAACATTTTTATTTTTTCCACAATTTGAAGAAATTTTGTTTTTCGTTTGTATTTTTTGTTTGTTGTTAGTAATTAAATAAATAAAAGTACGTCGTTGCCACTACGTATTTTTAAGAACCATTTTAATCTGTCAAATGTAATCGGTTTTTGCATATTTACAAAAACACTTAATTTTATTTTATAAGGAAGTTGTAATAACCAAAAAAAGCTAAAGGTCACTTGATTCCTCACTTTGGCTAAATTAACCTTTAACTAACACGCACCTTAAAGACAAGTTATAATAATGGGCCTTAATGTCATTAAAATTGATAGAGCACTTTTTAAGGAATTTTAGGTCAAAGTTGAACTTTTGATATTTTTTAACTTTTAGCGTGAAATATGGATTTTTTAGTTTTTTTATTTATAAAAAAATGTCATATTTGGATTTTAATAATAATTATACACTTTTTTGTAATAATTGCATTTTTTATTGTTTACACTCAAAAAATTTTAACACTAAAAAAATAGTAAAAAATATAAAAATTTTGGTATTATTACTGAAAAATTAAAAATTTTTTTCTGTTAAATTTGCAAATTTGTTAACACCTAAAAAATATTTACACTTAAAATTTTGCTATTACTATTTAAAATTTTGCTATTACTATAAAAAAAATTATTATTTTTTTTTTCAATTTTAGCAAAATAAATCTGCTGAACATTAGCGCAATAATTCTGATTTTTTTTTTTAATTTTTATGTGAAAGGAAATATTCTTAAATTTAAAAAGCTTTTTCATAGTTTCTAAGAACTTTTCCTTTAAGATTATCCAGGAATCATAATATAGTAATGAGGGGCAATAATATGATAACATTTTGAGCATACTATAATTACGTGCGATGATAAATTCAATATAACATGTTTATTTAGGACCATTATATGGTAATTTTTGAATCATAATATAACTGTAGGGACCATATTATGGTAAAAATATAGTTATTTTATTATCATAATATGATGACCATAATATAGTACGATTATGATTGGTACAACCATAAACCAAAAAATATATGATGCTCTTCGAATATGATTGACCAAACCATGTTTTTTCTTTGCGTGTTGGTCAACCTCTTAATGATATGCAAAGATTCGAGCCAATGCTTCTATCCGCTCTTAGATCATTGCTACAAAATTCTTTTGATGAAACGTCAAATACTTGCACGCAATGAAAAAACATGGTTGGGGCAATTATATTCGAAGAGCATCATATATTTTTAGGTTTATGGTTGTGCCAACCATGGTCGTACTATAATATGGTTATCATATTATGATAATAAACTAACCATATTTTTACCATAATATGGTCCCTTTAGTTATATTATGATTCAAAAATTACCATATCATGGTCGTGAATAAACATGTTATATTGAATTTATCATAATATGATTGCACGTAATCATAGTATGCTCAAAATGTTATCATATTATTGTCCCTCATAACTATAATATGATTCCTCGACTATCTTTACATGATCCATAATTTAAGAAAATTTCTTAAAGGAAAAGTTCTTAGAAACTATGAAAAAGCTATTTAAATTTAAGAATATTTCCTTTAGAAATGCATTTTCTAAAAAAAATTATATTAAGGACTTTTTGAATAAAAATTTGTTAAGGAAAATATCTAGATTCTAAGAACTTTTCTATCAAGAAAACTTTGATTCTGTGGACTTTTAAAAAAAAAATACTTAAAACTTTTTTTTTTTTTTAAATACTAATGACTTTTTGTAATAAAAAATCTTAGACATTTTTAAGACTTTTTTTAGAAAGTTTTTAGATATTTTTCTTTAAGAAAACGTCTTTAGAATCTAAGAATATTTCTACAAGGAAAAAGTCCTTAGAATCTAAGTATTTTCTTTGGAATCTATAAATTTTTCTTTCAAACAAAGGCCTTAGAATCTAAGTTTGTTTGGAATATATAATCTTTCTAAGAAACTGTTTGAAGAATCTGAGAATTTTAGTTTAAGGAAAAGTCCATAGAATCTAAAAATGTTTTTATCAGATAAGTTTATTAATTAATATCTATTATTTTGTGTAAGAAACCTTTTCATACATGTGTTCTACGGACTTTTTTTTTTTACAAGAAATTAATTAATATAAACATATTTTTTAAAAACAAAATCTAATTGTTTTTTTTTTGAAAAGGATTAAAAAATATAAAATTTTTTAATAAAATCTTTTTGACAATGAGTTGAGTTTTCGAAAAACCTCTTTAAAAAAATCTTCTAAAGCTAAAAAAAAAAATAACTGGATTTTAATGGGTCAATTTATGAAATATTTTAATTACATGTGAAAGATATTTTTCAGATTTGTCCAGACTTAGTAAACAATATATGATTGTTTATTTAAGACATTTTGTAATAAAAACAAACTGATCAAATTTTGGTTTTGATGAAAACAAGACAATATTATGACTGTAAATGTTAAAGTCATGTTTTATTTTATGTGTAATTATTTATTGATTGTTGCCAGCATTTTATCGTTGCATAATTATCATATTTTTTTTACAGTCAGAATTTTTGTAACCACAGTATGGTTACAGCCAATCATGATATAAAATAGAAGTTGCCAATCATAAAATAAGTAAAATATTTACTTAATAATGATGGTAGCGACCATGTTGATGATTAGAAAACCAATAACTTGGTTGTGACAACCATACCCGATTGCAGCAAGCACAATATAGTAGCAGTGATCATATCGAAACCATGTTTTTCTCTGCGTGTGGCTTCGTAAATATTGTATAAACCCTTTACTACATTTTCTAGACTAGAAAATCTATTTGTCATACTTGAGATTATTTTATCAAATATATAATGAATGAGACTGATCTGTAAAATTCCGTTGGAATAGTTATCTGTTTGTTAATTTGAACAATATTTTTGTGTTCTTACCCGTCTTGGTAACACTGGTTCAATACTTTACGATTTCAGTAGTCTCCAATAATAAACTCCTCAACAGCATTTCTACGCATCGAATTCAACATATCATATTCACTGGCTAATTAATAATTATTTTATAAGTTATTTTATAAGAAAACAGCATTTTTATTAAAAGAAATAATATTTAAAAAATATTATTTAAAAAAAATATCAATTGAATTTAAAAAATATAAAATGCTATTTAAAATACCAAAGAGTCATTCTTTGGATATTACTGAATATGTGGACATGGATATTCCATGTTCCTGTGAAATCTGTGCTATTTTTATGTATCGATGCTCATATTTAAACTAATATAACTTTTTAAACAATTATTTTTACAAATCGTATCTCGTAAGAGCTTAGATCTTCTACTATTAGATAGTTGCTCCGAAAATAAGCGAGTTCTTTACAAAAATATTGCAGGAATGCAAATGCAGAAATATTGCAAAAATGCAAACTTAAAATTAACCGCTTCATAAGCTTTGTCATTCGATACTTTTAGAATTGAAGTTCATAACAAAACTTAAAAAAAGAGGATAAATATAAATTGTCAAATTTCGTTGATGTTAGTCTAATTGTGTTGTTTTTAGGTTTGTTAACTTGTTTCTAAACACTCAATATCTAATAGCCAATCATCAAAGCATTAACCCAAAAAGGGCATGGATACTGAAGAGCCACAACCGAAAATACTAAGTGGAATTTTTTCAATTTTTATTCTCTATAATATACTAATAAAAATGTTCATGTTTCTTTGCATTAAAAAACAATTTATTAAAAGAATATTCAAAAAAACACGTCTTCGATTTTAAAAAAAGTGATCAACTTTGCGCCCCGATACAGCGTGAACTACATCGAATTCTGAAAAACAAAAAACAGCACAGATATCATGAGAACGTGAAATAGCTACGTTACTCAAATCGGAAGGCAAAACCAAAAACGATTAAATTGTTTCAAACAATTTTGGAATGTCTCCAAATGTAATTTATAAAGCATAAATTGAAATTAAAAAACACAAAAGTTAATAAATATTTGTTGAATTTCAATAATTTTTTAATTGCGTTTGGTATTTTTTAATTGAAATTGATATTTTTAAGTATCAATTGCAAATATTAGAATTTTATTTTATATGTAATTTTTTTAATTAAAATTGTGTTCTCTTATTTCGGACTTTTTTTTAATTATAATTGTCATTTTTGGGCAATTTTGTCTACATTTATGGGTAATTTTGTTTTATAAAAAAACTTTTTTTATATCTCTATATCTATTATTATTTGTAGAGAAAACGACTATCCCTAAAATTTGAACATTTGGGGCAGCATTTGTACGAAAGTTGATTTCATACACTCAAAAAAAAAAATGAACTTGAATTTAGAAAAATTAACTTATTTAGAGGAAAAATTTAAATGAAAACGGCGCCAAAGACATTTTTATCAATATTTAATAAAATTTTCCTTGATATTAAGAAACAAATTTTACTTAAAATTTGGTCAAAATTTCTAAGTTTTAGAAAAACTTTACTACTGAGAAGTAAATTTTTATTAGAAAACAGTAAAATTTCCTCCTAATTAGTTCATACATCATCTAAAATTGTACTGTTAGTTAGAAAATGTTTCCTAGGTTTGAAGAAAAATTTTATTTTATTTAAGTTCATTAGATAATTTTTTTTACTAAAAACTAGGACTTAACTTTCTAAAATTAAACAAATATATTCTAACAACAAGCACTTCTTTTAGGTGAAAATCATCCTTTAAAACTCAAACTGTTTCTATGGTAAAGGTAATACATTTTACCATATATTTTAAAGTACTTTACACTCATTGTGTAAGTATTTTCCCACTTTCGGAGAACTTCCGCTTTGTGAGGACACTGCTCTTAACAAGTTTTTGCTATACAATGCTGCCTTAAAACTAAATTAAATTATACTAAATTCATGTATTTAAAATATAAATTAAATTTCATCAGCAAAAAGGTAAACAAATTAAAAAAATGTACTGCAGGATATTTTGAGAGAGAGAACTACAAAAAGGGACGCCCTACGTGACACACGGCATCTATGGCTAAGGAACACTGGGAGTCCTTTGTCTTCTTAAATTAACTAATTTAAGGAAATTGTTGCAAAAATACAAAATATCACAGTTACATACATTTCTTGTTATTATTGGAATATGGAAAAATGTGATAAGTTAATTTTATGACATTTTTAGCTTAAACTTTAATTGACATTACAAATCTTATCTTTTTATTATTTATTAATTATTAAGTTCGATAAATATAAAGTTTAATAAGCACATATTTCAATTATAGGAAAGCCATTATGACGAAATGTATAAAATGTGCCTGCGATATTTTGTTTTGTAGTCAACAAACAAATTTATTACACTAAAAGCGCAAATTCGAAATTTTTTACCCTTTGCTAACAAAATTTTAAAATATGTTTTAAGATACTTTAAGTTCAATATTTAAGACTGTTAAGATTAGAGATGGACACATGAGACATTTTTGACTAACGCTCACATACGAACACGAACCAAAAATTACAATCATGCACGATAGTTTTTGTAAATGGTTACTTTTATTTCTTTTACTAACTGATTTGTTTTTAATTGATTGTTTTTTTGGAATAGAATATTAAAAATAATTTAAACGTTTTCAACAAAAAAAAAAAAAAATCCTATACCAAATTTTATTATTTTTTTAAAATTAGAAAACTTTTACTTGAAAATTTTTAAAATTTATCTGAACTAAGTTGCATGAAAATTTTCCTTAGAAATAGTTCATCAGTTTCTAAAATCAACTAAATTTTTATTTACATAGGAAAAAATGTATTTCTTTTTGTTTTTAATTGTCTGAACTAATTTTTAGAAAACAATTCTTCAAAATTAGAAAGTGGTATACTTAAAAACTGAATTTGGAAATGGCTTTCTAAAATTTAGTTAATTTTACTACCCGCGAACAAAAAAATAACACACATTAAGTTCAAGTTCTTTCTCAATTTAAGTTAGACACATTTTTTGAACTAAATGGTAAAAAATTATGTCCAAATTTTTATTTGAACTAAACTTAATTTTTTTACATTTCAGTAAAATTAATAAATTTTTATTTAATTGACTTGTTTTTTTTCCTAAAATCAAAAAATATTACTTAGTAAAAATATGAACTATTTCGTTTTTTCTCAAACTTAGTAATTTTTATTCTTTTTAAGAAAATTTTTCTAAGTTTTAATAAAATTTTACTTAAATTGAGGACAAATTATAAACTATTTTGAAGGAAATTTTTGATTACATTTTAGTTCATGTCTTTTTTTGAGTGTATATGGACTTCGGCGGAACACGAAATACAGGTTGGTTGAAAAGTTCCTGCGCTCACCAAGAGATGGCACTGCTAGCTCCAAACTTTTTTTTTCTCAAGTGGGTAAAACTGTCCTGAGAACACATGCAAAGTTGCAAGTCATTCTGTCAATTCTTTCTTTGTTTACAAGCCATTTGAAGTTGACGTGTCATTGATTTTTTTTAATATGGAAAAAATCGTGCAGTCATTAGATTCTTTGTTTTGAAGGGTTTAAAAGCAAAGGAAATTTATGAACAATTGTTAGAAGTGTACAAGGAGTCCTCACCTTCAAAACGCTGGTGAACACGCGAAGGACGACCAAAAACTGCAACCCCAGCAGAAATCATTGAGCAGGTACATAATATGGTTAGTGAAGATCCAAGTTTGACTAAGCGTGAAATTGCTAATGCCATAGGCATCTCAGACGAACAAGTACTCCATATTTTACATGAAGAATTACGTATGAAAAAACTGTTTGGAAAGTTAGTGCCGCACACATTAACAATTCAACAAAAACTGAATCGAAAACAAATTTCTAAGCGTAATTTGGAGCGTTTTAAGCCGAATGAAACCGACTTATTGCGTCGTTTTATAACTATGGATGAGACTTGGATCTACCACCATGATCCTAAATTGAAACAAGAACGTTTACAGTGGACTTAAGCTGGTTGTTCAGCTCCAAAGCAGGCGAAGTCACAACGATCAGCAAAGAAGGTTATGGCATCAGTTTTTGGGATGCAAAAGGAATTTTGTTGATTGATTATCTTTAGAAAGGTAAAACAATCAACTCTGAATATTATTGCAGCCTTTTGGATCAGCTGGATGAAAAAATTCGTGAGAAAAGATCTGGTTTAAAGAAGAAAAAAAATCATTTTTCATCAAGACAATGCACCTGCGCACAAAAGTGTTTTGACAATGGCTAAATTCAAAGAATTATATTACGAATTGCTTGAACATCCACCGTATTCACCAGATTTGACTCCCAGTGACTACTATCTCTTCAGAAATCTCAAACAATTCCTTCGTGGAAAGCATAGCAGCCGTATACGGTTATTTTGCAGAGCTTTCGGAAAACCATTATAAGGATGGGATTAAATTATTGGAAGATCATTGGAACAAGTGTATTGAGCTTCTAGAAGATTATATTGAATAAAAAATATATTTCGTAGCAAAAACAGTATTCTTTCATTCTTTCATTTCGAGCGCAGGAACTTTTCAACCAACCTGTATAGCAATTATATTGTATGTCCTGCTTTACTTTAACTTACAAACACATAACCTATTTGTTAGCTTTTATCGTTTTGCATATTTTATCAATTTACAAATACTAATATTTCAAAAATTATTGGAGTTTTATGAATTGTTGATCTGTTATTTTGTAAATTAATAGTATTAGTAGGATTTTATATCATATAATCACATTCTTTTTATAAATTATTTTATTGTAAAGAAACATGAACATTTTTTTATTAGTAAATTATAGTTATTCTCTGTATATAAATTGAGAAATTCCACAGAGCCAGCAGGATAGAACACTTAGTATTTTCGGTTGACGCTACCCAACCTTATCAATATCCACGCTCTCCTTTCTCCCCTTTGGTTATTGCTTGTTGATGATTGTCTATTTGATATTGAGTGCTTGGAAACAAATTAACAAACTCGAAAACAACACACAATTAGAATAACATCAACGAAATTTAACAATTTATATTTATTCTCTATATTTTACAGTTTTTGTTATGCACTTTAATTCTTAAAGTATCCAATAACAAAGCTTATATGAAGCCGTTAATTTCAAATGTTTGTCCTAATCCATATTAAATCTACAACTTAATCTATGTTAATAGTTAATGAATAGACAATATTTTAAATTATATTTTGCACTGTATCCTTGTGTTTAAAGTAATGTAGTTTTATGAATTGTTGATCTGTTATTTTGTAAATAAATAGTATTTGTAGGATTTTAGATCATATAATGATATTCTTTTTATAAATTATTTTATTGTAAAGTAACATGAAAAATTTTTTATTAGTAAATTATAGAGAATAAAAATAGAGAAATTCCACAGAGCTTGCTGGCTTTTCATTTTATTTCAAATATTTTTAAGACAAATATTTTTTGTTACATTTTAAAGAAAAAAGCCAAGGATTTCCAAGACTTGGCAGCATTTTTATAAATTCATACTTTTGAACTTCTGTAACTACTTTGAATGTCTATATAAATTAAGTTGTTAAATTAATATTTTCAATTTTAAATACATATGTTTTGATATAAAACTAAACTCATAAATCTGGAATTTTGGTGATTCCAGTTAAGACTTTATGTGGTATTTGTACCTCAGATTTTTAATTAAAAACATATATACAATTGGAATCGCGAATTTTATTGTTTTAAAAGAAGATATACAAATTAAATAAATTCTAAACTAAATCCAATTGACAAAAGTTTTCAAGAACTCTTTGAAAAATTTTTAAAATTTCAAAGAAATACGGAAACCTGACTAGTTTTGATTTTATTAAGCCAGCTCCCACCCACATAAAATACAATATTTAAAAACAATAAATTAGATATATTTTTTTTCTAACGTTTTTATTAACATAATTTGTTGTTTTTCTAATTCTTAAACGCAATACTGAGTAATAGCAGATAAGGATAGGAGACTACACGTCTTAAATTACTCATTTTTTAGAAAAGTTAGAAAAAATATAAAAGGCTTTAAATTAAATAAAAAAGCAATTGACCGGGATTTAAAAACTTTAAAGAGGAATTTTGATTAAAAAAAATTATTACAAATGTTTAAACGCTATTAAAAATAATGTGGTCATGATGGGAATCGAACCAGGGAACTCTGGTTGCCAGCCAAGAACTCTACCCACTGAGCTATCGACGCATATAGTATTTGATTGCTTTAAACTTAAATGAATCGTTGTGCTTCGTTTTTTCGCTTGTGTTGTCAAAACAAACATACATTACCCTTTTGCTTACAAAAACACACAAAGTAATGTATCTAAAAAAAGATTTTCAAAAATATTTCAATTATTACTTTGCATTTATAAATCATATATTATATCAATAATCGGTAACTTACTTTATGCTTGCAAAAAAGGAAAAAGGTAACGAGCTAGCATTACAAGGTAATGCATGAGAATATCGCATCCATTAACAAAGTTTTGCTGGGATGTTTAAATAAATAAGTATAGAGATTTCATCGTAAGCAGTGGCCAAATAAAATTGTGTACATATTACAAGTTTCGGTAACTGAGTGAATATTGAGCGATTTCAAAGCCCGAATTTCAGCAAATTTCCTCGAAATCCGGTAAAACCCAATTGAACTTGCAAAAAAATCTATTGGTCTTGCAAAGAAAATCCATTGGAAACAAAAAAAAATAAAAGCTATTTTGTATATATGGGCAGTCCCAGAAAGTCCACCAACCAAAAATTTGTAATATATATCCAACTTATTTTTTTTTAATTGAACATTAGACTAGATATTTAATATTGTAAATATAAACATAAAATGTATTTGGATGATCATTAATACAAAAATTGTTACCATATCCTACCCTACATCAGATCTCGTAATGTTATACAAAAAATTAACATTTTTTAGGTGTTCATTTCATTACTTTAGTGTTAACATAAGTTGTCCGATCGAAG
Source organism: Eustalomyia histrio (assembly GCA_949748255.1). Classification (NCBI taxonomy): domain Eukaryota; kingdom Metazoa; phylum Arthropoda; class Insecta; order Diptera; family Anthomyiidae; genus Eustalomyia; species Eustalomyia histrio. Next base: position 135,866,724 of record OX456523.1, on the reverse strand, counting down.
GCAATATTTTTATTTATTCAATTCTCTTCAATTTTACTAAAAAATTAGCTTTTTACTATTTCGGAAAGATTGAAATTAGGTATGAAATGTTAGGTCCATGCGTTGTAGTGTACGTCACGGAAAATAAGGATTTTTTATGTTGTAGAATGAAAATTTTTTTTTGCAAGTCGTCTATAATTTTAAATCAATTTTATATACTGCTTTAAGTTAATACAAAAATTAAAATTGTAGAACTAAAATAAAAAAAAATAACATTAATTTCTGTAGCGTGCGTCACGTGTGAGTTTTCACAAAAATTGCATTTAAGTGTTTCCAATTATTCGACCCTACCGGTTAGGGCATTATTCGAAAAATGATGAAAATTGATTAATCAGTTATTCGGGTCGATTAATCGGAAAAATTGGCGATTAATCGATTAATATTTAAATGCAAAATAAAAGTATATCTTCAACCAGTAAGGACACAAAGTGCTTAAGTAAACCCTTAAACCTTAAACAGAAATATGCAGTGTATACAGTGTTTTACAGCAGAGAAATTATTGTAGAAAATTTTCTAAATAAATCAGTGCTGCCTTTAAACACTATTCAATATATAATTCCTAAAAATATTGCATTGTTTTTTCCGAAATTAACACAGTTTGACAGAACTGTCGCTGCCACTTTAATTTTCTGGTTTGGGCTATAAAGTATGAGAGGTTTTCTATTTAAAAGCTCAGAAATCCTCGGAGTCTATAAAACTTTTAAATATGCGTATTCCTGCCAGGTCCTTACCTAGTAAATTGTGACAATTTCTTATTGGGTTCTACTAAAGCTTTTCTACTCTTTCAAAATTTTTTGACAAATCAGTTTTTTTCAGTTTTTCTGGAGGTTTTAGCTTTAATAATATATTATAAGGTTGACATAGCTTTAAAATTTAAGAATTTTTGGGAGTGAATTATTATTTCTGAGAACCTGTACCCAGGTTTTATAAGACGATTAGCGTTTATCGTCCACTTTCAGAATTAAATATATTACATGAAAATTGTAAAATGTTGTTACAAATTTGGTTTTCGACAGTAATTTTCAATCTTACAGTTCAACAGCTTGGAAAGTAGTAGAAACTAGATCAATAATTTAACAGGCAAATTTTCTGTTTCTATGAACGACTTGCCTATATAATATAATCTGTTTTTCTATCGGTTTTAACACCTATAATTTTTGTTTGAAATTATTCCAAAAGTAACCAGATATTCCTAGAACCACTTATGGGGCTAGTTCTAGTTTGTTATATTGTATCTCATCATTAAAGTTTTGGTAAACGGGTTCTGGTTCTTTGGAATTTGTTCTAACATAATATGTTCCAGAATAAATTTGGTTTGGAAACGATTTCAAAAGAATTTTATTGGTAGAATTCCTATAGTTTAAATATTAATTTTCTGATATGACATCGAAAAGAAATACAACATTGTCTTTAAATACATGAAAATATAATTAACATGATTTAGAATTTTTTGAGGAATTAGAACAAAAATTTAAAAATTGTATATTACTACTAGAAAAAATGTAACGTTGTTATATTGTATCTCATCATTAAAGTTTTGGTAAACGGGTTCTGGTTCTTTTGAATTTGTTCTAAATAAATCAGTGCTGCCTTTAAACACTATTCAATATATAATTCCTAAAAATATGTTCCAGAATAAATTTGGTTTGGAACCGATTTCAAAAGAATTTTATTGGTAGAATTCCTAGAGTTTAAATATTAATTTTCTGATATGACATCGAAAAGAAATACAACCTTGTCTTTAAATACATGAAAATATAATTAACATGATTTAGAATTTTTTGAGGAATTAGAACAAAAATTAAAAAATTGTCTATTATATTTCTTAAAGGCTACACAGCACTTGCTTTAAGTTGGTTGGCTAAAAATGTTAAAAATTTGTATAAAGAAATGTTATTAAAAAATTAAATTAATTTTTTGGTTAAAATAAATTCAAATGAGTTTATTTATATACAACTAGAAAAAATGTAACGTTGTTATATTGTATCTCATCATTAAAGTTTTGGTAAACGGGTTCTGGTTCTTTGGAATTTGTTCTAACATAATATGTTCCAGAATAAATTTGGTTTGGAACCGATTTCAAAAGAATTTTATTGGTAGAATTCCTAGAGTTTAAATATTAATTTTCTGATATGACATCGAAAAGAAATACAACCTTGTCTTTAAATACATGAAAATATAATTAACATGATTTAGAATTTTTTGAGGAATTAGAACAAAAATTTAAAAATTGTCTATTATATTTCTTAAAGGCTACACAGCACTTGCTTTAAGTTGGTTGGCTAAAAATGTTAAAAATTTGTATTAAGAAATGTTATTAAAAAATTTTTTTGGTTAAAATAAATTCAAATGTGTTTATTTATATACTACTAGAAAAAATGTAACGTGCGCCACGTAGATAGACGATAAACGATAGACAATTTTTTGGCTGCAAATAAGTTATTTGGAATCCCTTATATTCATCTTTCTTTTAGGTATTAAATTTTGAGTGCTTTATTATGCAAAATTCGCTAAAAATACTAAAATATACTACAAGATTCAAAGTTAAAATATACTACAAGATTCAAAGTTTTTTCGAAATAATTTCGTGGGAGGCTAGGGCCCCCTGGGCACGCCACTGGCTGCAGTTGTCCAGTGATTAAAGTGGTCTTCCAGCCTCATCTTGCATTGTTGTTTCTGAAGCGACAGTAAGTTGGCCTTCTTACTAGTTTCCACTCTTTATATAAAACTTTTGTTTACTGTATCTAGCTTCCCTGTGGCGTTTTTTTAGTGCTTTGACGAAATTAGATAATTGCTCTTGTATTTCGGTTCTGAAACGAATTTAAGTTTAATTTATTTTTAACGTAACTAAGAACATCTTAAACATTCAAATGTCACTTTTTTATAAGCCTTTTTTATAAGCCTTTCCATAAGCCATCATACTATGTTTCTAGCTTAAATAAAAAGGTAAGAAAATGGCATTAGCGCATTACTACGTAAAATAATATGTTAAAAATCCTACTATACAAATGAATAACCTTTGTGTGTTTTCTTAAGTAAATAAAAAGGTGCAAAAAGGGTTAATAAAAAAACCCGGGTTACAAATGAATTACATCATCTGTGTATTTTTATTCTTACTAACAAACAGTGGCGTGCCCAGGGGGGGGGGGGGTCGACTAGCCCTATCTGCTATTACTCAGTATTGATTTTAAAAATCAGCAAAACAACAAAATAATAAAAACGTTAGAAAAAAATATATGTAGTTTATTGTTTTTAAATGTTGTATTTTGTGTGGGTGTGAACTGGCTAAATAAAATCTAAACTAAATTTAGGTATCCAAATTTCTAAAAGATTTTAAAATTTGTTCATATATTTTCGAATGAAATTTTAAAATCTTTTGTCAATTTGTATTTAGTTTAAAATTTATTTAGCTACCCCGCACAAGTCCTAAATGGAATTATTTAATTTGCATATTTCCTTTTAAAACAAAAAAATTCGTGTTTCCAACTGTATTACTTTTTTTATTTAAAAATCTGAGATTCAAATACTACATTAAGTCCTAACTGGAATCCCCAAAATTTGAGATTAATGAATTTATTGTTTTGTATCAAAACATATGTATTTAAAATTGAAAATATTTAATTAACCACTTAACATATATAGACTTTCTAAGTAGCTATAAAAGTTATAGTTATAGAAGTTAAAAAGTTAGAATTTATAAAAATGCTACTAAGTCTTGGCAATTCTGGGCTTTTCTCTTTAAAGTAAACAAAAATATTTGTCATAAAAATATTTAAAATTTTTCTATTTGTAATTTGGTAAAATACAATATATTTGCTATATTTCATGTTCCGTTGAAGTCCATATATGGAAATAAGTATTTATACATATAGAGACATAAAAATAAAGCTTTTTTGTTTTAAATAGACAAAATTTACCAAAAATCACGATTAAAATTAAGTAAAAAATCCAAAATAAAAAACACAATTTAAATTAAAAAAATTACAAATAAAATTCAAAAATTCGCAATCGATACTTAAAAAGATCAATTAAAATTAAAAAATACCAAACGCAATTAAAAAAATTATTGAAATTCAAGAAATATTTATTTAATTTTTGAATATCAATTGATGTTTTATAAATTACATTTGAAGTCATTCCAAAAGTTTTTGAAACAATCTAATCGTTTTTGAAATGCTCTTTGAATTTGAGTAAAAATTTTCACTTGGCTATTCCACATTCCCATTATATCTGTGCTGTTTATTTTTAAAAATTCGATGTTATTCACAGTGGCGTTGTGCAAAATGACCCAAGAAATACAATCCCAATCTTAAAATCTAAATAAGCCCCAGTTTTCGTTATGAAAATTAACACTAAACATATAATGAAAAATGACCCCAACCAAATGAAAATTAGCCCCAAAATTAATTTTCATTTATTATGTAGATTGAGGCTTTATTCATTATGTAAAATAACACCAATTTAACCAATTTAACAATAAACCCTCTGAAATCAAAATATATTCCTATCTGTAGGACGCCTAATGTATGCCTTAATTATTTAACCGTACTTCTTGGGACGTCTAAAATTAATATTGTAAGTATAGCTAAGAATCTAGGCATTACATTTAACACAACTCTTTCGTGGTTAGATTAAATCAAGATTGCAGCTGGAAAAACGTATGCCATGCTAAGTTAATGGCAAAAACTTATCTGATACCCACCTTACTATATGGCTGTGAACTATTTGCCGGTTGCGTCTCTTCTGATAAGCGTAGATTGAAAACAATGACAAATCATATATAATGGAGGGTAGAAAAATATCCCAACTTCCGTATTGTCAACATGATTTAATTGAAAATTTATAAATATTTTTTTAATAAAAATATCATTTATTTTTCAACATTTCGCTACTCCAGGAAATAATTACAATAATTTAAAAAAAATATACTGCACTGGAAGTTCACTGTAAATACATGTTTGTTGGCGTTACATCGACAAAAACATTATCGAAATATTTTTTCTTATCAACAAATTTGCATCAAAACTTGCATCGGTTCATTTAGGCTTATTTTGCTATAAAAGCATATAATACATATTTTATCAAAAATTTATATTTTAATACACATTTTTTCCAAAGAGTAGCTGCACTCAGCCAATCCTTGAAGGGGATAGAAGAGAGATGAAATGTGAGATGATGGCAGTATTGTAATTGGCATATTTGCAAAAATTATTACCAATTTTTTCAAAAATTATTTTGAAGTAAGTTGCAATTGTGTTAAAATTGTTGTTATTCAATGCAGAATCGCAAAAGCTAAAAAAAAAATATTTTATTTGAAATTATATATAACTGTATAGGGGAAATATATTTATTTATTGGACCATATTTAATTATATATAATTTTATATGACACCATATTAAATAATTTGGAAATAATCAATAACAGATATAATTATATATGGTACAATATACAACTATATATATACACTCACAATATATTTCCCCTTACACAGTAGTTTATTTAAAAAGTAATACGTAGAGTTTGTTTTTAAATGAAGAATCAATTGAAATTCATAGAAATATATTTTTTAACTATTTGAATCAGTCATTCAAAAAACAAACTATACAAATATAAATGTCAAATTTTATGATATCTGTTTCTAAAAATAGATATTCATTTAATTCCTTTTTTTCTAACCAAAATAGTTTGTTTATATACAAAATTATTTCATTAAAAATTACAAGAAATTGTTCAAATATACATAAACACATAGAAAATAAAAATATATACATCTGTGTGTGTTGTGGCTTGTAAAATTACATGCAAATAAAAGAAATTTTCAATTTCAAAAACAAACCACAAAAATCGTTTTTTTTTACGTTTTACTACTTACAGCAAAATCGGCTGAATATAATAAAAAATCAGTAGTCCTCTTTTGGATTGTATTTTCGAAATAATATTGTGAGTGTAATTATATAAAACCATATATAATTATATATAAACTTTTTTACTCGGGATGATATAGTCGGCATGCCCGACTTTAACCATTTTACTTCTTTTATGCTGAAGTATTGTAATTATAGTGTTTATACATAAGTAGGTGTAAAGATTTTTGTTATTTCCACACAAGAGAACACATGTTTTGAAATGTCAATTTTAAACGAAAGAATTCCATAGTGTGTAATCCCCATTACAGATCCATCCACATACACACCTCTTTCTGTCATCCTTTTTGATTTTTCCTTTTTTTAACTATTCTAAATATTATTTAGTAACAAATTCACTACTACTTCCTTCCTCTACTTGACAAAACTCTCTGTAGCACACATTCAAAAACATCATTTACTTACTGTTAATGCTAAACAGTCAGTAAGTATAGTTAGTGTGTTTATTACCCAAGGGATAACAATTTTTCACATGGGGTTGGTTGGCCACATTCCTTTGTAGCTTTGAGAAAGTATTTTCACGCTTCTTTTCTCTTGTTCTCTGCATGTCAACCTTATTACCAGGGATGATAAATCGTATTTTTAAAATAGTATCAACGAGAAAAAATAATACTTTTCGATCCCCATAGTACAAAAAATATTCTATATCTTTTATATTTCTTATGAATATAAATTCCACAACAAAATTGCCTTTCATTGGAGCACAATCACCAATTTTCAATTCTTTATTCGGCTAAAAGTGACAGTCAAAAATTAATTTTTTCTATTATGATGAAATAACATTTTCCAAATAATTTTTCAGATAATCTTGAACACGATAAAAATTACCTATATAAAAAATTACTTCCAGTAAAAAAAATTACGCAATTTACAGTCCAAAAACACAAAAATGTTTACCACTTTTGATCATAAATTGATAAGAGAATGAATTGCAATAAAGAGACTTAAGTATTAAAAAAATTAATTTTCATTTTTTTTTAATATTATAGATTTGTGTTTTATTTTAAATAAAAGTTCTCAACCTCTAAAAAAAAACGCCCATTATTTTCAACGTGTGTTTAGCTAATGTGTCCGTTAGTTTTTCTTTGTGCCTCACCAAATGGATGGAAAACCGTGAAACGTGTTCTTGTGGTACAACGAAAAAAAACTGTTTCACAAGTTTTTGCATGGAATAAATTATTTTCATTTTGAAATAAATGCATATAAGATCATATATGCCCCAATTTTTTTCTTCTCAAATGTCCAATGAATTTTAATTTTTGTTAAGTACCCAGAAAAAATAGGTCCTGACGGTTTATATTACCATGTAATGATAGATCATTACTTTTGCATTACTTTAAAAAACAAAATAATGACCTACTGATAATGTGTGCAAGAAGTACTTATATGTACATGCAAAATAATAGTTTACTATTAGTTTTTTTACTATTATATTTATTAATTTGTTTTTTTACAATAATAGAGAAAATTCTGCTGTAAAAAGTGATTTTTTAAAAAATTTTATATTTTAAATTTTATATTTTAAATGTGAAATAGCATTGAATTATACCTTAAATTTTTCAATGCTAAAAGTTGGTTAAAATAAATTTAAATACAGAGAAAATAGTTCAAATGTAAAGAAACATGATGAATTTCTTTAATAAATTTTAGAAAATAAAATTGAAAAAAATCGATAAGAGTTAGCCGGATAGATTACAATTATGTATATTCAGTTTTCGCTACAAAGCCATCCTCAGTATCCATGCTCGGCTTGGGTTATTTATAGCAAAATCCAAAATTATTTAATTTAATTATTGCATGGAATTTTGAATAAATATAATGCATTTTTTAATTTTTATTTGAATGAAAAAATTTAATGCACGAATTCTAGCAGAATTTCAATGATTTAATGCAAAAATTTATTAAATAAAACTCATAATAAAAACTTTTAATATAATTTATTTTGAAAACGTAACTTTTTAATAATGCCGGAAAGTACCTTTATCGGTTATACCGACACTTTCGATGCCACTGTAGCAACAACCAATTATCAATACCGATACCAACACCGTTATCCGTTTCGGTTTCCAACCTTGTTTGAGAGCAATGATGAAAGTGCACTGTTATCCCAAAATAGACAAAATTTTAAATAAAGGTTAGTTAATGGTAAAATTTTGATTTGTTTTTATTGACATTCAGTGTGACATTCTTATTACTTCTGCGTTGCTGGTAGCAAGTGTTTAAAACTTTTAATTTAAATCAAGTTTTCTGTGCCAAATTTAACAAAAGCTGGAAAAACGTGCAACCACTTGCAAAGTGAAATAATCTTATTTTAAATTATATATTATAGAAGACGTCCAAAAGTCAATTTTTTCACAAGCTCAGATTTTGAAACTATGTAGCTCATACGAAAGAGCGATCAATTTTCTTTGTTTTCAAACGGATTTGAACCCGGTAAATTTTATGGGATTATATGGTTTATTTTATATAATGGAATTAAAAATTGAATTTGAATAGTACTTAGTTTTTTACATATATATATATATATATATATATATATATATATATATATATATATATATATGTATATATATATATATATATATGCATTGCCCATACTTTGAAGACATCTGTATATACAGCCAAAAAAGTCCCTATAAAATGCGCTGTGTCCAGTAAAATGTGTCCAGTAAACACTAGAATAACGAAAAGTTTAAGGACAGTCCCCAAAGTAACAAAATGTCTTCATAGTAACTTGTGGAACGAAAACCCGTCCCCGCAACATGTGCTGTGCACATATATATAGTAAAATGTCTTCAGAGTAAACACTAGAATAACGAAAAGTTTAAGGACAGTCCCCAAAGTAACAAAATGTCTTCATAGTAACTTGTGGAACGAAAACCCGTCCCCGCAACATGTGCTGTGCACATATATATATACATATATATATCTATATATATATATATATATATATATATATATATATATATATATATATATATTAGGGCGGGTCGATTTATTTTTCGACAATTTCCCTATGATTTCCGTATTCTATGGGTTATTCCATGAAAATTTGCCGAAGGAACCATACCTCTATCGTTAAAATCGAGTCCCCTACTTTTTGTTGGTAGATTTTTTCCCAAATTGACGTTCGTATGAAATATTACCTACACGTTAACATCCATAACTCAAAACTATCGTTCGGGTTTAATCGCCAGTAGGCGCGTTGGAAAGGTGAGCTCATTTTGATAAATTTACAAAAAAAAAATCTCCAACATTGGTCCAACGGTTCAAAAGTTACGGGCATTTTTGTCCAAATTTTGGAGACTTTTTCCATTTTTTTCATGATTTTGTCCAAGAATATTACTTTCATGGCCATTTTTTTGGCTCAATCCATTATTTAATTCAATTTACAATTCAAAACGAAGAGTTTAAGCCCAAATTTATCGAATTCGGTTGATTAATTCATGCGATATTGCTAAAACAAAATAACACATAAAACCAACTTTTTGATTTTTTTTCCCTTTTTATTTTTGCTCTCTTTTTTGGGTTTGCATACGATTTATAAAGAATAATTCTTCGCTGACGTCATTTTGACAACAACAAATACACAGCAATTCTAATTGGACGAAACAATCAGCTGTAGTTGGCGGGGTGGGGATTCCAGTGTATGCTAGTTTTGTTTGAGCGTCATTTCAGTGAAGTGTTACTTAAAAAAACTAACAAATAATCAAACTATTTTGAAATTTAGAAAAGATTTAAAGGTAAGTGTAAAAACATTGCTAACTATTATAGTTAACAGTTATATTATTATTCTATGAAAAACATATATAATTCTTTTAGTGACGGTTTAAAAAATGGATTCAGAGCCTGGTTCATCGCAAAATCCAACAGATACCCAACGCAGTAGTTTGCAACATTTGGTCTCTCATGATGTTTTTTCTTTTGGCGTGGGCTGTGAATTACCTGATATTAATCTGTCAACTAAACGAGATATATTGAAGTACTATTTTTTCTTGGCCGAACGTTCAAAAGCCCAAAGCAAAATGTTTTCGTATAAAAGATTTACTCCCCAAGTAGCAGACAGATTGTTAGAAATTTGAAATCAACTTAATATTGAACTTATACTCAAAGGTAGCATCATTAGAAAATTGAATAATTTGCTTGACGCATATAGTAATGCAGATAAACAACGAGTAAAACGCGCAACAGAATTCAAAAAATTCGTAGAATCAACAAACCAATTATTCAACATTGGAAAATGTAAATGCAACTTGAAAGAAAACGACTGCTCATGTGGATCTATCCCAGAAAACTTAAAAGATTTTATGCGCGATCAATATAATGACAGAATACAAACGATACCGGAACACGATAGTGGAAGTGAAGAGACGATACCAACGACTATACCAACAATCCCAGTGAGCAACGATCCTACATACGAACCACATTATGACGAAATGGAAGTTGATGTGAGAGGAGGTTCAGAATTAGTTCTACCACCACAAACATACACTCCCAGATACAATACTAAAAACTATGCAATGATGTGTGACAGATTTGGTGTGCATGATAGAATGGGATCAGCATTGGCAACAGCTCTGATGGAAGACCTGGGCGTAAAAGATCCTCATGGCAATCTTGTCATCATGGATAAAAGTAAACTTCGTAGAGAAAGAGAAAAATGGAGACAAGACGCACTTCGTAAGCGGTATGATGGCTCGAATTTGATATCATTTTCATTCGACGGCAGGAAAAATGATGCTCTAACTGTAGAAAAAATTGATGAGAAGTTGCATCCAAGGATGGTTAAAGAACCTCATCTAGTTGTTTTGAGGGAACCAAATTCTCAATTGATAGGCTACACAAAACTAGAAAGTGAAACTGCGGCAAGCAAAGTCAACAAATTGATCGAATTCTTCCAAGAAAAACAATTGTCTCTCGATTCATTAATTGCCATATGCGCTGATGGTGAACCAACAAATACTGGCGTACACGGTGGAATTTTGCGACTATTCGAAAAACAGTTAAAGAGACCACTGCACTGGTTTGTGTGTCTTCTGCACTTTAACGAGATTCCGTTTAGACATTTGTTTGACACTTTAGACAAATCAACCACCACTGGACCACGATCAACTACCGGAAAGTTGAGCTCAAAAATTGCTGATTGTGAAAATCTTCCGGTATGTAATTTTTATAGCTAACTCTTTACCATTTTTTATTCTATTTTTTAGCTTTTATGTTTTCTTTTCAGGTGGTAACCGATTTTGAGGAAATCGCTTTGGAAAATATGCCTCCTGGTGATTTAAATCCAGAAGAATTATCTACTGATTCGAGGTACTTGATGTTAATGGCCAATGCAATTTCTAATGGTGTGGTTCCTGCGGATTTATCTCACATAAAACCAGGGCCAATTGCACATTCTCGTTGGCTGACCAAAGCCAATAGATTATTACGGTTGTATGTGACAACTAATAATACAACTGAAAATTTAAAAATTCTGGCTAACTATATAATAAAAGTATACACGCCAATGTATTTCAATGTTAAGTATTATAGCTCTGCCGCATACGGTAGTACATTACTTTTTAAATTTATTACTTGGACACGATTTTTACCACGGAATTTACTTGGAGTTGTAAATACAGTAATTCAAGATAATCCATATTTTGCACACTCAGAAAATATCTTGCTATCTATGTTGTTTGATGATAGAATGGAAAAACGAAACATTGCTATAAAGAAGATTTTACATTACCGAAGAGATATTGTCGACCCAACGGAACTTAGAGTTTATAAAAAATCTCTTATAAACTTTAATTGTACGGAATATACAAATATGATTGATTTAAATGACGATGCCATTTTATTCGAACCACCGTTTACGCAAAGTTATTCGTATGAACATTTGGAGGGATATTTAAATTACGAAGTGCCACCGTTCGATGATCCACAAATTCCTTTACACATTCAAGGAACGGAAAGACATGTCCAATTGCTGGCTTCCACTGCTAAACGAGTTGCAGGAAAGAATGTAGAAGGCGCTATGGCGACGACATTAGAGAGCCGTACGAAAACACCCAGACTTGAAAGCAAACAAGACTTTCAGAAAAAATAATGTTTTTTTTCACATTTTGTCTTTTACTACACTCAAATTAAATATGAACCGTTGGACCAATGTTGAAGATTTTTTTTTGTAAATTTATCAACCTTTCCAACGCGCCTACTGGCGATTAAACCCGATCGATAGTTTTTGAGTTATGGATGTTAACGTGTAGGTAATATTTCATACGAACGTCAATTTGGGAAAAAATCTACCAACAAAAAGTAGGGGACTCGATTTTAACGATAGAGGTATGGTTCCTTCGGCAAATTTTCATGGAATAACCCATAGAATACGGAAATCATAGGGAAATTGGTGAATTTTTTCACTCCCTACAAATCGACCCGCCCTAATATATATATATATATATATATATATATATTTATTTTTTAATCCAATACGCTCCACATTTTAGAATACAACTCCTTAGTCTTCAAACAAAAAAAATCGGTTTCATAGTCTGGGTATTGATGTGTACCCTATTGTGGTTCCGCATATAAGCAAACTTCGGAGATACAGCCAATTTTCTCCTCCAAAATCTGAAAACTTATAAAACTGAATTTAATACTCAAGAGTAGAGTACAACAAGGGAGAACAACATCAATTGAAAAACTATAAGGTTAAAGAGTACACTCATCAAAAAAGTCTGTAATGGAAACTGAAAATTTTGCTGTTATTACGGGAAATTTTGCTTTACGAGCCCAGCGGTATTTTGTGCTAATATTAGCAACACATGTCTGCTGACGTGTAGTACAATGAAATTTGTAGATAAAATTGACTGCCGCTACTAAATTTTAGTAAATTTTTTGTAAAGTGGAATTTAAATCTGTTTGTAAAATCAACAAAGAAATTTACTAAATATTATTAATATTAGTTCAAAATTTTAAATTTATTTTTTTATCGAGCATCAAAAATATTTATTTATTTTATTTATTTCTTTTTTCAAAAAATATTTTAGACAAAATTAAAAAAAATCAAAGGCTTAAATTTTTTAAAAAAAGTTAATTTATTATTTTGTTTTAATTTGGTAATTACTGTTTTGAAAAATATTTTAGTTATTTTTTTTTTGCTTTTATGGTCAAATATTAATTGTCTGATGATTTTTGAGCTAAAAAAAAATTTTAGTGCTATTTTAAGTGGATGTCCTATTTTTAGACATGAGTCGGTATATTCAGTTCCAATCCCTTTTTTTATTCTATGTAACATTTTAAGGCAATATAGGTTTATAGCTGTAAGTTTTAATTAGAAACAATATTTCCTTTAATATCCACTTTTTTAAAATAAGTAAATTTTTTTTTGCTAATTTTTGCGAATCGGTTTTCAAAAATTTGTAAACTAATTTCTGAAATTAGCAACAAAATTTGTAAATATTCTGAAAAAATTCTGTAATATGTAAAAGGTAAATAGCAAAAAGATTTGCTAAATAATATTTTTTTTACTAAAAATCAGTACAAGAATAGTAAAGTGGGGTTGAAAACCGTTTACAAATTTTTCCACTAAATTTTTTTTCGGAGTGTAATGTAAACATAATTAAAAAATAGGGAATTTTAGGGTTGTAAAAGGTGTTATTTGTCAGGTAAAATGTTAAAAATGGTTGTTACATAATTGTGAGCAATGCAGGTACAATTTCAAAAAGTTTGACTTTGATTGGAAATTGACGAGTTGTTAAAAGTGTTATTTGGCAGGTTTATTTAAAAGAAATTATTTTCATTAAAAATATACCGAATAAATCACCTTAAAAATCCCTCATATTGGACCATTTTTAACCAATTTGTTTCTTTTTCTGATCTCATATACGACCATATATCTTCGGATCCGAAATTTGAGGGTATATGTATAATACAATATTTGTAATAAATGAATATAATATGTATATACTATTTCTTATGTATTAAATATTGTTACAGAAATTTCTTTACTAGAAATTTCATCACGCGAAATAGTAAATTATTTGACAGCTGGAAAAATCTAGTGTAGTAATAGCTGGAAATAACTAGAATACCTGACTACTCATATAAATACGGGTACTTGGTGATGCAGCAAGACAGTTTTAAAAAAATCAACGATTTTATAAAGGGTGAATCGTAACAATATCTATAATTCTGAGCTGCATTTTCAATATTTGCCTTAAACTTATTATATGTCTTGTTGGTGTATTGATTATCTGCAACTTTTGTAATATATTACAACGTTTATAATAATTTTCTGTATTTAAAAACGATACATTTTCAAATGCTGTCTTCTGTGAATTAATATTTCTATATATTTGATCTGATTTATGTCCAGCTATTCTAGTTCTTAATATGTTTTTCGATATACCTTTATATATACCTTATTACAATTCTCTTAGTCATTCAATTATTAATAAAAGAAAAAGATTAAATAAAAGATAAAAATTATACAATAAATGTTTTATAAATTCACCAAATTGTAAAACAAACAAATAATATTTCAAATCATATTACAAAAAGTTTTATCAAAAGTCTTTTTTTGTCACGTCACCCTCTTTAATTGCGAATATTTTAGGAACATGCAGTTTAATTGTTTTCTTCTCTTATATGTTTAAAACGTACATATATGACGATGGAAATGCCCATATTAAAAAAGTTCTTTTTATTTTGCACATACTTTTAATAAACTATTTTCAGCTAATTTTGAAGCCTTAAGAAGAATTCTAAAAAAAAAACAATTTTTGATTTCCTTATAAATATTTGAAAGTTCTTCTCCACCCAGGAATAAGGTTTCGGGTTAAAAAATACTCGCAACGGTACTACGATGAAACTTCAAATTCAGGCTTACGAGACTGAACTTCTTTAAATTGCTTACTGTTTTGTTGGAAATTTCCCATTAAATGATTTAAATTGTTCACACACCAAAAAGTTAAATGTTTAATTAAGTCAATTAATTTTTTTATATTTGATATTTAAAAATTCAATTAAATATTTTATTGCATCAATAAGACATTTAACTAAAATTTGAACTAATTTCAAATGTTTGGATAAATTTTTACAAAAAAAACTCACATGAATCGAAATTTAAGAAAACAAAATATATAAGAACTAATAGTAATAATTTTTTTAAGCACTATTTTCTGTTTAAAATTTGATAAAAAAAATTAAGTTTACAAATATTCTTCAAAAATTTTAAAAAAAATTTCTGTTTATTGCATAAAGGAAATATTTTGTTATTTGATGAAAAGTTTCATTTTTTGAATTTGTTAAACTTTTTCCAATGCAATCGTAGAAAAATTAGCTGATGACTTGTTTCTTGATTTAATTGTTTTTTATATAAAATAGCGATCAGCTAAACATTTTTCAGATTTTGAAAATTAGAACAATAAAATTTACATGCCATTCCGATTGTTCTTGACAGTACCCACTTTGGTTAAGACAACATTTTTTCTATAAAAATGTTTTTTTTTTGAGCAAAGCATAATTATAAAAGCAATCAACTATTACAATAAGAATCCGAAATTTGAAAATAAAATCCGGTAACTACAATATTATTAACTATTATTATACGAAACTGTTTTCTGTTTGGAGAAATTCAACTTATATTATATTTTTAGATTTGTTTTTTTTTACAATTTTACGCTTTTTTAAAAGATTTCTATTTACTTTTTTGAGCACTTTTCATGAATTTAATGAATAGAAATCCAATGACAATCACTAATTTGCAAATCCACTAAATAAAGAATCGTACTATTTTTTATAAAGGGACCAAAAAATTGCAATACAAGATATGTAAATAGAACCAAAACATTTTGGTACCTTTGAGCCTCAAGTAGTACCACAAAAAGTACTTTAGTATCAACTTTATTATCCCTGAGGAGTACAAAAAGCTGAATTGAGTGTATGAGATGATTTTTTAAGAATGGCAATAATAAGTGTACTAAATACACAATAACGACAACAACAACATTTAAAAGTCAAGTTGGTCATCGTTATGTGCGGTTAAATATCCATAAATCAAATAACTTCTTCATGTACTTTGTTGTCATCTAATAAAATTTTTCTCCATTTACACATTGTTGAAATTTCTAAGATGCCCTTTTGGTAGTTTTGGGACACTTTGGGTTGTGACCATACACATGTGTGTGTTGGTAATTGTGTGCATCCCATTTAGTGTGGTTGACAGTTTTGTTTTTTAGTCTGTTTTTTTCTTAAACCGAATACCAATTCTTTAGTGTATTCCTTTGCACTTTATGTGGTTTATAATTTCTCAAGCTGACCTCATCAACCACAAATGGACATTAAAAAGTGACCAAAAATTTAACAAAATATTTGAAGCAAGAAAAATAGTAAATAAATTATATACAAATATTCAAAGGTCACTTTTTATGTTACACAAAATATAAGATGTAAAGGAAAGGGTCTGTCTGTCACTTGATAGGCAATCCTAATAACTGCGGATGCATTTGCACATTGATTTTGAGGGTGAGGAAGTTTTGTTTCATTGACCCGAATGCCACATTATGGAATTTCATAATCCAAAAACCTCCGTAATATATTTTATTTTTGTATAGAAGAAACAAAAAATTGTGCAACAGGGCTAAGCATCTAATTTTAAGAAGATCATCCAATGTTACGCCGTAAAGGAACTTTAAATTTTAGTCTTGATATTTTACAATAAAGCACAACAGTATTTGTTTCCATTAAACAATTTAATAATGATTTTATTGGAAAACTTGTACTTTATTGAAACGTAAAACAAAAGATTTTCTGATTTTTCGAACTGTTTAAAATACAAAGTATATTTTAATTTATAACAAATGGCTTGAGAAGCAACTGCAAGTACATCAGCTGGAATTTCCTCAGTAGAAATGTATTCAATATATACAAGACTTCTTGCAATAGTTTATCTTACAAAATTATGACGGATGTCATCATTTTGCCTCTTGGTTGTCATTATAAATGGTGTCCCAGCAATGATAAAACTTCGAAAAAAAAACGTTTTAATTTAAAAGCTTCTTTGATGATTCCGATATGAACATGTATTCGGCTTCCGTGCTGGATAATGCAACTGTTCTTTTTTTCTTGATGCCCATCTAATTGCAGCGTCAGCAAACTTGAAAACAATCATGTATATGAACGAATATCATCTCTTGATATACCCCAATCAGCATCGGCGAACTCCTCTAATCCTATCTCCAAAACATGATTTGCCTGTAAATGTACACTTATAATTATTAAAAATCTTAAAAAATGCGCATATTTTCTACTACGATGTTTGTTTTGTAATAAAAACAAAAAATTTATTGTTAATTCACAATAAAAATAAAAACAATAAATTTATTGTTTAGAAACTCACAAAAAGAATAAAAACAATAATTTTTTTTTGATTAGTAATTCCAAATAATCGATAAATTTAAAAAAAAACTAATAAAGTTTTCTTTTTAAATTTTGAAAATGTTTTAATTTTTTTTTATTTTCAATTTCAATATGTCATAATTTGTTTTACCATTATAAGTTAGTATATTTACAAACCTTGAGCGTAAAATTTTTATTCAACAAAATAACACTAATTTTAGGCATAATGTGTTTAATTGCTAACACATAGTGTCTAAAAATACTTCGTGTGTATATGTAAGTATGCATAAAACTTTACTCATTTTATAGTAGTAAACTTACAAGCATTTTTTAGAGTGTACTAGACCTGCCCTTATTTTTCAAAATGGCGGCGCATAGGAGAGTAGGGTCCAAAAAGTTTCCATTTTATGCCACAATGCTCCATGTAAAAACTCGATTCGACGACTCTAAGTGGACCCAAAACTGAGTTGAATAAAAAACAAGGTTTTATTATAAGAAATTAGGAACATTATTCGGTATTTTTGGTAACAGTTTTGTCAATATTTTGTAATTTTCTTATTTTTATGTTATTCTTCACTAAATTACCTTTTCACTTAGCTATTACTCAGAAAAATCTGATAAAAAATAATAAAGTTAAAATATCTTAAACATTAACTAAAGATGTTTTTTTGAACGATGGATATTTTTTGCGATAAGCTTCAACAACTTGCAATAAGAATAGCTTTTCGTCTTCTTTGTTGATCAATATCCTATTATAGTTCTTCATGAACTTCACTCCTCTTTCAGCGGTGTCATTAACGACGGCTAAATTTTTGCAGAAAACGCGGCCTTCTTAAAAACTCTCGTTGGTTTCCCATGTTGATGAGTCAAATTCCAAAAACTCCGGCGACAAACCGAACCGCACAAAGAAATTGTTAGTCTTGTTTGAAATGAAGTCGCTCAAGCTATGGTTCGCGAATGTTTGCGGTTTTGAAACGGCCCGATTTTGATCCACTTCAATAATAGGCTCATCGTATGCAAGGCGCTTACCCATTTTTCTTTTCTGTTCAAGAGAAACATTCGAGTCAAAGAAAGCCAAAGCCATTGGTTCTGCTGATAAATACCACATGTGGTTACTCATCTTCTTTAATATGGCAGCAGAAACTGGAGCATCAATTTGAGCGTATTCAATCGAATCTCGTATGAAATTGAAATCCTGGTTTGGAGCATTGATTGGATTTGTACAACCAATCCATGCACGAATGTAGATTTGCGCCAAGAAAATGCACACGTCGCGCAATCCACTCAGTTCTCTTACCGTCATTGTGAAATGGTTGCGGAAAAGGAAAATTTTGAGTGAATAAATGAGAAACTTCTTATCTTCTTCAATTCGAATTATTTTTAGGGCATCTGCAGTCGCAATATCAAACAAATTATCCAGATCGTTGGTAAATGCAAGCTCCTTTTGTTTCCAAGCCACAGATCTCTTGCTAGCGGGCACTTTTTGTATATCTTTCAACGTATTGTACAATTTCAACAATTTCTCCGCGCATCTTGTTCCGTATCGAGTTGGAATTCGTGCTTTTTGCCAGAAAATATACACTGTATCGAGCGTTAATTTTGCATTTTCCTTTGCGTCGAGTTTCACGAAACGCATGTTATGAAAAAAGACATGTAGGACTTGCCTATTGGTCGGCAGTTTGACACCGGTTATCTGATGCGCTGTTCTGTCCACAAAGTCTATGCTGTAGAGCGATTGAACGGTTTGACGCGTTTCTACCGAGGAAATGACAGATGCAGAAGCCGATGCAGGTTTTGATGTTTATGGTTCTGACATTATAATTGTAACAACCTATAAAGTCATCCAAAATAATAACAATTATAATTTAGTTTATAACAATTAACTTTGGTACTTTATTATTTTGGTTTACTTCTTTAGCACAATTAAGTAACACAGTGGTTGGCTGTTCTCATACGACTGACTCAAAACGTCTACTCATTCGTTTGACAGTGGTTCTCTCGTTCTTGGCCTGGTTGTGTGTGTGTGTGTGTCTCGACACGGGTTGCCACAATAATTAAATCAGATCACGGAATTTCGCAGTAAAATGTAATAACTAATTTAGAAGTAAGCAGCAACGCAGTTATGCTAAATAACAATGCCACTAGAGATGTGATTTTTCCGCGTCACGCGTGTTTCACGTGTAATTTATTGGAGAATAACATAAAAATAAGAAAATTACAAAATATTGACAAAACTGTTACCAAAATTGAGTTTTTTTTTCCAAAAATGCCGAATAAAGTTCCTAATTTCTTATAATAAAACCTTGTTTTATTATTCAACTCAATTTTGGGTCCACTTGGAGTCGTCGGATCGAGCTCAATTTTTACATGGAGCATTTTGGCATAAAATGGAAACTTTTTGGACCCTACTCTCCTATGCGCCGCCATTTTGAAAAATATTCAATATAGCTTGTATTTTTTTTTCCAATTTATTTTCTTTGCAAGACCAATTGATTTTACAATTGGGTTTCACCAGATTTTAGAAAATTGGCTGTAATTTAAGCAGAAATGAGAAAAATTTAGTTATCGAAACTTGTAATATGTACGGAACTTTATTTGGCCGCTGCTTACGATGAAATCTCTACTCATCCTTTTTCTATTATTAATTATTTCCACACTCGTAATATTATTTGGATAAAAACAACTAAAAATAAACTTTTAAGTTTTTAAAATCCGATCAGTTGCTTTTTTTATTTAATTTAACGCCTTTTATCTTTTTTCGAACGTTTTCTAAAAAGGGAGTAATTAAAGGTTTATTTACACGTCGACTATCGTTATCTGCTATTACTCAGTATTGTGTTTAAAAATCAGCAAAACAACAAAATAATAAAAACGTTTGAAAAAAATATATGTAGTTTATTGTTTTTAAATGTTGCATGTATTTAGTGTAGGTGTAAGTCAGGTAAATAAAATCTAAACTATATTCAGGTATCCAAATGTCTATGAAATTTTAAAAATTTTGCAAACATTTTTCAAAGAATTTCTAAAACCTTTTTTAATTTGGCCTAACTGGAGTTATTTAATTTGTCTATTTTCTTTTAAAACAAAAAATTCGTGATTCCATTTGTATAATTTTTTTTTAGTTAAAAATCTGAGATTCAAATACCATTGTCTTAACTGCAATGCTCAAAATTTTATAATTATTATTTTAAATTGAAAATATTTAATTAACAACTTATATAGACTCTTAAAGTAGTTATAGTAGTTAAAAAGTAAGAATTTATAAAAATGCCGCCAAGTCTTGCACTCAGAAAAAAAAGTTAGTAGGAAAATTTGTAAACCGTTTTCAATCCCACTTTACTATTTATGTACTGACTTTTAGTAAAAAAATTATTATTTAGCAAATCTTTTTGCTATTTACATTTTACAAATTACAAAGTTTTTACAGAATATCTACAAATTTTCGTTGCTAATTTCAGAAATCATTTTACAAATTTTTGAAAACCGATTTGCTGAAGTTAGCAAAAGAAATTACTAATTTTAAAAAAGTGGATATTGATGGAAATGTTATTTCTAATAATTTAAACTTATACATACAAACTTTAATTGCCCTTAAATGTTACATAGGATTAAAAAAGGGATCGGAAGTGAAGATACCGACTCATGTATAAAAATAGGACATCCACCTTAAATAGCACTTAAGTTTTTTTATTTCTAAAAATCAGCCCTAACAACAATTTAAATTTCACCTTAAAAGTAAAAAAAATTGACTAAAATATTTTTCAAACAGAAATTACCAAATTAAAACAAAATGATAAATTCGTTTTATGTTTTAAGAATTTTTAAGATTTTTAAGCCTTTGATTTTTTTTTTATTTTGTATAAAACATCTTTTAAAAAATAAAATTAAAATTTTTGATGCTCGATAAAAAAAAAATAAATCTAAAACTTTGTACTAATATTAATAGTATTTAGTAATTTTTTTTGCTGATTTTAGCAAACGGATTTTGAATTCCACTTTACAAAAAGTCTACTAAAAATTAGTAGCGGCTACAAATTTTTCTACTAATTTCATTGTACTACACGTCAGCAGACATGTGTTGCTAAGATAAGCAAAAAATACCGCTGGGCTCAAATTAGCAGAATTTCCCGTAATAACAGCAAAATTTTCAGTTGCCATTACAGACTTTTTTTGGTGAGTGTGGATTTATTTTCTCTTTCAAATGTAAACAAAAATATTTGAAGATTTTGTATTTGTTAATTGATAAAATATTAAAAACAATAAAAGCTAACAAATAAATTATGTTTTTGTTTTCCGGCGAAGTCCACAACTTTCAAACAAAGGCTGCCTCAAATGTTCAAATTATATTTGTTTACAAAAAATACAGAAAAGTCAGGGATAAAAATAAAGCTTTTTATAAAAAAAATTGCCCATAAATGTAGACAAAATTGTAAAAAAAATGAAATTAAAAAAAAATATTCCGAAATAAAAGAGCACAATTATAATTCAAAAAATAATAAGTAAAATTCAAAAATTCGCAATTGATATTTAATAAAATTAAAAAATAAGAAACGCAATTAAAAAAAATTATTGTATTTCAGAATAGTAAAAAAATTATTGAAATTCAACATATACAAATTCAACTTGGTGTTTTTGAATTTCAATTGATACTTTTCCAAATGTGTTAGAAATGGCCTTCGGATTTGAATAAAAATTTGCACGTGGCTATTCTACGTTCACATGATATCTGGTTTTTGCTTTCAAAAATCGATGTAGTATCGGGGCTCAAAGTTGGTCACTTTTTTTAAATCGAAGACATTTTTTTATTATTCGCGAATATATAACGTTTTGCATTTTTGCAATATTTCTGTGAAGAAAGTGCTTATTTTCGAAAAGTAGAAGATATAGGCTTTCATATGAGATCTGATTTGTAAAAATAATTCCTTAAAAAGATATATGAGTTTAATATGAGATATCTATCCAAAGTTAAGTCGCTAAAAGTATCAAACTTTTAGCATCGATACATCGTGAATTTTAAAAGACCAGATTTCAAAGTAACGTGAAATATCCATGTCCAAATTTTCATAAAATGACTTCTTGGTTTTTTTTTAAGAGCGTTTCATATTTTTAAATTTTAATTGATATTTTTTTTTCTGTAAATTTAAAATGTGACTTTTTGATTTACAATTGCTATTTATGTTCTAATCAAATTACTTATTAAATAATTATTAATTAGTAAGTAAATCTTAATAAAATAAAGCCAAATGAACATAATAATTTACTAATTGATATTTTAAATTCGATGCGTAGAAATGCTAAAAAGGAGTTTGTTGTTGGAGACTACTGAAATCGTAAAGCTGTATGGCATAGAACCAGAGTTACAAAGACGGGTAGGAACACAAAAATACTGTTCAAATTTAAAAACAGATGAGCCAACAAAATATTACAGATCAGTGTTTTGAAATTACCAGCTTTTAAGAAAAAATTTTAGAAAATATATTTCAATTCCAAGACATTATTATAATTATCTTAATTATCTTATTATAATTATCTTATTGTGATATGATTCCAAAATATTATCTTGTTGTTCTGGAAGTTCCATAAAAATTTCTTCATCTATATTACCATTTAAATACATACTGACAAAATTTAACTGATCTACTTTTAGGACCAGTTGCGCTGCTAGGGCTATAAAGAATCTTATAGACGAATTACTGGCCACTGGAGCATATTTTTATAAAAAATCTATTCCTAGAACTTGAGTTAAATCTTGAGCTACTAATCTCGTATACCTTTTTTTATTACACACGATTCTTGAATCTTGAAACATTAATAAGGATGTTAGGCCTGTGCTTGGCCCAAAACCTTTTTGGATTTTAAAATAAAACACGACAGTTTTTGTTTGCAGTAAAAAATTATAAGACTTTGAACTTTAACTGCGAGCTTTTAACAATGAGTGCACTTTTTGTCGGCTAAAAATTAAAATGTCGAGCATAAGAACGGTTAGTATAATATTTGTTTCAATTAAGGCAATTAAAAACCTACACTCAGAAAAAAAAAGTTAGTAGAAAAATTTGTAAACGGTTTTCAATCCCAATTTACTATTTTTGTACTGATTTTTAGTAAAAAAATTATTATTTAGCAAATCTTTTTGCTATGTACATTTTACAAATTACATAGTTTTTACAGGATATTTACAAATTTTCGTTGCTAATTTCAGAAATCATTTTACAAATTTTTGAAAACCGATTTGCTAAAATTAGAAAAAAAAATATTACTAATTTTAAAAAAGTCGATATTGATGGAAATGTTATTTCTAATAATTTAAACTTATACATACAAACTTAAATTGCCCTAAAATGTTACATAGGATTAAAAATCAGCCCTAACAACAATTTAAATTTCACCTTAAAAGTAAAAAAAAAATTGACTAAAATATTTTTCCAAACAGAAATTACCAAATTAAAACAAAATGATAAATTCGTTTATGTTTTAAGAATTTTTAAGCCTTTGATTTTTTTTTTTCATTTTGTATAAAACATCTTATAAAACATATAATTAAAATTTTTGATGCTCGATAAAAAAAATAAATCTAAAACTTTGTACTAATATTAATAGTATTTAGTATTTTTTTTTGCTGATTTTAGCAAACGGATTTTAAATTCCACTTTACAAAAAGTCTACTAAAATTTAGTAGCGACTACTAATTTTTCTACTAATTTCATTGTACTACACGTCAGCAGACATGTGTTGCTAAGATTAGCAAAAAATACCGCTGGGCTCAAATTAGCAGAATTTCCCGTAATAAGAGCAAAATTTTCAGTTGCCATTACAGACTTTTTTTGGTGCGTGTACCTTTTGGATAATATTTCAATGTCGCCTTTGAAGGCTGTGGGTGGAGGTCGTTTGGCATATTTGTGGTAAGCAACTGTGCAAAAAAAGAAGAAGTATAAAATTATTTACAAATGGCAGACAAATAAACTTGTATTGAATATCTTTAAGTGGAAATCTTTCGATTCCACCTAATTCTAAATCTGTCTTATATATCTGAACAAAATTTATTGGGGCTCTTTGTTGAAAAATAGCAGTCATTAATAAATACCCCATCTACTTCATTTCCAATGTAAGCAAAGTCACTTTTTCGGTTTTTGTGAGTATTTCATGTTTTTCCTTATTTACAATTTGTTAAAGAATGCCGGTTGGTTTTCCTACGTGTTTCTTCAAAATCTTTAACTTATTTTCGAATTCGTAAGCGGAAAATGAATAAAGGGGTCTATACTTTTCTGCGCAGGGTGTTATGTGTAGAAGATTATGCACATTGAATGAAACACTGTTTTCACCAAAAACAATTGGAAAATTTTCCACGAATGACTCTAGAAGCTCGTTTGCTTGACTTATATTGGAAACTATTTGGCGAGGATTACAAAGTAATCTATATGCACAATGTAGAATCATAAAAGTATAGTAAATGTCTTCGTGTACATTTTCATATAGTGCAATTATGCCTGTGAAAGCTAAAAATTGATGGAACTCAGTTGCCTTCCAATTGTGTATGTCATCCAAAGTTCTTGGTTTTCGTGGAAATTCTTTTGGAATCCATTTGCGCATGTTAACTAGCACTGAAGAAATATGAGTTATATTTGCTTTTGGAGTTTTTTTTAACGTTTTTTTTATTAATTATCCGAAGAAGAATTTTTTTTGTAACACCTAAATCAATTAGGTGCATGCTGTCTAAAGGTATTTGTGTTATCATTTTTAAGCCAATTTTTTCAAGCGGAGTTTGCTTTTGCAAAAATGATTTTTTGTGATGCTCGGGATATTTTCATCCGAAATTAGATTTCCACGAACTGTGCTGTATGTTAGGATGTAATTATTTTTTTTTGGCTACCTGAGTGCATTTTGTGCACCCGTGTGAGGAGGTATGTCCAGGAACGCAGCAAACAAAAGATTTTGCTGGTGTATCACAGCACAAGTTTCGAAATTCAAGATCAATGGTCTTACTTAAAATATGCAGTTTACCATTTAAAAAATTTGCCTCAGTAATGAATTCTTTTAAATAGTCCTCAACGCAAAGTGGCTTACCAGGCCCCACATAAATACCTACTGGCATAGGCAATATTTTTTCTTTGACGTTTACTACTTTAATCAGAATAGGCCAGAGCTGCATTCTGGAACTCTTAACTAGTGGAATGCCATCAACATTTATTACTAGTTCGACTTTTGGATAGTTTTGTAAAGTATTTTCCACTCTCTTAAGCTGATTTTCGATGCCTAAATAGTGGAAAGTTCCTGGTGGAACACTTCTTACTTTGATTTTCTTTTTGCCTTCTAAAAGCCCTTCTACTGACAGCGGAACATTCATGCCTTCCTCTGACAAAATCGCAAACAATTCTTCAGCGCAGCTTCTTGTAGGTTTAGTTTTAATGAACCACTTTTTCAACTTTTGCTTTAAGGTAACCAATGGTAATTCTGGAATCTTTTGCAATTTGTCTTCTTGTTTGCTTTCTTCTTCTAAGCACGGTTGAGGGCCAATGTTATTCACAAAATCAAATTCTTCACACTCATTAAAATTTTCTTTGGAATTTTTGCTGTGCAATACTCTACGTTTATATTCATTTATTTGTTTTTTTTTTTTATTTTCTTTTAAAATATCTTTTAGAAGTACTCATTTTAAAAAAAATTATAAATACCTCTTAATAAATTTTGTAAAATAAACTTTTTTACGCACAAACGATTGAATGAAAGGGGAAAAACAATAATAAAATGTTTCTTCTTTATGCATGCTTGCCATACATTTTTTATTATTTAGCCTGTTACCGTGGTTTTAAATGTACGGCAACACTTCAAAAACAAAGAAATGCAAATGAAAATTAGCATTTTGCATTTAAACATATTTTTTATAATAAAAATGGCATAAACCAACGATTAAAATAAAATTTAAGAAGCAGTATCAAAATACAAATACGCGAATTTTTTTGTTACACAAAAATTCTATCAATCTACAAGTGGTGTCCTTGTAATACATCAAGTACTAGTACTCATAAGCACTAGTATTTTTATATAAAAACTCTAACCCTTTTTGCACTAATGCCTTTTGTTCTAGTAGTTGTACTAGTAGCTTTTAGAAAATTAACGCTAATCTCCTGAAGGGAAGTGACTTGCACAATATTGTGATGGTATGCGTAAATTTTAAAAATCAAATCAGTTTTGATTTTTACACAAACTTTTATCGTTGTATGTGTTAGTTTGCGTAGGTGACTTGTGTAGTATATTTGCAGATTAAGGTTAGTATACTAACTCCACTTAAAATAGTTTGTTGTTTAAATATACTGAAAATCTTAACTTAAAATAAAAGAAAAATCACTTTAAATCCGGTCCACTAATTTTTCATTTAAATCAATTTGTCAATAATTTTTTAATGTTGAATATTAAATTACAGTAAGGGTTATTGAAATATTTTTTTTAACTGTGAACAAACTAACTAAATGATATTTTCTTTATTTGTTTCTCTCAACAATCAACTACAAAACTACAAAATCCGTAAAAAGAAATGATTTTTCCTTTATTTAAATTTTTTAATCGTCAACAAATTAATGATTTATTTTGTTTACATAAGCTATCAGCCCATTAACTATAAAAATAAAAACATATTTTAACGAAACATTTTAAATGAACAGAAAATCCTAAACATATGTAATTCATTTTAAAAATAGATGTCAAAATATAATATTTTGTATTCCGACTCTTTAATCACTTTAAAATAAATGTACAGATAACTTCATAAATAAACTACAGTCAGTTAAAGTAAAAATATTTTGAGTGTTGTCCATGCATTCAGATAAGTTAACAGCCTAAATGAACAATAAAATAATTCTGTAATTTTCTTAAAAGTTTACTTTAAACATACGATGATATCAATGTCCTTCAATATGTAAGAATGCACAAAAAACTTATATGTAACTACATACTATGTTTTTATTTACAATAAACACAACATTCGCATTTAGATAAAAGCAAAGAATAACTAGTTTTACAAAATAAAAAAATTATTTAAACTCAAAAAGACCAATTATGGTCTATAAAATATAATGATCCATAATAATAGAGAACAACATACAAGTATGAGCAACAAACTAACTACAACATATTGCAATACACCCGACATATTGCTACATACGTAAATGTGGTGCCTGAACCATAATAACATTTACCTAAATGTAAAGGATGGTTAAATTTTAAGGGCCGATGTTTAATGTGAACCACACCTAAACGTCAAGTTATATACTGCATTTCATTTGACATTTCTCATACACATTTCAGACTTACTCAATTTTAACCATGGAAAGATACACAATCGGGCAGCGCGTTAAAGTTATTCAGGCTTATTATGAAAATGGGCGTTCAAATCAAAATGCACTTTGTGATTTTTTTGGTCAGCATAATCGAACAAATATATCCACAATCGGGATAACTGTCCACATATTTCTGCAAATCGGGTCTGTAGGAAATGAGAAAACACCTGTACATGCTCGCCAAGTTCGTTCTGCGGAAAACATTGCTGTTGTTCGCGATAGTGTGACAGAATAGCCGTCAACCTCGACTCGTCGTCGGTGTTCGCTATCGCGAGATTATAACGGAATTCTTCAATCCAAAAATTGAGGATATGGATGTGCACGATATGTGGTTGCAACAGGACGGTTCCACTTGCCACACAACTAACGAAACAATGGCTCTTTTGCGCAAAAAATTCAATGGCCGTGTTATCCCACGTGGTGACGATGTCAATTGGCCGCCAAGATCATGTGGTTTGACACCGTTGGACTTCTTTCTTGAAAGAAAAGGTGTACATCGATAAGCCAGCAACAATTCAAGAGCTAAATGATGAGATAAACCGGCACATTAACGCCATATAACCTCAATTATGCCTCATCGTCATTGAAAATTTGGACCATCGGATGGAGGTGTGCCGCCGAAGTCGCGGCAGCCATATTGCCGATATTTTGTTCCATACATAATTGAACCATACCATATTATCATAATAAAAATAAATGACAATAATTTCCTAAATAATTTGTGTTTTATTCAAAATCAACATCGACCCTTAAAATTTAACCACCCTTTAGTAGTTTAGAAGTAAGATAATGAAAGAATTAATTCAATTCGAAAGAATTAATTCAAATTGAGCTTAAATATCTCAAATATGTTCAGTATTGGGACATGTTTGCATAATATTGCATTTATTTATTCTATAAGAATTAATTTAAATTTATTTCCAAAGTTTTTAATTGAATATTTTCATCAAAATTATGCATAATTTATTCCTCAGTGAATTACAATCAACTTAAATCATTCATTGTCTTATTAATTCGAATCTATTACCACACAGAGAAAACAGATTCATCGCGACAACCGAATTTCTTGACAACTGAATATTTGGTTGGAGCAATCGAATTTAGTTGTACCAACCAAATGTTTTTTTGATAAAATAGAAATATTTGGTTTCAACCGAAATTCTGTTCTGTGTAACCAACCAACAAGAGTGCCATCACTTCACTCTGAGAAATTATTGTTAATTTATTATTTAATATTACGAAAAATCGGCAAATATAAACACCAAATGCGTAAAACTTTTTTGCGCACGCTTTCATATACAATAATACACAAACAAAGTATTTTTATATACTATGTATTTACAATTAAACACATTATGCCTTAAATTAGTATTAATTTGCTGAATAAAAATTTTACGCTCAAATTGAAATTGTTTTTGTTCTTATTTACTGTTTTTATTTTTATTATGGATTAATATACAATAACTTTATTGTTTTTATTACAAAAAAAATAGTTAGGCTGTCCAATTTTCAACATCGTGGTACGCATTTTTATTTTATTTTACGAACAAGGAGTAAATTTACCGAACTTATAGTAGGAGTGCAGTTTCCTACTATAAGTTGGGTAAATTTCAACAGAAATTAATTATAGTGTTCATTTTGGTCTATATAAAAAAAAGTTCTGTATTGTTTTCAGATGATGATAACAATATTGTATTATTTTAAAATTATAGAAATAAAGAAAATTTTCCCAATAATCTAAGGTATAAGTTTTCTAAGCATAGGATAATAGTCTTATAGCAGGAAACTGTTGGGTAAACATACTCTATGTGCGTAGATGAAAAAATACGCTTATTATGCGTTAGTTAGTGAACACAAAATGAATAAAATACATTGAAAGTGCGTAAAAATTAAATGAAATTTTGAAATTAAAAAGTAATTTTACCAAATGTGTGCGTAAAGAAATACGTTTTACATGTGAATGTACAAATAAAATGTGTAGAATCCATTGTAAATACCTAAACATCCCCCAAAATTTTTTTATTTTTTATGTGTTTTATTAATAATGAGTTATATAATAATAAAAATCAATGTTTTAAGAATTTGTTTATAAAATATAATATATTATAAAAAATCCTACTCCAATTAAATGAAAATTATTTGGATGGCATCATCATGAACATTTCCTTACTGACGTCATCTTCACTTTTTTCATTTCTTCCACCATTTTTAAGCACCATTATCTTTGATTTTAATAAATTCACTTCCAAATTCCAATTAATATAACAATACTAATAATATTAATAATCTTTAGAAGTACTTTCACATCATCCGCAATTACCACAATATCATCGGCATATAAAAGCAGTCGTATGTTTAAATTTGCAACATATAAACCACCTCCCAGGTTTTCATAGGGATAATTTATATAGAGCGAGAAGAGTAATGGAGACAGCAAACAACCTTGTTTTACTCCTGAAACAGTTGCAATTTTTCCCTGTTAAAAATTTAAGTCTGTTACTAATTTTTGATTCTATATTTTCTTTATAGTTTTGTGGTGGTGCAGTTGATATATTTTTTTTTTTACATTTTTCAAGATTTCTTAAGTTAAAATAGTATTGACTTAATACTGCCCTACTTTATATGAAACAACTGAATTTTTGTTACATCTTTTAAACTTAATGTATTTTCAAAATCTCCAGTTTCCAATTTTTTAATGTAGCCCATACTAGTATCTAGCGAACTTATGGGATTTTCAAAAAAAAAAATGTGAACGTTTTTGAATTTTTTTCAGTTAAAATTCTTATTTTGAGAAATGTTAGATATAAAGGCGGTTTCCACAACGCTTACTTTGCTAGACGAATGAGTGACTACATGTTTTTTGTTATTGTATTTTCGTTCGTCTAAAGCAAAACGTCATCTGAACACACCACCATTATAACGAATGTGGTATTGCTAAAGCAACAACAATTATCTTGTGATGTAATTTTATAAGTGAAACTATTTGAAAAGAAAGATTTTACTTCTACATTTTTTTATTTCAGCACAATTATTATTAACAGGTGGCAAAATAATAGGTCTATCTATAAATATATTATAAATTTGTTGATATATATATATTTAGGAACTCTAACACAAGATTTTAATCCTTTTAAAAAAATTCGAATTCATATGCAAATACATTCATTAAATTACTATAATGCTCATAAAAATATAGCAAGTGAATAATGTTATGATTATTATGAGAACGATTTTTAATTCCATAATACAGTGTATAATCTTTAACAAAACGGACCAACATTTCTACGGCATTTATAAAGGATAAATCTTGACTAAATATTTTCGTTCCAATCAATATACGATTGCTTACAATAAAGAGGCAAAAATGCTCGCAAAATGCCGGTTAAACAAAGTCTTTCAACAGTACCAGTTAATATAGAGTGATTTGTATATATTCAATTGACTTCCTTCTTCCCATTTTCTTAAGTGTTCTTGGTTTTCTTGCGAATTCCTTTCAGTTCTTCAGCGAAATCATGTAAATACTGGTTTACGTTTGCGGTTTTGGTTTTGCCTACTTAAGTTCCTAATAGAAAGGATCAACGCAGAAAGGATCCCCAACAATTTTATCTAAAATTGGCCACAATTTCAAAAAGCTCCAAAAAAAAAATTAACAAAAAGTTTATGCCGAAATTCTTAAAATGCAAAATTAGAGAAAAGATTGGTTATAATTTGTATGATTTAGAGGACATAAAAGGAAAATATGTAGGCATGTATCACTTGCAGTACTTGCTTCTCGTTTACAACAATACAACTTTTTGGGAAACCGCGATTCTCCTATTCAACCGAGGATGAGATATGATTCTGCAGGGACATTCCCAGTTTGTTTGAGGAGCTTGAAGAGCCTTACAATGCAATTGAATTGCGACTATTTGTTGATAGAAGTAAAGAAAGTTTCAAAGTGGTTATTTTACATAACGGAAACAAGAAACCATCTATACTCATCGACCATGTTGTAAACACTAAAGAATCGGTTAAATCGCTAAAATGTATTAACTATGAAGATCACAATAGGAAAGTTTGTTTCGATTTAAAAGTGGTGGGCATGCTATATGGAATGCAACGTGGATACACAAAATATTGTTGTTTTATTTGCCTCTGGGACAATCGAGCTCGTGATTTTCATAATAAGAGAAAACTTGGCCTGAAAGATTAGTCATTACGGTATGCCAAGACAACATGAAGCATGTGCCTCTTATTAGGGAAAAAAGCATTATTCTTTCACCATTACATATAAAATTGGACTCTTGAAAAACTTCGGCAAAGCATTGAATAAGGAAGGCCAAGCTTGCGCCTATTTGAGTAAAATTTTTAAAAGTATTTCTTTTGCAAAAATCAAGGAAGGAATGTTTAATGGTCCACAAATAAAAAAAACTTATAAAAGATACAAAATTCGAGAAATATTTGTCTGCACATGAGACTGCAGCTTGGAAATCATTTAAATTGGTGGTTTTTGATTTCCTGGAAAACAACAAAAACCCGGAGTATAAGACCATTGTTGAAGATTTAAATAAGAATTATTAAAAATGGGTATAAAATACTTTTTTCTAATTTAACAAATATTATTTCCTAATTTGTCTCTTTAACTTTGTCAGCAGGTGTTAAGTGACATATTACTTAAGATTCAATTTTTACCTTCGCACTTGAGCTTTTTCCCAGAGAATCTCGGTGATGAGCACGGAGAGAGGTTCCAACAAGAAATGAAATCTATTGAGAGGTAATATCAGGGATATTGGGATAAGAGAATGATGGGAGATTACATTTGGTTTCTCTTAAGAGAAACGGACACCAACGAAAACAAACGTAAAAGAAGATCCAACAACTATTTTTAATACTAAAATACAAATAAATTTAAAGAAAGTCAATAAACAATATTATTAAATAAAAAAATAGTTTTAATTTTTTTAAAACTGTTGATCGTAACTATACAATATTATTGGGCATGCTTTCATAATAATATAAAACAAAAAAAGAGAAAAGCTCAAATTATGTACTTTTATATAAATTGTCATAGCTTTGGTATTTACCCATAGATGTTCTTTGAAAATGACTTATTTTTTTATATAGAAGTACTACATTTGAGAAAAAATTATTTTATATTTTTTCTTTCAAGATTAATACCATTTTTATTTTTTTTTTTGAGGTTTTTAAATTTCAGTTTTTGCTGAAAAAAGGAATTTTCTGTAAAATTTTGACACATAACTCTAAAACTACTGAACAAATTTGAAACTCGTACTCTAGTTTGAGATATAGTCAAAATAGTAAAATTACTCAAAAATTAAAATATAAAAACAAAAAATTAAAAATTTTTTAAAAACTACTCCAGAAACAAAATTTTTAAATGCCATTTTGGGATTCAGGAAACCCAAATCAATAATAAAAAAACAGTCGCACGCTTGTCGCACAAAATTTTTTAAAATTTGTTAACTAGTGTTTAATTACTCAGTAAATCTTAATAAAAATAAAGGCTTATGAACATATCAACTAAGTAGAAAGTGAACATAGTTTCTAAACTATTAACATAATTATTCAAATGTAAATGCGATGAATGTATATAATAAATTAGAAGCAAATAAATAAAAATAAAAAAAAATTTTGTAATTGATATGTTGCATTCGATGCGGAGCAATACTGAGAGGAGTTTATTATTATTTATATCGCGACTACTGAAATTGTAAAGCTGTATAGTATAGGGTCAGAGTTACGAAGATTGGTAGGAACACAAAAATACCGTCAGAATGTACAAACAGATGATCCAACGGAATATTACAGATCAGTCTTATTGATTCCATATTTAGATGAAATAATCTCAAGTATGACATAGACAGCGATGAAGGTGTATGAGATTACAACATTCTCTATACGACCCCAGCAAAAATAAATGGAAGTGATTCTATAGGAATTTTTTAATTTTTCATTGATTCTAAAGCATCGTTTATTTCTGATTTTCTTTTCTATCTCACAACTTCTAAAAATTTGATTTTTAATGAAATTTAACACTTTTCAAATCTATGACAGGTACCGTTATTTTAAAAGCAAAGTTAAATTTAATCATAGATATTTCTATATAAATTTGTTATTTATAACTATGGTTTAAGTTTAAGTGATATGTTTCAATCTTTAGCTTACAATTTACCAGATTTTAAATTCTTAAAATCGTAGTTATTATTGCTACAAAAGTATTGCAGTAAAAAGGCAAGAATTTCGAATAAAGTAATTTAATAAATAGGGCCTGTTTACTGAAGGTCCCGTTATGATTTAACCAACAAACATTATATGTGAAACAAAAACAAATGTGTCAGTTATATTCCCAGGTAGAAGCTAACTTGAGATTGCGAAAATGAGGCTAATGCCCGATTACTGATGTCCTGTTAAAATCTAAATTACAAATTCAAAATTTATTTCGGAACATTAAAAGATCTCATTTTTCTCTAAACCAAGGCTTTAGATGCAATGAAAATAAATCATAAAAGAAAGCTTCCACCCTATGACACCCCTATGTAAAAATTTTCACAACACCGGAATCAACATCAATGCTTCTTTTTCTCTTCCTTTGCTACTTTTATTTTGCTGGGATGGCACTGGTTCATAATAATTTGTATTTAGTAATTCAAATTTTATGAACTTTATTTGAACTGTTTCTAAACGGTTAATATGGAATTGCCGCGTAAGGGCTCCATACAAAAAAAAACATGTTTTAATTTTGAGCGGACAAACATTGTGTATAACAATTTTCTAATGTATGCATCACTAAAATCAGCAGAATTTCTACGGACAAACCTTCCAAGTCTTGAAGACCAAAAATGAAGAAGAAATCACTAATTTAAAAGCCAGATTTCGAGAACAACAATTCAAAGTAACGTACAACGAGCACAAATGTGCTCGTCAGATGACGACTATCATCGAAATAATTTTTTCGACTTAATGTCATCAATTGTACACCTTTAAATAAACTTTCCATGAAATCATAAAACAATGTTTTATTTCTACCTACATTAATTTACTTTAAATCCCTTTTAATTCTTTTTCAGCATAAAGTTGCCAACATCAGGATACTAGAATTTCTGAAGTCGTTAATTTCATGGCTTTTGATTTATATTTGTATTTGTTAATTTTTGATAAAGAAAAAAATACAAAATAATTATTATTATTATTAGAAAAATAAAAGTTATATTTTCAAATATATCATACAGATCCTGTAAACAGAAATACAAAAATATTCAAACAAAAACTATCGATAAATAAACCACTTTTTACTCAAAAAAAACCGAAACGATGCGTTTACCGGTAGCGTAACGCTTTTTTTAACATACGATTGAAAAAACTAACCGGAAAATGCCATCATGATGTAATTCCCATAATTTAAATTATAATTGTGGAGGAACTGTTTTTTTACAATTATTTGAGGACTACTAGCCGAATTTTGAAATAAGTTCAGCCAGAATTTAAGACTGTAATAGTTGTGAACATTAAGCCTTTAGAAGAAACAGAAATAATTTCATTGGCAGATAAGTTCCTGCAATCACTATAACTAAGTTTTAAGCAAATGTTGTTTCTATTGCCATTTAGTAAACTTTATTTTTGCTGGGTTATCGAAGGAAGCAATGAATTTAATAAATAATTGTTTTGAACTGGTTGTTACACGTTTGTATAAAATGTTACAATGATATTACATTTATTGTTGGTGAAATTAACCAGTCAGTCAAAGGAGGTGGAAAAGTTGTAAAATTGTAGTTACATACGTTGTTCATATGTTACAATGAACAACAGATGACGTGGATATAGTATAAATGGCGGCATCCTTCAGATATGTAACGACTAATTGCTATAAATATATTTTATGTTGTAATCTAATTGCAGGTTACTTACGAAAACCTTGTAACATATAGTTGTTTAAAGAAAAACATACCCTTTTTAGGTATGAAAATTGATCATAAGAAATGTCTACCGTTAAGGAAGTAATATCCAATAGTATGAATTTGTTCGTTTAGTTCCTACAATTTACTACTTTAACTTCAACTGGGTAAATTAAATTCAAAAAGTAAACAAACAAAATAGTAAGAACTTTAGGAAAACGAACACACTACGGTCCGTTAATATAACTTGCCAAAAGCTAAAGTTAGGATGTTAACGGACAGATAATTAGTTTTTTGTTATTATAATTATACTTTAAGCTAAAAATGAGCGATAAGATAAAGGTAAATTCATCTTAACTTTATCTTTTAACGTAAGGTTTATGCATTTGAAGTTGCCATATTTTCTGCTCTGTAGTGTAGTTGCCGTGTAGTTTTTTGACAGATTCCTTGTTGTTTGGTTTATTTCTGTGTTCGGCGTCGACATTTTAAATTTTGTACAACAATTTTTTTTATTTTTTACACAATTCGAATTAATTTTAATTTTTGTTAGTTTGTTGTAAGTAAATAAATAACCAAAATGATAACCAAAAATAGTTAATTGCCACTTAATTGCCCACTTTAGCTACAACTAACTAACAGGTACCTTAAAGGCAAGTTATACTACCGGGCCTAAATGTTATAGTCGATACATTTTCCAAAGAAAACGAATGTGTATGTACACAAAGGTGGTCAAAGAAAAAAAGTTGGAGTTCACGAGCTCCACAACCCTGCAAATATACCAGTATGTGAAAACATATGGTCTGCAAAGAAAAATGTCAAAAAAGGTTTTATTTATTTAGAGCACATCGCCATTGAATCTTTAAAGTTATACTTGTTCTGTAATTCTAAACTATACACTCACAATATTATTTCGTTAAAAATAATCTGAAATACATATTAAACTAATCCAAAATACAATCCAAAAGAGGACTACTGATTTTTCATTATATTCAGCCCATTCAGTTGTATTTCAATACAACACAATACCGGCTGTGAATATATCTAATATATTTTTGGGTGTACATTACGAATTTAAAATCAAAGCTAAATTCAGAGTCGCGCATTCTCGAAAATTTCATACATAAAATGTTCCTATTTGATCAAGAAATTTTCTTATATTTAGCTCCGCGCAAAATTCTTTTTTGAATGATTATATATCCACGTAATGCCCTCTTATGTCAGACAGGCTTTTTCTTAAAGATTTAATTCTAATACGCTAAATAATAGCGAAAAACTAAAAAGTCAAATTTTACGTTCAGTTATAAGGATAACTTTTATCCTTTCAAAAATTAAAATCTATGTCATGTCTAATGAAAGCCCTTGGTATGTAGGTTTCAAAAGTACAAGAGTTGGATTTTTCGATGACAGATTCAGATTTGAGAAATTTACATACATCTTTTGAGAAAAATTTTATATTTTATGTATATATTTAAAAAAAAAAATCGCGAACTACATAAAGGATACTGAATTTTTTTAAATTTTGATCTCATATTAATTGTACACTCACAATATTATTTTGTTAAAAATAATCTAAAATACATATTAAATTAGTCGAAAATACAATCAAAAAGGGGACTACAGATTTTTAATTATATTCAGCCCATTTTGTTGATTATTTTCAATCATTGCTTAATAATCGACAAAAGTAGTAAAAACAATAGAAAGTTCTTTAAAATAACCATCAATTTTTAACTGACAAAAAGTAGGAAAAAACGATTTTTGGGTTTGTTTTTCAAATTTAAATGTTTTTTTATTTCTATGAAATTTTACAAAACACAACACACACAGATGTATATATTTTTTTATTGACTTGTGGGTATGTATATTTGAACAATTTCTTGTAATTTTTATTGAAATAATTTTGTATATATACAAACTATTTTGGTAAAAACACAAAAAGGAATTATAAGAATTTCTATTTTTTGAAGCAGAAAACATAAAATTTTACATTTAACAGAAAATATCAACTCCTACTGAATGTCTGTAAATTTGTATAGTTTGTTTTTTGAATGACTGATTCAAATAGTTAAAAAATATATTTCTATGAATTTCAATTGATTCTTCTTTTAAAAACAAACTTTACGTATTACTTTTTAAATAAACTACAGTCGGTAACGGAAAATATATTGTAAGTGTATACACTTTAATTAAGACTATATTAAAAAATATTGTTAAATTTTAGCGTATAGCTTAAACAATTATCAGATCTAAAGTTAATCCTACCTTTTGTATAAATTACTCTAACGACAAATTACTAATCTTAAAGTTAACTTTTTGTGGTACCTCTAAATATAAGAGAGATTGAGAATTCAAGCTTTAATGTTTTTTTTGGACAATTCTAATGTGCACTCACATTAGTCATATCAATCTTTTTTATATTTTATAATTTTAAATATTTACATAACTGGTAATTCCGTCTTTTGCCCATGTTATATTGTAAAATTTAATAAAAATCAAATATTCAATTTGTGTCACACATCGTTTTAACCTTTAAGCCCATCAGTTCACTTAATATTATGCCATTTTTTGTGAGCCTTTATTTCATGAAAAAAATTATCAGAAAAAAGTAATCCTTGCAGCAACAGATGCATGAAACAACATCACGAGCAACCCTCATGAGATAAATTTTAAAGTTTCAACAAAACCTGAACAAAAAAAAAAAAAAAAATATGAAATCATTTCAATCTCTTCTCCATGCCATAGGTGTACGTGAAAAAAATGTATGTAAGCCTGTAGAACAGTGGAACCAAAACAAATGTTCTAAATTATAAAGTTTTGATAATTTTTTAAACCTTTAATACATCATATGCTTAAGGCCATTCCAAGGCTTGTTTCTAAACTAAAGTCTTAAATTGAGCTGAAAATAGATTTATGCTGAGAAACAAATTTAAATAATCAATCAAACTTTTTGGTTGTGACTCCGAATTGTTATTTATCTTCGGTTGTCATTAGTGGAAATTTCCAGATTTAATTAAAATAATAGTTCTTAAAGCTATACTGGATAATTCTAAAAGCATCTTATCTTATCGATACCTTGTTGTTGTTTTCTTAGGTTCAGATCTACAATAGCCTTTTCGACCTCTGGAATCTAAAGCCTGAGTGGGTTGTAATTATTGGGGTATATTTGATATATTCGGGAGGAATTTATTTTTTTCCATTTTCAGAACATCTCAGGCCTCTTAGACTTTTTGTTAATGTTGGATCCAGATATTTAAGAAATCTATTCAGTGACTTCCAGTAGTTTTTTTAGTTTCCAGTAGCTTTTTAATTATGTTTAATGCTTTTCTGTTAAAATTCGATATTAATTTGGTTGCCGGCTCGAATCTGTTGTCTCTGTGGATTGGTATTGATTGAAGTTAAACTATTGTTCCACTGTGCACAAGCATATACAAAGTTTTTTATGGTATTTGCCAATTGGCATTCATGCGCTTAAATAATATTTTTTCACGCTTTCATTTTGTAAACACTTTGCAGAATACAAAACAATACCAAATATTTTGCCGGATATTGGAGCAACGTGTAATAAGTATGTGTTGAAAAAAAAAAACAAAATATCATAT
Source organism: Eustalomyia histrio (assembly GCA_949748255.1). Lineage (NCBI taxonomy): Eukaryota > Metazoa > Arthropoda > Insecta > Diptera > Anthomyiidae > Eustalomyia > Eustalomyia histrio. Next base: position 135,827,547 of record OX456523.1, on the reverse strand, counting down.
GGGTATGAATCTGATGTTTCTTTAACATGCTTGCATTAATGAAATGGATACCCAAAACATTCTATAGTAATTTACTATTCCACATTTTTTTCTACTTTTTGACCCCGACTAAAAGGTTTATTTTAGTCGGAAAATATTTTTATTCAACAAAAACAGTTTTTTGTATCGCTTTGTTGTAGAGCCCCCCATTACCCGGTTTTACGGTCGCGCTGTCTTCCCGGTCTTTACGGTCTAGACCGGTAGATCGATCTATCCGGTTAACCGGGTTGTAATACTTTTTCCAACTTAACTTTTTAATACTTTTTTCTTTTAATTAAATAATAGGAAAAATGCTACAATTTATATAAATTTGATGTCAGAATTATGCAGATTATTTTAGAAAAAAGACATTGGCATTTTCATATTAATGTATGTCAGGCACAGGATTTTCTAAATTTAGGGGGGTTAACGTTTTTAATTTAATATGTTAAGAATATGGTGTTAAAATTTCAAGTCGATTGGAGCAAAATTGACGAAGTTACGAGTATTATTATGTCAAGTATGTCAGTGTAGAGTATAAAATTTAGTGTAGCAGAAAATATTCTATCGAAGAGACGTACACGTTCCTATTTTCGTAACATTTTAGCTCCGTTTTCATTAAGTTTTGTGTTAAACTATTACTAAAATGCCAAACAAAAATTACAAGATCTGATAGACAATCAGCTGGTTCGATATTATATCGACGTTATTTGAAAATCTCACCAAAGCACTTGAGTCGAACCTCTGTCATCGTTGAAATTGCAGCTTATGTGGCCGCCAGTGTCTTCAATAAAGGTTCTATTGCTTTACTAATCTCCATGCAAGACATGGGAATCAAAAGTGGATCAAGTGCTCATGACTATGCGCGATCAACTGACTCCATACGTATAAGCAAAGCAGAGCAGGAAGCTGAGAGACAAACTAAAGAAGGCAGGAGTAGTCGTAGACAGGAGCAAAAAGGTGCTTTAGACATCATGGATGATAGCAATATCCTTTATGGACCTGTCATTGATGATTCAGTGTGAGGTAAGCTGATAAAATTTGCTTATAAATGTTTAATACCAGATTGTTTAGTGTTAAAAACTTTAAAGCGTTTTTCCCACAACTCACGTTTTCAAAGTCGGTGCCCCTCATAACACTATTCTGACTATTTCTGACATAATTAACGAATACTATTCTGACATAATTAACACTATTTCTGACATAATTAACGAGGTAACGCTGGAGAGTCTTTTCAAATTTGTTAATAATTTCTATTTTATAATAACAAATTAGCCAATTTCTTTCACTAAAAATCGGGTTTTTCCCTATAAAGTGTTCCAAAAAAGTGAAAAATTTAAATTCCGAAAACCCTCCCAGCGTTACCTGTGGAAAACTATTATCTAACGAGTGAACTTTGATTTTTGATTTCAGATGATCCAGCACAAAGTTATGAGGGACACCGCAATTCTACTTTTTTTGAGATACGTCCGAATAATTGCTGCCATTGCCGTGTTTTTCAATATTTCTTCGTGAAATTTTATACAACATTCTTCAAAAGTCCTATTAGTTCAAATAAAGAGATTTAAACTGTGTCGTCATAAAAAACTTCACAAAAAATGCCTTTTTATCTTACGAACTAACCTATTTCCCTATAAATATATGTAAAGTGAAGGACTTTCTGAATTCAAGAGAGAGAAATTTACAGTTTCAAATCAGAATTACGTCAACAATATTTCTGCAAAATTTTAGTCTATTGTAAGCTGTCATAAAAACGACGTAACAGCCAGTTTCGGAACATTTTTGCTCCAAAACTTAAGTCCAAATTATGTCTTTCGTATATTGTTTCTACAAAACTTTAACCCATTTCGAAGAAGAACGTTGATCTTTCATATACAATACATAAATGTGTAGTATACGAAATATGTAGGCATTTATAAACTAAAGATACGTTATTATCGATATTTTAAATTTTATAGCTCGGTTAACCGTCCGGTCGACCGGTCTAAGCCATGAGAACCGGGTAGACCGTAAAAACTGGTCGAGCCGGTCGACCGGTTCTGACCGTAGCCCCTACTTTGTCGTTTATTCGAATATGTTTGTTGCAAAATGCTTAAGTTCTTGTTATATGTTAATATTTTGTGAGGTGTTTCTTCTTATTTGGGATAACACATATTGCCAGGTGTTGCCAATTTTGATATCTGCTGTGAATATTTAAATAAAATCATATTAAAGTCTATGAAGGCATTTTTTTGCATAAAACTTTTAAAAAAATATAAGTTTTTATATTATTTTTTTTTTATTTAACGGGAAATATTTACATTTTTCAGGACTATTTTGTTTTTATAGCAAAATTAAAGAAGTTACTTCGTCGTGCGTAGAATTATATGTATGTAAAGTTAGAAGTAATGAACCCCGGGAATAATATTCCTGAAACCATAAAGCAGATTTTCTAAGAAAATCAATCCTTCATTCAATTTTAATTATGATTGAATTCTCAATTTTTGAATGGAAATGAATTCTTTAATGGTTTCAGTCGATTTAATTATAAAAGATTTCACTCGTTTTTTATCAATCATTGTCAACCATTGAATGCAATGGTTAGAAACACAATCGTTGGGAATTTAATAAATTTTCATTCAATCGATTTGCAAATTTGGGATTTATAGTTTATTCGATTTTGTTTCATTCGATATAAATGGCATTTCACAAAAACCAAAAAAATCGCCAAAAGTTAAAAAAAAAAATCGCCAAAATTTAAAAAAAAATGCTAGAACTAAATAAAATCGCTAAAATTAAAACATATCGTCAAAATGAAAAAAATCGCTAATATTTGAAAAATATTTCAAAATTAAAAGAAATCGCCAAAATTTATAAATAAAATGTATCGAACTGAATCGCTTAGATCGAATTTTAATCGTCCATAGCTCGAAAACTAAATGCGCTAAAGAAAAACCTTTTGCATCACAGCACAGTGGAATATTTTCACATTCAAGGCCGCTGAAAATCCGTATTTCTTAAATTAATCTAGGTAGATGTTTGAATTTTGGTACAGGATGGTTGTATGATAAGACGCACGATATCGTGCGTATCGAAAAATTACATAATAACCTTTTTAAAAAAATAAAGTTTAACTCTACTTAAGATAAAATAATACAAGTTATATATATAAAATAATTATAGAAACAAATTATTTCAATTCCGTGTCTTCATTGTTAATTTTTGTATCTTATAGTAGAGCTAATACTTCGTTTGATATAACATCTCTTTTAGTTTTAGGCTGCATTCGAAAACTACGTATTAAAGGATCTGTTGAAATAAGTAGTCGATGTAACAAATCAAAATTTGTGTGCACTCTTGATGTTTTTCTTGCAAAATCTTCTCTATATTTTCGGCAGTCCTTATTCCAAGCTTCCTGCGCTTCTTCTGTAATATGCAATTTTCTATGACACCTTTTCGATGAAATAGTATTTGTGAACGGTCAAAGGCATAAAATACCAAGGATATTTATCTAAATAAATATTTCTTGTAGTTATTGCAAACTTCTCAAATGCTTTTGAGTTTATTGCATAGCCTGATCCCAAACATTCCAATATTATACGAAATCGATAAATAAGATCTAAGTCAACTCCAGTTATATCCATCGTTGGAATTACCTGATTTTTGTCTTGGCATATCTATCAGCAATCCAGTTTCTATTTTAAATATCCTTTGTATTTTAGTTTTTCTTTCTAATAACTTACCTTGATTCTCTTCTCCTCTGACTTGCCATTTTTGCATATCCCACCTATAAGAAATATGTAAAATACACTCCATTTATGATAAGGCGAGAGACCAGAAGATGGCATTTTCTTGTCCACAGATTTATTCAAAATTACAGTTGGGTTATTCATAAGTGTTGGTATTACTCCACATATATAACATACTTGAGAGGAAGAATAATTGGACAAAGCCTGCATACTTTTCCATTAATCATACACATAAATAGAGTTGGTGTTACTTAAAAGGTTTTCTGTCCTAATGCTACCATTGTTGGAACAAGCACTTTTTCTTGATAATCTATAAGTTTTACTTGTGAAATGAATTGTTTAGTTTCTTTAGCAAATATGAGTTTGATAGAACGACAATGTCTGGTTGATTTTTTTTTTCAAATTAAAATTTTTTGTTTATTAACTGGGTTCTTACCAAACATTTCCAGGGGACCATAAAAATATATGAGGCTACAAAATTCTTTTGACGAAACGTGAACGCCTCGGCTTTGTACACTTTTATATAGATTATTTACCACAATATAATGACCGGTAAATCTATTTGTCTTACTTGAGATTATTTTATCTAAGTTTCAAATGAATAAGACTGATGTGTAATAAATATTCCGTTGAATCATCTATTTGTAAATGTGAACGATATTTTTGTATTCATACCCGTCTCTGGCTCTATACCATACGTCTTTTTGATTTCAGTAGTCTCCATATGATAAATTTCATGTAAAAATCGAGATGCATTGAACCCGACCCCCTCAGATATCGATGAAATTTTGTTCATAGCTAAATTTGATCAATACAAACAAGCTCTCATTTTTAGAAATGACTTTTTTGCGATTTTTGGGCGTGGCACAGTTGGAAACTTTTGGAAAAAACGCGAAAATGGTCGAAAAGAGCTCCATTTTAACTACAATAACTCAGAATCGGCGGAACCGATTTACATTATCTTGGTATCATTAAAAAGATATTTTAACAGGCTTTATGACACCTTTAAAAAAAATTTAAAAATTACACTGTAAAAAATTTATAACAAAAAGAAAATTTTAACTAACGAAAAATCCAAAAAGATCAAGGGTTTTTTCACAGTGTATTATTTTTTTAGAAAGGTTTATCCTTCACCTATACCATATCAAAAAATAAAAATGGGTTCTTTTTTAGTTTTTTTATATAATTTATTAAGTAGTGTCACTTCTAGTAATTGCCCTTATATTTTATTGATATCTGCAAACTTCGTTTTATTCCTTTGGATATCTTTACTTTTTTTGATACAATCGTGAGATATATCATCCCTAAAACGATCTTTAATTTCTGCGTGACTCATATTAATTGGTAAGAGAGATAAAAGTTTTTGCTTTTCCAAAAGATTTTAGCTGTTCTCTATTTGATATTTGATGTTTTGCAAAATTCCTTCGTAAATGGCTTTGACGTTTTCAAGTTGCGCTGACAAATCAGACAATGGATCAGCTCCAAGTGAATCTGCTACATTTTCCAAAATTTGCAGTGATTTTCTATTTCTGTATGCATTTCGTTTGATATATTTCCTTTTAAGAGGCGGCATTTGGTTTGGTAGATGAGGAATAATATGATCATTTATATTTTCAATGAGTTCATTGCTTTCGATGTTTGTATTATGGCTGGTACAAGTTTGAAGTTCATTCAATTCTTCGCTAATTTCATCGCTGGGCGTTGTTGGTAAATAATTTGAGACTTCATTCTGCTCCACGTTGGATTCATTACGACTGCGCGCTTTTCTCAGTGTATACGGCTACAGTGAATGCTGGCGACAGCTAGAAAATATTCAATTATATTTGCAGCCTCCTTTTCACTTATTTTACGAAGCGAAGTGCAACACTTATTAGATATTTTTATGCATCTGTACTTATTGTTTGAATTCATATTCACTCAAATTTTTAAAATATACACGTAAAAATTGTAATCGCTTGTACTTTTCGCGTTCGTTGGCACTTGTTGAATGACAAAAACCGATAAGGAACACCTATAAATACTACGTATTTTTCAATATTTTACTAGCAGGTACTTATGAATGGGTGCATATTTTAAGGGTGGCTATATATGTGATTCAGCCACCCGTTTTGAAACGTTCCAAAACATGAGCACTCATAAATGTGGATTCAATTTCTGTAAAAAAATCATGCAGGTAGCCAACGGAAAAAACCCTAATAATTAAAAAACTGCACTTTTCTGTTTTCCTTTTTATTGTCCACGAACATTTATGACCGTTTTTTAGTTTGTTACCGCAATCATAAAAATCAAATAACCTTTTGTTTATTACTTTTTTTTTTAATTCTGAGAATCATAAAAAAAAGTCATCAATGTTTTTTCCAAAGAATTTTTCAGACAAAAATAATAATAATAATTTTACGACATATTTATTAATTTTCCTGAGACAATGTTTATTTATTTTACCTGTAAATATAAAATATAAGGGCAATTACTAGAAGTGACACTACTTAATAAATTATATAAAAAAAAATAAAAAAGAACCCATTTTTATTTTTTGATATGGTATAGGTGAAGGATAAAACTTTCTAAAAAAATAATACACTGTAAAAAAACCCTTGATCTTTTTGGATTTTTCGTTAGTTAAAATTTTCTTTTTGTTATACATTTTTTACAGTGTAATTTTTAATTTTAATTTAAGGTGTCATAAAGCCTGTTAAAATATCTTTTTAATGATACCAAGATCATGTAAATCGGTTCAGCCGATTCTGAGTTTTTGTAGTTTAAATGGTGCTCTTTTCGACCATTTTCGCGTTTTTCGAAAAGTTTCCCACTGTGCCACGCCCAAAAAATCGCAAAACAGTCATTTCTAAAAATGAGAGTTTGTTTGTATTGATCAAATTTAGCTATAAACAAAATTTCATCTATATCTGGGGTGGTCGGGTTCAAAATTTCAGTTTTATCTCGATTTTTAAATGAAATTCATCATATAAAAAATAATAAACTCATTCTCAGCATTTCTACGCATCGAATTCAGTATAACAATTACTAAATTGATATATGAGCATATCCTTCAGTTTATTAAGATTTACTGACTAATTAATAAAAAATTAGTAATTAATAAGTAATTTTGATTAGAACATTTTTTTAAAAAACAGCATTTTCATTAAAAAATATCAATTTTAGTCACATTTTAAACTTATAAAAAATTATTTCAAATTAAATAAACACCATTTGAAACTCAATATATATATGAATATCACTGAAAATTTGTACATGGGTACTCCAGGTTCCTGTGATAACTGTGCTGTTATGGCTTTTAAAATTTTAGGTGTATCGATGATAAAAGTTGGATCATGTTTAAACTAATCTAACTTTTAAAGGAATAATTTTTACAAATTATATCTCATACACCCAGAAAACAGTATCAGTTGTGGCCACCGAATTTGTTGCCAATCGAACTCTGGAAGTTACGACAACTATCTTCATATCAAATTATATTTTTAGTTGTGAAGGCCAATATTCAGTTGTCTAATTTAATATTTATATTCTACATAAATATTACTATGTTCCACAAAATTTTATTAAAAAAAAAATTATTTTTAGATTTTTCCGGTATCAAACCTGGGCATTCAGTTTCATAATTCACGCCCTTGCTTACTGTACCACAATTTAATTTCATTTTCTTTGATATATTTGTTATTTAAACATTTGAATATTTTGTTTTAGTTAAAAAAAATTAAATGTTTACCTTTACCGGGATTTGAACGCGGAATTTAGGAGTACTAGGCTTGCTCTCTACCCACAAGCCCACAAACACTAATAAATCTTGATCGTTAATTTGGAATTGAAACAATTTGTTTTTAAAAGAAATGTTAGTATAAAATTCGTTTATCAATACCAATCATTAGTGACGTCTATTATCAGTACAATCCACAATTCGGTTGCTTCTACTAAAACCCTAATTGAATGATATATTTGATCAGAATAACCGTACTTGTAGTTACCACTTTTGAATATCGACAGATTTGTAAAATATTTAGATTGTACCAAATTTCTAATATATTCACTAAATAAATGGTTGCTTCCACCGCACACAAATTCAAAACGAATTTTATTTTTAAAGATGATTGGAAATGCCAATAATTAAATAATACAACATTTTTGCTTTATTAATAAATTTTAGGCTATTTCAAATAAAATTAAATTCTCACAAATAAATGTTAAGGGTTCTGATCGAATTGCAACCAATATTTTTTCTGGGTGTATGAAATCTTAGATCTTCTACTTTTCGATAATTGCTTCGAAAGTTTATAAAAACACTTCTTCGATTTAAAAATATAAATGTGACCAACTTTGAGCCGTGATACAACGTGAACTACATCGAATTTTGAGTAACAAAAATCAGCACAGATATCATGCGAACGTGGAATAGCCACGTGTTAATTTTTAGTCAAATCGAAAGACCATTTTAAAAACGATTAGATTGTTTTAAAAACTTTTGAAATTACTCCAAATGTAATTTATAAAACATGAATTAAAATTCAAAAACTCCAAATAAAATAAATTTTTGCTGTACTTCAATCATTTTTTTAATTGATCTTTCTTAAGTATCAATTGCGAATTTTTGAAATTTATTTGTAATTTCTTTAATTCAAATTGTGTTATTTTATTTCGGTTTTTTAATTTCAATTGTCGTTTTCGGAAACTGACTTAAACATTGTCTTTTTATAGAAAAAAACTTTTTTTCGAATTTTATTTCTATCTAACCCTATCCTACCAGACTTTTCCTTATTTTATACAAATACAATTTGAACTTTTGGGGCCGCCAGAACGCGAAATATAGCAATCATATTAGGTTTGTTTTTTTCTATCTTTATATAAATCTACCATACAAATTTAAGTAAGTATGGACTTGCTAAGTGTCTATAGATGCTGCTACTTAAATATTAAGAATGTATTAAAATGCTGCCAAGTCTTAGAAATTATTGGCTTTTCTCTTTTAAATGTAAACAAAAATATTTGTCATAAAAATATTTGAAATTTTTGTATTTTTAATTTGATAATACATATATTAAAACTACAAAAGCTAACAAATAAATTATGTGTTCGTAAGTAAAGGTAGAGCAGGGCAAACAATATAATTGCTCTATTTAGTCTTCTTGCGAAGTCCACATATGAAAACAGCTTTCGTACAAAGGTGGCCCAAATACTCAAATTGTATTTGTTTACAAAAAATGAAGAAAAGTCAAGTAAGTAGGGATAGTCGTTTTCTTTACAAGTATTAATAGATATACATAAATATAAAATTCGAAAAAAACAAAACTATTGTTTGCCCTGTTAGCTTTTGTTTTTTGTAATATTTTTGTAATAGGTTCGGAACTGAGACAAAATTTAGCAAATTTCCACGATTTCAAAGCAAAATTTTACCCTTTCTGAACAAATTTGAGCAAATTTCCCTTCTTGCAAAGAAAATCAATTGGAATGGAAAAAAAATCTATTAGAAAATGTTAAACCTTTGTAATCTGCACATATATAAACCAAGACAAAGTTTTTTTGCATCGTGAGAGACATGCACATGGTTTGGTGTTTGATGTCTTACATCCTCAAGAAGCCACATAACTATCACCAGATCTTATTTGCCTTTTAAAAATATAAATGGACTTAACGTTTACTTTTTAATAAAAAATATCAGTTTAATTTGGTTGTACCACACCACGACAATATCTCGCATAATGCAAAAACGTACTCTTGGATTTATATGTGTAGATTATAAAGATTCGGCATTCCCGTCTAAAATATTTGATCTGATCAGATCTGCTTAAATATAATTAGAAAGGTATTTACATTAAATAAGAAGAAATGTTAACATAACCATAAGAATTGCAAAAACTGGGTACTACTGTAGACGTTTTTGTGATGCAATAGATTCTAAGCAGACAAGGAAAACCATCCGTGAAATTGGCATTGGAAATAAAGATAAGACCATTTGCCAACAGATGCTAATAAGCTTTATAATGTTTTTACAAACATGGTTCCTACAAGTTATAGTTTTTACATTTTTCCAGCTGTAAATAGCTCCAACGGTGATAATCTGTTTGATTTTACATGGACAAATAAATTCATTTATTAATGAATATTCTTTGTTAACTAATATGCAATCGGGGTTTCGATCTGATCACAGTTGTGTGTCTGCCTTAGTAGAAGTTTCGACGTGAGCTAGATAATGGTAGAATAAACTTTTTGGTGCTGGTTGATCATTCAAGGCTTTTGATACTGTAGATCACAACATGCTCTGCCTGAAATTCGAATTTTTTTTTAATTTCTTTCCAACATCAACGAATCTTTTATCTTCGTATCTAATCGATAGTACGCAAGCTGTTTACGTAAATAATACATGGTCTAATTCTCTAAACGTTTTTAGAGGAGTGCCTCAAGGGTCTATTATTGACCCACTGCTATTTTCAATATATGCTAATGATTTGCCAAAACAACTTTCCAACTGTAAAATCCATATGTATGCAGATGATGTTCAACTTTATTTGAGTAGCCCATTTCACTATATTGCTAGTAAAATTGCTTTACTTAATGAAGATTTACGTAAAATATATGCCTGAACAATCAAAGAGGGAATATTTGTTGGATGACCTGATTTTCGAAAATTAAAGGCAACCGCAAATACCCGAATTTCAAGCAAATATTCGACAGTTTGTTGCAAAATTATCGAAAGATTGGAGCTCGAGTGGTTCTCAAAATACAAATGAAGACATTACCACCTCGATTTTTTTCTGACAACTTAGGTGATACTAGCGACGAGCAAGGAGAGCGACTAGACCAAAATTTAAGGGAAAATCGAAAGACGATTTCATGGATGTTGGGATGAAGGCATAATGAGCGATTACTGTTGGACTCTGATGCTTGAAACAGATCCCAAATAATACAAACGACTCAGACTGCTCTTCATTCCTATATTTTCACTTTTTAATGAATAAAACAGACATTAATTGTCAAAAATTTTAAAAAATTATTTTATTTAATATTTCAAATTCGAATCCAGCGCTCCAAATAGCCTTATTAATAATTTTAGTAGCTCTGATCCAAAACCGAATAATTTTTAAATAATTTGTTTGTTGTTAACAGGAACATTCATTATAAAGTGACAGCAACTATGTACACTTACTAAAAAAGTCTGTAATGGCAACTGAAAATTTTGCTGTTATTACGGCAAATTTTGCTAATTTGAGCGCAGCGGTATTTTTTGCATATGTCTGCTGACGTGAAGTACAATGAAGTTAGTAGAAAAAACTAGTTGCCGCTACTAAGATTTAGTCAACTTTTTGTAAAGTGGAATTTAAAATTGGTTTGCTAAAATCAGCAAAAAATTTTAGTAAATTGCTATAAACTTAATGAATTGTAAAATATAGCAAAAATTGTAAAATATAGTAAAATTTTTTGCTAATTTTAGCAATTGGTTTTCAAAAATTTGTTAAATTATTTCTGAAGTTAGGATCAAAAATTTGTAAATATTCTGTAAAAGTTCTGTAATTTTTAAAATGTAAACAGCAAACAAATTTACTAAATAATAATTTTTTTTACTAAAAATCAGAACAAAAAAAGTAAAGTCAGATTGAAAACCGTTTACAAATTTTTCTAGTAACTTTTTTTTCTGAGTGTAAAAGGGGTTGAAAATAATGACAATAATTTTACGCGTCAACTCTTAATGTTAAATTATATGGGATTAGAGAACATAATTTACCGCACAAAAACAGCTATTATTGTTTTGATTTTGTTAAAAAATTGGAATTTTTGGAAGCCATCGCACAGTGCTTTGTCCCCATATAGTGAATCGGCAAAATTAGAGGAGTTGTCGCTGAAACTTGAAATTTGGTATGCTGGCTCAGAATATCAAAATTAAGAAAAATTTGAAGTTTCGAAAAAATCGGCCCAAGGACACGCCTACTTCCGATACATCCTTAAATTTAAAAGTTTAATTCCAGCTACTATTATGAGCAGAATGAAGCAAAAATTGGTAAATCTCTGTTAAATTATGTCATTTAGCTAAGTGCTTAATTTTGTTTCATTCGGAGCAAGGACATAACAACCTCCCATATATCCTTTTTCTTAAAATCTACATTTTGGCTACATTAACCTCCCATATATCCTTTTCCTCAAAAACTGAATTTTAGCTACATTAATGATCAGAATGCACTAAAAACGGATAATAAGTTTTAAAAAGATACTTTTTAGATCTCTGGAGATTTTTTTTTATTCGGTACAAGTACTTGACTTTCTCCCACATGTCCTTTTTCTCAAAAACTAAGTTTTTCCCAATTTTGCCATTTATTAATACAGATATATACTTCTGGGATTTTATTTTTTTACACAGATATCCAAAAAGCAACTATACACAATTTTAAATACAATTTACCATTATCGAAAAATATAACTTTACAATTATAAAATAAATTTTACAAAATGGCTTCATTATGTATATACATATGTATAGAGAAAATATGTCAAAAATTGATAATTTTAATAAGTGTAGACTTATTCCTTCAAATTTTGTAAAATAACTTCAAAATAATGTTAAATTTGTTTAAGAACGATAGCAATCGTTTTCAATGCAAATTTATAATTTTTTGGAAATGCACTCTACATGAAGCATTGTTCGAATTGATACATTTTTTTAAAATGTTTGCAAGTTTCGATTGTGTGAAAAAATGTCAAAACTATTCTTTGCTTTAAAAACATGTTATTCGACCAATAAATGCGGTTACCTATGCTGATTTTTGTAAAAAAATAGTCTAGACCATTTTCTATTTAAAAATTAAAATAAATTAAAAAATTTCATATTTTTGATCAACATTTTTTTTTTTATTTATTTAACATTATTCCAAAACATAAGGTATGTAGAAATCAAGTTGCACTTAATAGGCCTTGAGATATTAACAACTAAAATTAAAAAAAGATATTCACATTGAACTAAAATTAACAGTTTAACTGGTTACATATTATCACATAAAATAAACAATTGTTGAAAAAAAATTCATAACGAAGCATCATGATCACTACTTAATTCTTGTATAATTCTTGTATAATTTTATATAATTTTTTATGCTCTATCAAAAATAGTAAAATTTTCCATAAGAATACTAGGTAATCGGGAACTAGAAGAATGATTTGTACGGTGGATATGCAAAATTTTTTATCCAATTCGGATAAAACTAGGTACAAGAGATTTTATCCGATTCGGAAAAAAATTTCCAAATTATAGACTTAAAAAAGCCGAAATAAAAAGTTGTATAATTTTATATAATTTTTTTTATACTCAATCAAAGATAATAAATTTTTTCAAACAAATGCGGTAAAAATCACAAATTTAGCCATTTTTACAAAAGCCAATATTTTGATTTTTTGTGAAAAACCGGCACTTTTTTTTAATAATATGTTAGATAATATTATAGACTTACAAAAACCGAAATAAAAAATTATTTTATTTTTATATAATTTTTTATTATACTCAATCAAAGATAATACATTTTTTCAAACAAATGCGGTAAAAATTACAAATTTAGCCATTTTTACAAAAGCCAATATTTTGATTTTTTGTAAAAAACCGGCACTTTTTTTTTAATAATATGTTAGTTAATATTATAGACTTACAAAACCGAAATAAAAAATTATTTAATTTTATATAATTTTTTTTTATACTCAATCAAAGATAATACATTTTTTCAAACAAATGCGGTAAAAATTACAAATTTAGCCATTTTTATAAAAGCCAATATTTTGATTTTTTGTGAAAAAGCGGCACTTTTTTTTAATAATATGTTAGATAATATTATAGACTTACAAAAACCGAAATAAAAAATTATTTAATTTTATATAATTTTTTTTATACTCAATCAAAGATAATACATTTTTTCAAACAAATGCGGCAAAAATTACAAATTTAGCCATTTTTGCAAAAGCCAATATTTTGATTTTTTGTGAAAAACCGGCACTTTTTTTTTAATAATATGTTAGTTAATATTATAAACTTACAAAAACCGAAATAAAAAATTATTTAATTTTATATAATTTTTTTTATACTCAATCAAAGATAATACATTTTTTCAAACAAATGCGGTGAAAATTACAAATTTAGCCATTTTTACAAAAGCCAATATTTTGATTTTTTGTGAAAAACCGGCACTTTTTTTTAATAATATGTTAGATAATATTATAGACTTACAAAAACCGAAATAACAAATTATTTAATTTTATATAATTTTTTTTTATACGCAATCAAAGATAATAAATTTTTCCATATTCCTAGTACACGCAGAGAAAAAAAATGGTTGCAACATGATCACTGCTACTATATTGTGCTTGCTGCAATCGGGTATGGTTGTCACAACCATATTATTGGTTATCTAACCATCAACATGGTCGCTACCATCATTATTATAGTAAATATTTCACTATTTTATGATTGACACCTTGTATTTTATAACATGATTGGCTGTAACCATACTGTGGTAACAAAAATTTTGACTATGAAAAAAATATGATAATTATGTAACCATAAAATGCTGTCAACAATCAATGAATAATTATACATGAAATAAAACATGACTTTGACATTTACAGTCCTAATACGAGTATTGTCTTGTTTTCATAAAAACCAAAATGTCTTAAAAAACAATCATATATTGTTTACTACAACTGGACAGAAAATACCTTGCATGTGGCATTAAAACATTTCATCAATTGACCTATTAAGATCCAGTTTATTTTTTTTCACTTTAGAAGATTTTTTTTGAGGGTTTTTTCGAAAATTCCTTATACATGTAATATAATTTACAATAATCAATTCATTGTCAAAAAGATTCTATATAAAGATTTTATATGGATCATATTATTTTAATTCAGAAATCATAATATAGTTATGGGGACCATAATGTAATAATATTTTGAGCATACTATGATTACATGCAATCATATTATGATAAATTCAACATCATAATATATTTCTACAGAATCAAAATATTGTAATATTTGAATCATAATATAACTGTAGGGACCATATTATGGTAAAATTATGGATATTTTATTATCATAATATGATAACCATATTATAGTACGACTATGGTTGGCACAATCATAAACCCAAAAATATATAATGCTCTTCGAATATGATTCTCCCAACCATGTTTTTTCTTTGCGTGTATGTTCTTCTAATTCATTGGGAGCTAAAAGAATAGTTTGTAAGTAGACTATTCAAAATTTTCATCCGATTCGAATGAAATTTGGTACATGATGATTGTGACTAATTCTTTTTACTGATATTTGTACATATATCCAATTTGCTGAAAATTGGTCAATATTCAATCATATAAGTCAAAAAAATGCGGTAAAAATCACAAATTAAGCCATTTTTACAAAAGCCAATATTTTGATTTTGTTAGATAATATTATAGACTTACAAAAACCGAAATAAAAAATTATTTAATTTTATATAATTTTTTTTTATACTCCATCAAACTTAAGAAATTTTCGAATTTTCACCAAAAAAAAACCTATTTTTTGGAGTTGTAAAAAATATTTGTTTTCAAATATATATTAAATAGTGTATTAAAGGTTTACTACAAATATATCTAAGTATTCAAAAAATAAAACTTTAAATCAGTATTTAAAAAAATATATTTTTGAGAATTATTTTTGTGAAACAACTGAAAACAATATTTTTTGTTCAGTAATTTTTGCTAAATATTTTCAAACTTTGGCGCCCTCTACTGACGGCGAAAGCAATCAGACTAAATTTTTTTTTGCATATTTATTTCAGTTAACTTCTTGTCTTTCAAAAAATGTACTTTTAAGAACAATTTGAGCCCATGCTTAATTTTTGATTTTTGCCTATGGGAAAAAGCACTGTGCATCGCCCCGGCAGAAATTGCCAACCGTTCAAAAATTATAGAACTGGCAAAAACCTAACCAGTAAGTAATTACCTATGGTGCAACTAATATTGTACTAGCAAAACTCTGTTTTGATTGTAGTTTTGCAAGTATCAGCCCGAAAATTCTACTTTTAACAATATTACAACCATTCAGTGGTATTATCTTTTTTATTACATTTGGCGTGTTTAAGCAAGATTTTTTTTAATGTAAAACACCAGCATTGACGCTTTTTAAATGTTCCGTATAAAAAAGGTTAGATCTGAATCTACCTAGATATTATTGAATTTAATTATCATATATGGCACATCTGATACTTTTATGACATTTCGCGGTCTGTTAAAATTTTACGACTTTCACAGACTGTTCCAATTTTACAGCCTTCGGAGACTGTTGTAATTTCAGTCTATTTTATTGATCACCCCCACCTAGGTGATCGAGATTATATGAGACTCCGCCACCGAGAAAGTGGCAAACCTGAAGTTATCTGAACCGAATTAGAAGACGACTACCTGCCGAACCTGAAGACAACGGATAACTTGCTGAAAGATATTTTACACCCACTGTACCCAAAAGGAGAAGAAGGGTGTTGCCGTATGTGAAATACATATACGTGTTGTATATAAAATGAAGCGATAAATAAATGGAAATTTATAAACCCAAAAAAGGCAAAATTTATTGTGATGTAACTTAAGGTTTTCGGGTCCTGGACACAACTGAACTACCTCAGCCGACGATAAAACCTTGTTATACCCACTATAATTCGAAACGGTCCAGAATCTTAAAAAAATACTTTGAAGCCTTTCCCGCATATATATGGAGTTGCGTTGCGCACAGGGATGATAAATGGCTAATTAAATATTTAGGTTTTCGCGTTTGACATCGTCAAAACAAAAATTATACTTAAGTCAATTATTATGCCATATTATGATTGAAGGCTTATTTTTACAAACATTTTCAAATTAAGTTCATTTAAAAAAGTCTTTAAGTTAAAATAAAGTAATGATTTTTCATTTAAAAATCGATCTTCTTACTTTTTATTTAAATCAAATGGTTTCTGTTTCTTATTTTTAAATGGTGTTTACACAACTGACACATCAGTAAAAAAAAATGATTAATCAGTTAAAATAAATGTTAAAATTTTACATACAGTCTAATAAACTTCTGTTGAAATTTACCCAACTTATAGTAGGAAACTGTACTCCTACTATAAATAGGGGAAAATTTACTCTATGTGCGTAACGAAAAAAATTACATACATTATGCATAAGTTGGTACACACATAATTGGTAATTTCACATTGAAAGTGCGTAAAAATTAAAATTAATTTTAAAAGTAATTCGAAAATTTACTGAAATTATGCGTAAAATACCTATTTTAAGAGTAAATATACGCATAAAATGCCTAAAAATGCATTTCTATATGCGTAATTATAAAAAAAAAAATGCGTATATTTACCAACGCATAGTTTAAATTAAACTGCAAAAAAATATTTTTTTTTAAGAATAAATTTATTTTATGTATGTATATTTTAAAAATAATGAATTATAAATATAATACATAATATATTTTGAATGGGTATTTCCTGTGATGATAGTCATCTTGAATAAAAATTCATAATATTCTCAAATATTATATTCATAAACTTTTGAAAAATTGATTTTCGTTTATAGCTTTTTTTATTTTTTAATTTTTTCCAATTTCCAAATGTCAAAATATTTATTACCATTCTAAGTTAGTATATCTACAAAATATGTGCGTAAAATTCTAATTTAACAAAAGATTACTGATTTTAGGCACAAAACGTTTAATTTTAAACACATTATGTCTAAAAAGAATTTTTGTGTGTATTATTGTATATAAAAATGTGTACAAGACATTTTTAGGCATTTTGTGTTTATATTTACCGAATTTTCGTAATATTACATAAAACTTTATTTTATTGTAGTACATTTGCAAGCATTCTTTAAAGTGTAGGTTAATTGCAACAGAAATTAATTAGAGTGTATACAAACTTATTTCAATAAAAATTACAAGAAATTATTTAAATATAGATACACATATAGAAAAATATATATATCTGTGTGTGTTGTGTTGTATTTTGTAATTACTTACAAATAATAAAAAAAAAACAAACTACAAAAGTAGTTTTTTCTTTCTTTTTGTCAGTTAAAAATTGATGGTTATTTTAAACGACTTTCTATTGTTTTTACTACTTTTGTCGATTATTAATCAATGATTGAAAATTAACAACAAAATGGGCTGAATATAATGAAAAATCAGTAGTCCTCTTTTTGACTGTATTTTCGATTTATTTAATATGTATTTTATGTCGGTTTTAAGAAAATAATATTGTTAGTGTATGTTCCTTTATTTTTAACTGAACTGAAAACCTTTTTTGTTAAACTACAAACAGTAAACTACATAATATTCTGAGAGTATGAATCTTATTATACTAAATATTATTCTAGTTGAAATAAATTAATATGTCAACATTTTGCATTTTGTTTTCACATTTAGGAAATATGTAAGTAGAAACATGTTTGAATTAAAAAAAAGCTTAGTATGATTTCAAAGCTTTTTCTATTTAATTTAATGTTGTTAATAGCTGATTTAAAATATTTTTTTCTGTGTATAATCTCATCTTCCAGGTACCACTAGGAATAGCCACATTAAGCTTTATCCAAATTCATTGGAAGATGTATTATTATCTAAAGGCAACAGCAATATCGAACATCACATGAAGTAAAAAGCCCAACTTTAACAGAAATCACAAAAACAAAATAGTTTATCATCGAATCGATATCCGAGATATTTCGAAATCAAAATTCTCTCCGAAAAATAACATCAGTGCATGATGATTTTTGTACTCCTGGATTCAATCCTGTTTTCCAAATTTGCAATTTTTGACAAAATTGCGTATAAAAATATATAATTTTGTCAATCGATGTAATTAAGCAGATACTGATCTATATATAAATACTTTACGGTGATATGCATCAGTAAAACTTCTTATCATATAAAAAAAAAAAAACTTTTTTATATTAAACTTTTATACAAGCGTCTTTAAAATCGATTAGGTACATTTATTTTGTAAAATCAAATGAAAGTTTCAAAAGTAAACGTGTTTATACATATATATTGTGTGCCACTCATTTCACGTTGAAAATGTGTCAATTTATTGTCAAAGTAGATGGAAAATAAATAAAACGAAACGATTTTACAAAACTGGCATGACGATCCTAAAACAGTAGCTAGGTGGGTTGCACCTCCAGCAATGTGAGATACTCAAAAAAACGAACATAAAAACTGAAAAAATGCAACGGAAGTTATAAAATACAATGTAGAAAATCTCGAACAAGACGCTGGATGAATGGCTAAGAGCATGAGCTATAAAAAAACAACGACAATACCACCAAGATTGGCACAATGATAGACAGAAGCCGCAGCAACAGCAATACTAATAAAACAGGTGTAAAAACAGAAGTCAAAGAATTGACAGACTTGAAAATATAAAAGTAAAAAAAAAGCCAGAAAACCAAAAGAATCTGAAGTGTATAATAAAACGTAAAAAAAATAACGATAACGCTGTCAGTGAAAAGAAGTACAAGAAAAAAAGTAAAAATACGTATAGCAATAAGAAACAATCAAATCACAATGGGTAGGAGTCACAAAATAGTACACAAATATCATGGTGTACACTCACAATATTATTTCGTTTAAAACCATCTAAAATACATATTAAGTTTATCAAAAATACAATCAAAAAGAGGACTACTGATTTTTCATTTTATTGTTTGGTTTTATCATTGTTTAATAATTGACAAAAGTAGTACAAACAATCAAAAGTCGTTTAAAGTAACCATTAATTTTTAACTGACAAAGCGATTTTTGTGTTTTGTGTTGTCAAACAATTTTTTTTTTATTTGTATGAAATTACAAAACACAACACAAACAGATGTATATATTGTTATATATATGTGTGTATGTACAAATATTTGTGTTTTGACAAATTATTTTGATAAAAAAAAACAGTTAAAAAATATATTTCTATGAAATTCAATCGATTCTTCATTTAAAAACAAAATCTACGTATTACTTTTTGAATAAACTACAGACGGCAACGGAAAATATATTGTGGGTGTAATGGATTTCTTTCCATCGATGTTTTTCTACAACAAATTAGAAAATTAATCGTTATTAATTTATTAAACTTTAATGATTCATTTTAAAATTGATACTCTACGTATGTTTTTCCCCCGATTTTTGTTTGTCATTAATGAAATTTTGCCGTTCGAGTGCATTCTGGCAAACTTTTTTAATTTTTTTACTAGTTTTACTAGAAATATATTCATATACATCTACCGTCAGCCATTACGTATACGTAGCAGTATTTGAATAGCTCACGCAAAAATAATGTGACTACAAAAATAGCGACTTCAAAAATAATATTTTACATACATATACTCTTAAAATAGTTCGTAAGTTAAAACAACAGAAAATTGTATTTAAAAGAAATGAAATTTCATATAAAACCCGGTCTACTTACTTTTCATTTAAATCAAAAGGTTTTTGTTATTTATTTTTTAATCGTAAATACAAATGAATTATCAGTTAGCTATAAATGTTAAAATCGTTACTACAATTTCCGTAAAAACAAATGTTTATTGGAAATTGTTTCGGTTTTTTGTTTGTTTGTTTTTTTATCTATAAACATAATTTATCTGCAAAAAGCAGACTTACACCATAAAAACACAAGTTAGTTTTTAAAGTTCTTGCAATTCCAATTGAAATAATTTTGTAATTAATAAACAATAAAAAAATAAAAAAATAAAAACAAAATTGTAATTTTTTGACAATTTTTGTTTTGAAACAAACAGCAAACAAAATTTCAATTTGTAATAACTGTAACAGAAATAAATAAACCACAAATTTTCGTTTTAAAACAAGTTAATGAAACCGAAAAAATCGGTAAATGGCAGTAAATCATTTTCAACAAATGTATAAAAAAGATAAAATAAATATTTTTTTTGAAAAATAAATATATATTAAATATATTTTATTAAACTCTAAACAGAAAACTCTAATTGTTTTTACTTTTTTATTAGTTAATGCACAAAGAAAACAGATTCATTGTGAATTCTTTGGTTGTTGCAATCAAATATACTCCTAAGTCAATAAAAATATAGTTTTTCAATCGAAAATCTGTTGTAATAACCGAAATTCTGTCACCGCCAAACAAATAAATCGCTGGCTGCAACCGAACCATTCGGTTGGCAAGAAATTCGGTTCGCACAATGAATCTCTAGTTTTGTATACCCCATAGTGCAAAGTGGTAAAAAGAAAATTAACAAAAATAATGGATAAAAATGAATAATATAAAAAAAAACATAACAAAATAACACACAAGTTAAAAAGTTCAAAAATACCAACACATCAAATACGAAATAAAAAATACCAACACCACAAAAAAATGCATGCACACCAAACGGAACAACTAACAACAAACCCAACTTCACAATAATAATTATTTACAATTAAGCTACAAAACTACAAAAAACTACTTGTTTACAGAAAACATCAACCAATCAAAACATTGGAGAGTTGAAAATGTATATAAAGTATTGTATTTGTACAGCAGTGTATGTACGAATATAAAAACTCCACCTCAGTATCAACATGTGCTAAAAAAATACTAGAAGCGCATGTCCATAATTGTATACGTATGTTGGCATTCGTGATGGATGGCCATTGTCACAAAGCCACTCCTCATTGTTTCTTATACTTACTATGCGCTGTTGTTGTTGGTGTTACCAAGTGATTTTTTCGTTTGTTTTGAGGGCTGTTGCAGCTAAAATTTTTGTTGGCAATGTTTACACATTTTAGTACTTACGGTACAACTGTTTAGGTTGGTAGTGTGTGTTGGAAAATATATTGAATATCCAACAATTTAAACGAATATTATATTAAAAGCTTTTTATAGCTTAACGTAAATTGTAATCGGAAAATCAAAATACTTAATGGAACTTCAGTAAAAAAACTAATTTTTAGAAAACTCAAAATAAACAAAAAATATATATATAACTTTTATTAAAACTTTTGGAAAAAAACAACAAATTTTTTAAATGTTTAAAGGTATTCTTTGACTAAAAACTTAGGAAAACTTATTAATATCGATTCGCTTTAAAATATCACAAATTTATACTGTGCAAATCTATTGAAATGAATATATCCTATTAGCCCTTTGAAATTGGTTGGTTATAAAAATAATTGCAGAAAAAACACAAACAAATAATGCAACAAACAAACAAAAAGAAAAACACATAAAAAATAACAAACGTCCACCATAATTCTTTTTCAACCGGTTTCATTGAACAAAACACAAACAAAAAATTATTTTAGCCATAATGAAATACACAACTGTATAAATACTTCGTACACATTGGCCAGAAAGAGTGAACAAGTTATTTTTCCTGGCTGTGTTGTTTAAAAGTGCAGCAAAAAAAAAAACAAGTGTAGAACGTTATAGTAAGAGCGAAGCAGAAATCGAAGAAAAGGAAATGTTAACCACACAACTAGTGATCAAGTCTTAGTAGAAAATTTGTTTTGTAGTTTTGTCGCCATCTTTAATAATTCTCCACTACAATTTATAAACGCATACACCAGCATATATGTACATTTTTGAATTATTGTCTTGTCGCCCAACCTTCATACGCACTGTTGTGTGTAGAGAATTCAACAACCGTTTTTGTTGCTTCGACGTATGTCGTGTTCTCATCTTATTGTTTTGGCGCTTATACTTGTCATCGTCGCCATGGGTGCCATTGTGGGCTCAACCATTTCAAATTGTCGCGCCTGAGTGAACATCATAACAACAAACGCCATTCAAAAGTGTTGTGTCGAGTTGTAAATTCAAGTGAAACTTTGTTTTTAATAGTATCCTCGTTTGATCTCCATTTACAAGAAATAAAATCTAATGAAATTATTAAGTGTTTAACAGAAGAAAAATTAAACAAGAAATTTTGAATAAAAATATAATTAATACAATTATTTTAATAGTTATACCATATAGTGGCATAAATCTCTGTAAATAAGTGCAATGTTTTTAAATAAATGAGTTATTAAAATAAAAAATTCAAAAACATTAATCTTATTGATTAAAAATATGAATTGAATTCTTACCGGAATTGTGCTACAATAACAAGTGTTTAAACTGGATTATATAGCGGATAAATAACAAACAATTAAATGTAAGTTCAAAAACATTATGAAAAGTCACCGATACCAAAAGTTTTTATCGGACGGTAAAAATATTAGGGAATTAAATTTGCGGAATATTTTTTTTATTTTTTTTTTTTTGGTAATATTCATCTTAACATTAGCAAAATGTTTTTTTCAGCAACCAATTGAGTTTACAAATTAACATGGCTTAAACGACTGTACCATTGTTCTAAGTTGTTTGTATTTTTATGGCTTTTATTTAATTTTTTGGTTCATTATGAAAAAGCTAAAATGGAATTAAAAAAAAATAAAGTACAAAAAAAGTTTTAGAAAAGGTGTTACGGACTTAAGCAAAAGCGTTTTCTATTATTTTGTTTGGAATTGGAAAATTTTTCGCAAATGCAAAATTTGTTATATTTAAGTTCTTACAGTCCATCCTGCAAAAATTAACATAAATATCTGCAAATATGTTATAGTAAGCACCTAATTTTGCATTTTAAAGTTAAAAAAAATCTTTAAACAATTAATTTTTTTTTGATGTTTTATTCTAAAAATATTCAGCAAATTCAACAAATATTGTATGTAAAATGAAAAAGTGGGAAAAGGAACTAAAAACCAATTATTTAATTATTGGTATTTCCAATTAATTTTAAAAATAAAATTCGGTTAGTAATTGTGTACAGTAGAATCAACCATTTATTTACTATAAAATTAGTACAATCTATCAAATTTATTATACAATTTTTGATATTGAAAACTGGTTATTACTAAATATGCCATTAAATATAGATGCCAAAAAAATGATTGGATCTGGTAAACGAATTTTGTAATATATGGTTGTTTTCCTAACAAATTATTTAAATTTAAAAGTATCCATTAAAATTAATTTCCGAGTTTAAATCCCGGAAGACAAATTTTTAAATATTTTTTTTTAATTAAAATGACATATTTAAATACACAGAAAAATTATTGCCAAAAAAAGTTTCAATAATTTTTTTTTTCATTTTCAATTAAATGTTTAGTTGTATCAAGTCATTTTTTATTTAATTATGAACTTGGTGTAAAAATACAATAAATACTACTGACAACATATACAATTTTAATTTATTAAAATTTAATTAATTTAATTGATTCTATAAAAATAATCAACAAAGATTCTTTGAATTTGATATTAATTGAATAAAGTAGAAAATTAAGCAAACAATGAACAGAATTTCGCAAATCGATTCGTTAAAAATTGTTAAAATTTGAATTCTTTAATGATGCCACCCCTTTTTATAGAATATTTATTTTTAATTTTTATCAAATAAAATCATCAAAAACTCATTTTAGAAAAAGAAAATTTGATTATTTAAAAAAATTTTAAAGGATTTTTGGGTATTTCAACTTTGAGAACAAACTTTTTTGGCAACACTGCGGCTACGCATGAAGCAGTTATGATTAAATTCGTACCATATTTAGAAATTTTCAAGCGTTGAAGAATTACACACAAACATAAGTATATTTGAGGAAAAAAAAATTAAAATTTGATTAAAATTTAAACTCATTTGAACCTGGAATTTCAATAAAAAATTTTGATTGGAATTTCAATTAAAAAAACCTTAATTGATTTTTGGTTAGAACTTTTATTTAAGTTATAATTGAAATAATTAAAACTTTAGTTGAAAATGTTGAAGATTTTTGATTTAAAATTTAATTAATATGATTAAAAAAATAATTGAAAATTTCAATTAATTTTAACAAAAAAAATAATTGATATGACAAATTCTTTTGCTGGTCCAAATTCAATTAAATTTTTAATTCTATTTACAAATATTTTATTTGAAACTCGATTTTAGTTTTTTTCTGTGTAGCAAATAAATCAAAGAAAATTAAAATTAGTTATGGTGCAGTAAGTAAGAGTGTGAACTATGAATCTGATCGATACCGAAAAAATCTAAAAATAAAATTTTTCTTGAAAAAAATTTGTGGGCCGTAATAAGTTTATGTGGAATAAAAATATTAAATTTCACAACTGAATATTAGTTTTCACTATTAAAAATATAATTTAATATGAGGACAGTTGTCGTAACTTCCAGATTTCGATTGGCAACTCGGCAATTCGGTGGCCAGAACTGATACTGTGATATATTTTTCGTTACCGACTGTAGTTTATTTAAAAAGTAATATATACAGTTTGTTTTTAAATAAATAATCAATTGAAATACATAAAAATATATTTTTTTAACTTCTTGAATCAGTCATTCATAAAACAATCTATAAAAACACAGTCCGTGTTCAGTAGAAAATCATTTTTTCAGTTAAATGTTAAATTTTATGTTTTCTGTTTTTAAAAATAGAAATTCAAAATATTTATTTAAATTTTTTTTATGTAAATAGTTGTTTGAATACATAATTATTTCAATAGAAAATACAAGAAATTGTTCACTTAAACAAAATAAATATACGAATGAATGTGTGTGTTGTGTTTTGTAATTACATATATGTACACATAAAAGAACTTTCAAATTTGATAAAATACAAAAATCGTTTTGTCAGTTAAATATTGAAGATTATTTTAAACGACTTTCGATTGCCTTTACTACTTTTGTCGATTATTAAACAATGATTGAAAATATACAACAAAAACCTTTGAATATAATGAAAACTAGTGTTTCCAATTATTCGACCCTGCCGGTTAATCAGTTAGGTCATTATTCGAAAAATGAGGAAAAGTGATACATCGTTTATTCGGGTCGATTATCCGGAAAAATTAGCGATTAATCTATTAATCGTTTAATGCCAAATAAAATAATTTATTTTTTCAATAAGAACACAAAAAGCTGTTTTTTGCCGAAAAATCATGTTAAGTCTATTGTTTCGTAAGTGTTTGTTAAGAACAAATCAAAGCATCCTGAGGTTTTTAAAAGAATCATGCCTTATAATCTTGGGTTTTTTTTAGAGGAATTTGCAGTTTTTTAAAAGCTTTTTTTTACCTATTTGAAGAATTTAAAACGATATTTACAGCTTTAAATTCAAATACAATTTTTACTTAAAGCTTATTTATCACATTGACTGAGATCTAATGTATACATTTAATATTGAACTTAAAATTAATGCGACGATTTTTCGACATAAAACAAACAACAACTTTGTCTGGGTTTACCTCTTCACGTTATATAGACATTCGAGCCAAGGCAGAAAGTCTAAGGTCGCCCAATAATTTTCTTAAGTACGTTTTGATTCTTTTTGTTACAAAATTAGGTTACAAAATTCTTTTGACAAAACGTCAAAGACTCAGCTTGGTGCAATATTGTATAAATTCTTTAACACATTATCGTGGCCGGAGAATCTATTTGTCATACTTGAGATTATTTCATCTAAATATGGAATGAATAAGACTGATCTCTAATATTCCATTGGATCATCTGTTTGTAAATTTAAACAGTATTTTTACCTACCTTGGTAACTCTGATTCTATACCATACAGCTTTACGATTTAAATAATCTCAAATAATAAATTCCTCCTCGTTTGTTTTGTTAAAGTTGTAACATTATTTATTAGAAAAGAATTAGTTTGATGGAACACGTTGAAGATAGTCGTAAAAAAATGTGGGAAAAAATATAATAGTAAATTATTATATTTTGTGGCTGAAAAATTGACTTTTAAAAAGAAATCAAGCTATTAACATCTTGCGAAATATGTTTGCCCGCAATTTCAAGCAATATGTAGATACCTACCAGTGCTTAAATAAAGGGTGGTTAAATTTTAAGGGCCGATGTTGAATGTGATTTTTTTTATTCAACATTTTGTAATTTGAAAGCCTAGAGGCCAATTAATAAATTACAATATTCCACTCACTTAAGGTTACCTAAAAATTTAGAAATTAAAACCCTGATAACTATTTATTTGATACTGTATAAATAAAATATATAATATTTTGCTATCCCAAATTGAAACGAGAAAAAGAATTATGTTGTAATGAAAAATTACCAAAAAGATAAGAAAATTGTAATTATTGAAAGTTATTTAAAAGTTTTCTTTTATAAACATGATCACTATAATTGAATTGCATTTAAGATGCTGGCAGCGAATTAAATAATAAAACCGCACGCCTATGAAAAGACCGACTTATCCAAGGAGTATTGAAAGGTGCAATTAGACTATGAGATCTAGTAGATCATTTGACATTTCTCAATTTTAGACTAAGTCAATTTGAACCATGGAAAGATACACAATCGAGCAACGCGTTAAAGTTATTCAGGCTTATTATGAAAATGGACGTTCAAATCAAAATGCACTTTGTGATTTTTTTGGTCAGCATAATCGACCAAATGTTTCCACAATCGGGATAATTGTGCACATATTTCTGCAAATCGGGTCTGTAGGAAATAAGAAAACACCTGTGCATGCTCGCCAAGTTCGTTCTGCGGAAAACATTGCTGTTGTTCGCGATAGTGTGACAGAATAGCCGTCAACCTCGACTTGCGTTGGTGTTTGCTATCGCGATATCATAACGGAATTCTTGAAGCCAGAAATTGAGGATATGGATGTGCACGATATGTGATTTCAACAGGACGGTGCCACTTGCCGCACAGCTAACGAAACAATGGCTCTTTTGCGCGACAAATTCAATGGCCGTGTTATCTCACGTGGTTGCGATGTCAATTGGCCATTAGGGTTATTTGAAAGAAAAGGTGTACGTCGATAAGCCAGCAACAATTTAAGAGCAAAAGGATGAGATAATTCGGCACATTATCGGCATAGAACCTCAATTTTCATACATTAAGATCAACTCTTAAAAGGTTTCAAAATTGCCAAGCTCTAAGACGCAATGTCATGAGAAACCATTCGCTCTAAAATTTTATAAGAATGTCAAATGCTGCAAAAACCGCATATCGGAAGTTGATTGCTCTTTCATTGTTACCAACAAATTTATTAAGAACTGGCTGGAAGGACACACGACGCAACTCATGGACGGAGAATAGAAATTTGCTTAATTTTTGAACTATTTTGAAAAGCAGTGGTTGCGTATCACTAAAATATTTGGTTTATTGAAAATGATTTTGTTTCTAATTCTTTAAAATATTTCAATTTAGGTTGGCCCAAGTAACTTTAGTGTTTATAAGGAGTAGGTTCGGATGTTATTGATTCCATGCAATATAAATGCGTATAATGCTGTGCATAAACAACATTTCTTTGCATATTTTGGGATCATTTTTTATTTCATCATATTAGGGTTTATTTTTCATTTCTTCAAATTTAAGACTCAATCTAATAAATGAAAATATGCCCCAAACTAAATTTTTGGGGCTTATTACATTTTATGATTGGACTCATATTTCTTGGGGCACAACGAAACCGTGAACTACATCGAATTTTTAAATATAAAAAAGAGCACAGATATCATGGGAACGTGAAATAGCAATTTTTTACTCAAGTCCAAAGACAACCATTTCAAAAACAATTAGATTGTTTCAAAAACTTTTAAATCAAATAGACAAATTTCAAATATTTGTATGACAAATATTTTTGTTTGCATTTAAAAGAGGAAAGCCAAGAATTTCCAAGACTTGTCAGCATTTTTATAAATTCTTACTTTTTACCTACAATAACTGCTTTGAAAGTCTATATAAGTTAAGTTGTTAATTAACTATTTGCAATTTTAAATACATATGTTTTGATATAAAAACAAACTCATAATTCTGAAATTTTGGGGATTCCAGTTAAGACTTAATGTGGTATTTTAATCTCAGATTTTAATTAAAAATGGAATCACGATTTTTTGTTTTAAAAGAATATATACAAACTAAATAATTCCACTTAGGACCTGTGGGAGGTAGCTAAAGAAATTCTAAGTTTTTTTGAAAAATATTTGAACAATTTTTAAAATTTCCTAAATATTTGGAAACCTAAATTTAGTTTAGATTTTATTCGCCCAGCTCAATACTAAGTAATAGCAGATAAGGCTAGTCGAAGTAAAAATCAACCTTTAATTACTCTATTTTTAAAAAACGTTTCAAAAAAGTTAAAAGGTCTTTAATTAAATAAAAAAGGCAACTGACCGGGTTTTAAAAAAATTGAAATGTATTTTTGATTGCATATTATGAGTGTGGAACTAATATATAATAGAGAAAGGATAAGTATATAGATTTCGTCGTAAGCAGGAGTCAAATTTTAAAGCAAATTTTTCTCCTTAATGCACAAATTTCAAAAAATTGTATTTTGAAAATAATTTTTTTGGGGGAGGGGGGCGCCCCCCCCCCTGGGCACGCCACTGTAAACAAGAGCTGCCTTCAAAAAAATTCAATATCAAATTCTTAAAAATATGGTATGAATTATTTTTTGGGAAATTTACAAACAAAGTTTGATGGAACTGCCACTGTTCCCTGACTCTTTCACTACCTGGTTTAAGCTTTGGAGTTAAAGCGGTTGTCTATTAGAAAATATATAAAAATCACGCATATTCCTGACAAGTCCTCACCGATTTTTCTGTGTTTGTGCAATTAAGAAATCAAATAAGCGAATTCTTAAATATTTTCGACTAAATAACTTAATTCTACTAAAGTACTTCATCAAAATTTTAATCAAATCAATTATTTAGGTTTTATAAATTTTTTTATAGAATTTTAAATGAACTTTTTTTGAAAATTTCGAATTTAAAGCAACTTTTTATTATTGTTTTTATAACATAAGTAACGTCATAGTTCTTGTTAGGAATATACCTAGTCACGTGTTTCATTGCTAAGCAGTAAAATATATATTTTAATTGGTTTTTTGTAAAAGCTCTACTTAGCTTTTCTAAAACTTCGCGTTCTGAGATCTTTTGTCATCTCCAAATATATGTATACGGAGGTTGAAAGCTATATTTTTTGGACATGAAAATATAATTTTATATTATTTAATAAATTTAAAAAAAAAATAAAAATTGTCTCTCATATATCATAAAGCCTATATAGCATTTGATTCAGTCGATTTGAAAATAATTTGTTTGTATTTTAGTTAATGTTTTTTGCAACGATTTTCCTGCCAAAGTTAAGAAATTTAGGGAGAAAAATAACAGAAGAATTCATACTTAAAATCTAACCTGTTATTCGACCTATTTGAATCGATTATTTGGGTCGACATTAACCGAAATAGAGGCGATTAATGGTGGAATCGATTAATCGATTAACCGAATTGGAAACACTAATGAAAACTCAGTAGTTCTCTTTTTAATTAAATTTTTTAGTAATTCAATATGCACGCAAAGAAAAAACATGGTTGGGGCAATCATATTCGAAGAGCATCATATATTTTTGGGTTTATGGTTGCGCCAACCATAGTCGTACTATAATATGGTTATCATATTATGATAATAAAATAACCATATTTTGACCATAAAATGGTTTCTACAGTTATATTATGATTAAAAAATTACCGTATTATGGGCTTAAATAAATATGTTATATTGAATTATCATAATATGATAGCACGTAGTAATATTATTTTCAAAATATCATATTATGGTCCCTCATAACTATATCATGATTCCTGGATTATCATTATATGATCCATAATCTAAGAAAATATCTTATTTGAAAAGTTCTAAGAAACTATGAAAAAGCTCTTTAAATTTAAGAATATTTCCTTTAGACTTGTTTTTTCTTAAAAAAATTGATATTAAGGACTTTTTGAAAGAAAATTGTTAAGGAAAAAATCATAGATTCTAAGAACTTTTCTTTCAAGAAAACTTCGATCCTGTGGAATTTTTTTAAGAACAATCCTTAAAACTCTTTTGTTAGACATTTTTAAGATTTTTTAGAAAGTTTTTAGAAATTTTTCTTTAAGAAAAGTCTTTAGAATCTAAGATTATTTCTACAAGAAAAAGTCCTTAGAATCTAAGAATGTTTCATGATAAAAAGTCTTCAGAATCAGACTTTTTCTTAAAAAAATTTATTAATATTTTGAGAACTTTTTGCAAGAAATTAATTAATAAACATATTAAAAAAATGTAATTGTTTTTATTGAAAAGAATTAAAAAATATAAAACCTTTGAATAGAAACTTTTTGACAATGAATTGATTAGTGTAAAGGAATTTTCGAAAAACCCCTTTAAAAAAATCTTCTAAAGCTAAACAAAATTAACTGTATCTTAATGGGTTAATTGATAAAACGTTTTAATGATATGTGAAAGGTATTTTCTACCCATCTGATATTTGTCCAGTTTTAGTAAACAATATATGATTGTTTTTTTTTTAAACATTTTGTGGTAAAAACAAACTGACTGAACAAATAAAATTTTGATTTTATGAAAACAAGACAATATTATGACTGTAAATGTTAAAGTCATGTTTTATTTGATGTATAATTATTTATTGATTGCTACCAGCATTTTATCGTTGCATAGATATCATATTTTTTTCATAGTCAGAATTTTTGTTACCACATTATGGTTACAGCCGATCATGATATAAAAT
Source organism: Eustalomyia histrio (assembly GCA_949748255.1). Taxonomy (NCBI): domain Eukaryota; kingdom Metazoa; phylum Arthropoda; class Insecta; order Diptera; family Anthomyiidae; genus Eustalomyia; species Eustalomyia histrio. Next base: position 135,796,228 of record OX456523.1, on the reverse strand, counting down.
AAAAGGTGCCAATCATAAAATAGTAAAATATTTGCTAAATAATGATGCTAGCGACCATGTTGATGGTCCCAATAACTTGGTTATTGGTGAGTATATGTATATTTATGAAGCTCTTAAAATTCGAATTGAAATTTAAATAAAACACGAAATTGGGATTTTTTAATACTTTTTTAAAGCAGACATCAAAGAATAATTTAAATTTTGTAATAAGTATAACGATAATAAATGGCATGGGGGGGGGGGGGGGGGGGGCAAATATACCATTTCTAAAATTTTTTAAAGTGCTAGTAATTTCAAAACATAAAGTTTTCATACAGCATTTAGAACAAGGTTTACTGCTTTTAAATTTATATAAAGTTTTTATTTCAAATTAATTTATGTATACATTTAATACTGAACTTAAAAATTAAAGCGATGACTTTTCGACATAAAACTGTCAAAAATTTTGTCTGGGCTTACTTCTTCACGATATACAGACATTAGAGCTAATTCAAGCCAAGTCTTACTTCACCCAATGAATTTCTTAAGTACGTTTTGATAATTTTTGTTTTGTAAAGCTTCTCTCCGCTTTTACACAATTTTGATAAAATTCTATGAGGCTACAAAATTCTTTTGACGAAACGTCAACGGCTCGGCATGGTACAATATTGTATAAATTCTTTACCACATTTTCATGACCGGAAAATCTATATTTCATACTTGAGATTATTTCAATGGAATGAATAAGAATGTAATATTCCGTTAGATCATCTGTTTCTAAATTTTTCATTTAAAAAAATAGCAACTGTATATCAAAAACTCACAATTTAAAATTTAAAAAATATTGTTTCAAATTGAAAAATCACCATTTCAAATTCAAAAAAATATTAATTGAATTTAAAAAATATGAAATGCTATTAAAACAAAAAAAAGTAAAAAAATGCTAAATTCGGCTGTGTCGAATCTCTGAGTAACCTCCATCCATGTCCTAAGAAAATAATGATTTACTTAATTACAGATAATGCATTGCACATGTCAATAAAATATTTAAAAATGTAATCGATATTTTTAAACGAAAGGTTTTGAACATCTTTGCAATGGTAAATAAAATACTCAAAAATAATTTGGATGTGAAAGCAATTTTTGTGATGAATAAAATATGTGGCGAAAAAAAATCTTTGTGCCGAAATAAATTTTGATGGTGAAAAGAATTTAGTGGTGAAAAAAATTTTGAGGTTCAAATATTTGAGGTGCATATAAAATATTATTCATTTCTAAGCGACTGATAAAAAATATGCGAAAATATTTTATAAACCAGTCTTAGTCTTATTTTCGAAATAATTATCTAAAAGTAGAAGATACTTTTAGATAATTATTTCGAAAATTTATCCGCGAATATTTAACATGTCTACGAGTTAAAAAGTGACCAATTTTGAGCTGCGATACACTGTGAACTACATGTAATTTGAAAAACAAAAGAGAACACAGATATCATGGCCACGTGCAAATTTTTAGTCAAGTCAAAATCTGTAATGGCAACTGAAAATTTTGCTGTTATTACGGGAAATTTTGCGGTTTTATTTTGCTAATCTTAGCAACACATGTCTGCTGAAGTATAGTGCAATGAATTTAGTTGAAAAATCAGTAGCCGCCACTAAATTTTAGTAAACTTTAGTAATGTCTGCTGAAGTATAGTGTAATGAATTTAGTAGAAAAATCAGTAGCCGCCACTAAATTTTAGTAAACTTTTTGTAAAATCAAATTTAAAATCTGTTTGCTAAAATCAGCAAAAAAAATACTAAATATTATTAATATTAGTACAAAATTTTAAATTTATTTTTTTTTTATCGAGCATCAAATTTTTTTTATTTTATTTATTTTTTTTTTAAATATTTTATACAAAATTAAAAAAAAAATCAAAAGCTTAAAAATCTTAAAAATTGTTAAAACATAAACGAATATATCATTTTGTTTTAATTTGGTATTTTATGTTTTAGAAAATATTTTAGTAATTTTTTTTTACTTTTAAGGCCGAACTTTAATTGTTTTTAGTGCTGATTTTTATAACTAAAAAAACTTTTTAGTGCTATTTTAAGTGGATGTCCTTTTTTTAGACATGAGTCAGTATATTCACTTCCGATCCCTTTTTAAATCTATGTAACATTTTAAGGCAATTTAAGTTTGTATAAGAAATAATATTTTTATAAGAAATAATATTTCCTTCAATATTCACTTTTTTAAAATTAGAATTTTTTTTGCTAATTTTAGCAAATCGGTTTTCAAAAATTTGTAAAATGATTTTTGAAATTAGTAACAAAAATTTGTAAATATTCTGTAAAAATTCTGTAATTTATAAAATGTAAATAGCAAAAAGATTTGCTAAAGAATAATATTTTTACTAAAAATCAGTACAAAAATAGTAAAGTGGGATTAAAAACCGTTTACAAATTTTTCTACTAACTTTTTTTCTGAGTGTAGTTTGTTTGAAAATCTGTTTGAGTGACTTCGAATGTAATTCATAAAATATTAATTAACATTCAAAAACACCAAATGAAATTAAAGAAGTATTTGTTGGATTTCAATAATTTTTTTATTTTAAATTGTATCAATTGCGAATTTTTGAATTTTATTTGTAATTTTCTGAATTTAAATTGTATTATTTTTTCGTATAAATATTTTCAAGTTTAAACACATATGTTTTGACATTCAAATTTACTCATAATTCTGAAATGAATGTGGCATTGGAATCTCAGATTTGGAATAATTTGTATTAAAAAATCTTACTACGTTTTGTCATAGAAAATATACAGTTTTATGTTTATCAGCATTGTGTAACATTTTATGTTGTCTTTAGACTTTTATGAAAATAATGAAGTAACCCGTAAAACTTCGGGAAAAATGATTATGTAACAATATGAAAGAACGGTATTAAGGAACATAGACGAAGGAGACATGTAATAGGAAACTTCAAGGAAATTTTGCTGCAGTTCAAAGATCATAACCAATAATTTCAATCGGACTTAGAAAGTTTGCAGAATTGAGACCAAAACAGTGCATATTAGCTGTATTATCAGGAACGCACACTATTTGCTTATGTGTTTCACACCAATTGATATTGGATTGCATAAAAAATTATAATATTATGTAAAAAGAGGTTTCGTAACATGATTGTTTAAGCAAAATTTTTTGTGAAGCACCTACTGAAGACTGATATTTAAATAAATGCCAAAATTGCCCAGCAGCTTTAGCTTTAATTGAAAACATTAATCTAGCCACGAACGAAAAAAAAAATCTTTCATCTTTTAAATCTTTAGAGCAGCTGGAATCTAAAAACGATGTTTTTTTAGAAAAAGTTTCGTATTCGTTAACAAAATTATTAAGACATTCGTACGTTGCATATCAGAAGATACTGCTTGCAACCACCAGAGATGATTTAACAACCGCTGAACAACTTTACAAATGGGCAGCTGATAATATAAAAAATATACAATTTTTTTATTTTGATTCTGTTCTGTACAAGGAAACTGCTGAAAGATGTCAGGAAAGGTTTAGCAAGGTAATACGCATAAAGGGAACTCAAAAATACCACTCATTTATTCCCCTATAAGAAGGCACAATAATGGTAATCTAATGGTAATCTAAAATTATGAAGTGCAATAAATTATAATTTAATAAATAATAATTATTATTAAATATCTCTATATAAAAATGTTCGTGATATATTATTTAACATATATAATAACATAGAAGACAATAACAACTTTCATTTTTTTTTCCAATATATTGCTTCATCAAATTTGATTAAATGTCATTAAGAACAGATGGCCCAAAAAAGTCAAAGTCCTGTTTTATACCAAAATCCCAAAATGTTTTTCAAAACTGTAAAATTTCCAAAAATCGAAGTGGATGAAAAAAAGCGCAAACTGCATTCTAAAATTGCATATGCATTATATGTGTATTTTTTAATAAACAGTTCTTTTCTAAATAACACAGCTTTCAGATTATTTTTAAATTTTAGAAATCGTTCATGTTCTTAAGGAATTTTTATAATTTTAATGATCTAAAAACGGGATTGTCTAAATGGATCCATAGAATCTCTTTGTGGAAAATATGAAGAAAATCAGAAGACCCTTGGTCAGATTTGTGGCGATCTCTCGTGGAATGAAATTATTTTTGACGATAAAAATTCTTGGCATCCAGTTTAATTTACTATCTTTAATGATAATGTGAAATATGTTAACATTTCTTATAACTAAGGACTCAAGACAAAAACAAAATATATATTTTTTAATAGTACAATATTTGAAGATCATTCGTAGTAGATTCAACAAAAAATTTCATACTTTCATACGAAAAATTTTTGTAATTTAAAAAATAGTATCTTCGTTGTATTAGTTCAGTATGTTTTGTCGCTTTAACTACCTTATAGTAGTTAAAATTACTACTATTTTATAATAAGGACACTTGGAAATACATCTTTTGAAGGATATTACAAAAATATTTGTCGTGTTCATTCAATGGTTTTTACCAATACCAAGATTTCGTCATTCAGCGAGAAACTGCTTTAGTTACATGGGGTATAAAATGCTTTAGTGTATAAATGATTAATCAGTTAAAAAAAAATGTTAAGATATTACCTACCAATTCCGTAAAAAATAATTTATTTATTAATTTATTTGAAATTGTCTCCAATTTTGTAGTTTGTTTGTTTTGTATTCTACAAAATGCATGTATGTATGTACATTTTGTGTGAATGTGTATGTATGTTTATGAAGTTTTGTTACTTTATTTGAAATAATTTTGTATATAAACAAGTAATTTAAATAAAAATAAAACACATATTCGAATTTTTGAAATATTTTTTTTAAACAGACAGCAAACAAAATATTAATTTGTAAAGAACCACAAATTTCCTTTTTGTGGATGAAATTTTATTAAATTGCAAACAAATATAATAAATAAATTAAACTAAAAAAATCAATAATTGATAGTAAATCATTTCGAACAAGTTTAGAAAAAAGTTAACATTGATATTTGAAATGTATGTTCCTTTATTTTTAATTGGAACGGAAAACTTTTTTATTAAACTACAAACAGTAAACTACATAATATTCTGAGTGTAAGCACTTCAATACGTTTGATTTTATTTATGCATTGGGATTTCTTTTTAACAAAATCCGAGGAAAAATTTTTGTAAAATAGGATTAGTAGAAGAGTTCTTAAAGCTTTTCTGTGGAGAAAGATCAAAAGTTAAGTAAAAAAAATATTAAAAGTTTCGAAAACCTCATTATTTTGTACATTTTTTTTTATTTGAAAAATAATATTTTGGTTAAAAAAAAAAACAAGAAAAAAGTAAGTAAAAAACTAAAAGGCCGAAAAGGACGCTTAAGCGAGGGATGTGTATACTAGTAATATTTTTGATATAAATAAATAGTTCATTCAAAAACATCATTTAACGCTGTCGAATATAAAATTGTTTTCAAAATAATATTTTGTATGTATCCTTTTATCATTTCAGGTATTACAAGCCAGTGAAACACTTTTCCATCATTTTCTAATTACTTATAAATAATGTTAAAGAAATGCGAGAATATCTCTCCATGAATAAAATAAAAAAATCTAGGAATTTTTTCTTATTTTGCTTACAGTTTTATGTGTGCCTAATAAAATACTAAGTAGAATAACAAAAAAGAAATTATAATAAAAACAACGAAGCAAGTTAAGCAAGTAGAACCCAATTTTAAAAATGCAAGAAGTCTGTACAGCATTAGAAAGCCAAATGGGCGCACAAATCAAATCAGAATCACCGCTAAATGCACTGCAAGTGCAAACCGGTCAAGCAGTAGTGCCTGGAGTGACAGCCACGCCACAGGTGCAACAGCAGCAACAGCAGCAACAACAATCAGCAGCTGCTACTGCATCAGCCACAACTATGATTATAAATAAAATGGGACCAAACTGTGATAAAAGAGTTAATGCTGCTAATGAAGCACCCTACTGGATGACAGCCAGTGAGGGAGGTTTCATCAATTCTCAGCCATCAATGGCTGAATTTCTTAATCACTTAAGTCCGGAGAGTCCTAAAATGATGAGTGGTGTTGGCGTGAGTGTAAATATTAGTGGTGGTGTGGCACCAGTGGGAGGATATCCGGTTGGTGTTGGCGGTGTACCACCACAAACACCAGATGGTATGGATTCAGTGCCAGAATATCCATGGATGAAAGAAAAGAAAACATCACGTAAAAATAGTAATAATAACAGTAATCAAGGTAAGTGGTATAATAATTATTTAATTGCTGTAGTTGTGTTAGATGATCAGATGTCAGAAAGGAGATCCAAGAAAACTAAAATGCAAAAATGTCATTAATCAAATAAATCAGTGCAATTTGCCTTAAAAGAATAAAGAAAGAAAAAACCGAAAAAATAAACCAAACCATCGAAAATGAACCACATAATCAGACGGCGCCGGATTTTTTCTTTTTCAACATTTTGTGGTGTTTTGTTGGTGTAATTTTAAACCCAATTTAATTGAATGTGTGTGCATCCGCATGCTAAAAGACTTTGGTATTAAAAGCAAGTTCGAAGTTTAATCAGTTCATAAGCGTTGGTTTGTTTTAGTTAAATTCGGTATCTTTTGATGGACCGTGAAAACCATACATCAAAAAGTAAAAAAATAAAAAATCAACAACATGAAGGAACTGCAGTGCCTATATGCTGTATGGCTATGTCACGCGGTATAGATGTGTTGTTTGTGATCATTTGTAATAATTTTCATAAGCAGAGATCTATCAACAGCTATCAAAGATTTTACATCATACTACATATGTTCTTACACTTATATACATACATGTTTGTTCACATCACAGTGGTGTGATTGTGAATTTTTTCCTAAGATTTTTTGATATTTACTGATTTGATATAATCTGATTTGAATACTATCAGATATCGAAAATTTTATTTAAATGAGATTTTAAAATCAGTTGTCAATATTTTAATTATTATGATCAATTATAAACTGCATGGGAGTACTTCGAGTTTCGGCTCATAATAACCCATTTTAGATGCGTCAAACATAAATCACCTGCATAGTCTTTAATCGTATTTTTTTAATTTTTATCCTGACATTACTATAATTATAAGGGCAATGACAACTATGAAAACTAACTCATATTTAGGTTTTAAGTAAAAACGCAATAAGGTTTCGCATATTTTCGATTTTTGTAATTTAAAGCATTATATTCTGATCGCATAGTGCGACATATCCAACATTTGCTTTAGGTACAAAGGCAAGGAAAGTAACTTAAGCTACACGCAGGAAAATCATATGTATTTTTGAAGTAGATTTCCAAGTATTTTATTTTTATGGTTATTATACATACATTTCCAGGTAAACATTGTAATATTTGTATTTTCCCACAAAAATAAACATATATTTGCAATTGTATAATTTTATCATTATTTTACTTGTGGGATACAAACGTAATAATGATAAACATATATATATATATATATATATATATATATATATATATATATATATATGTTTGCCTGTGGATGTATTTTAAGGGATCCAAAAATATATATGTTTACAAGCAAACATATTATATTTGCAGGCAAGCATATTGTATTATAAATGCGGCAAATATAACTTACAGCGTTTCCAAATATATATTAAAATCAATATTATATTTCCAGCATGGCTTTTTTCAGCGTGTAGGTATCGGTATAAACGAAAATTCAAAATTTTGTAAAATTAAAAATTTGTATTTCTAAAATTTCATAATACAAAAACACAGCTTAAGTTACTTAAGCTAATTATGTTTTAGCCTTAAGTGTTTTATTCTAAACTTATATGATGTACACCAGTAGTTTAGCATAAAATATTTGTAAGACTGTTGCCAACTTATATTAAGTTTTACCTCATAGAATATACACTATAGAGCAAAAGAGAACACTTTTTCAATAATTTTTTTATTATCCATTATAAAACTGTTTTTAATTATGTTTTTTAAATAACTTAGTAATAAATTCAAGTATTTACTTAATATTAAATAATATATTCAATATAGTTTAAAGATTGGAAATTTGCAAAAAACATTTTAAGTTTAAAGTCGACTTTATACGATTTTATTCTTTTGTGTGCGAGATCCCTACATAAACATTAAGTTTTTAAAGGTTTTAATTGATTAAAAATTAATCAAACTAAGTCAAAGCACGCTACTATACAAAATTTTAAATTTAAAATATAAGTCTACATTCAATATTTGTATAGTAAGGGTGAATGACCACCCAAAGTGTTCACTTTTGTACCTTTGTTGGTTTTTACAAACAACGGCCCGTAATCATAGCCCCGCAGTAAAGTCGGCTTTTTTAAAATCGACTTTAAATAAAAACAACTGTTATTATCTATCTTGCAATTATACTCAGAATTAAAGCCAGTTTTAATGGGAATCACATTAAATGTACCAAATGCCCGCATACATTTTGTAAAAAATATACAAGTGGCAACATTGATCAGCTACTTTTATATAAGCTGAAAAAAAGAAAAGAATGTAAATAAAGAATTTGCAATAGCAAAATGTGAAAAGTAAAAACTTTAGCAAAAAAAGGAAAGAAAAGTGAATTTTTATTAATAAAAATATAAATTAAAATAAAAAATGCAAAATCCCTTATTTACTAATATAATTTTCCTTTTAATATTTTGCAATTCATACATTTTTTTCACAAAAATTTTCTTGGTGGAAAACAGCTGTTGTAAATGTTGTTAAATATGATAAAACCAACTTCAGCTAGTTCTAATTTTAAAGCAGACTTTAACGATTAAAGTAGACTTTTACGATGCTTGTCTTTAGTAGGCCCAAAGTATACTCTTAAGAAAAGTATATTTTTGATTAAACGGTTAAATTTTTTATATGGTTTTTTCTGTTATTATTTCTAAAATCTTCCTAATTTCTTTAACTTCGGCAAAGAATATAGCAAGAAAAGCTTAAAAAAGACATTAACTAAAAAATAATAAAATTATTTTAAAATCACGAGAAGGAGATTCTTAAGGATCAGATAACTTTTTAACAAACGCAAAGCAAATGCTGTGTAGGCTTTAGGAAATACAATAGACAATTTTAAATTTTTGTTCTAATTCCTTAAAAAATTCTAATTAATGTAATTAATGTATATTTATTCTCTAGGAATTCTGTCAAAAATTTTTTTTTGAAATCGGTTCCCAACCAAATCTTTTCTACATGTTCCGTTAGAACAAATTCCATGGAATCCCAACCTGTTTACCTATACTTAAATTTAAGATATAACTAACGAGAACTAGCTCCAGAAGTGGTTCTAGGAATACATGGTTACTTTTTAAATAATTTTCAATAAAAATTATCGGTGTTAAAACTGACAGAACAATAGATTATAAAGGGCAAAAAGTTGTTCAACTAGTCGTTCTTAGAAACAAAAATTTTCCTTAAATTTGAATCTGAAATTTAATTCGCTCTCAAAAATTCTCATATTCGAAAGCTTTTTCACCCTTAGAAGCCACCAAAATAGGCAGAGATTAAGCAAAAAACCGGTTTAAATGTATATTTTGTTTTAATCATTTAAAGAAGAATTATGACGTTTCTTATGTTATAAAATTATTCTCAATTCGAAAATATTATTTTTTTAAACGTAGTTTCGTTAAAAACTACATACAAAGAAAGTCTTTTAAAAACTAAAAAAAATTCTGATATCCCGGCTAAAAATAATCATATATGTTCATGTATGTCTATGTATGGATGATCATTTGTGATTCCATACATGTACATTAACGAAAATTGAGGTAATATGTAGATTTATGATCATGTATGATGGTAAATAATGACACATTTTTTTATTCATACATGTCTATATATTCCTAGTTTTCATATATTTTTGCCATTAAAAGAATTATTTTTAATTTTTTACTAAAATTGGTTAGGTTTTTATTAAATTTTCTTTTAAATACATAATTTATATTAATTTACATAAAAAATGTATCTGATATGTGTACGAAAATCTAGGATTGTAATAACCACATCACGGTTTTGTGATGTATTAAAAAAATAAAATTTATTAATTAAGTGTAACGTACGAATCAAATCTGGAGTTTCTGGTTTTGTATTCTTCAGAACTTTGGCTTTATCCAATCATTTCATTCTGGATGCTGAGTCTAAAATATAAATTTAATAAAAGTGCAAGATTTACCGATAAAGGGGGGAACTTTTCAATCCTGCATTTTAACACGAATAAATGGAAGTATAGCGGCTTAGATTTTGGCATCTCCGTTGCTCGTTTCACCTTAAAAAGTACTGCGCCGTCCGTCTTAAAACAGAATTTGATAAATACTAAAATTGTAAAAGACATTTATAAATTTATTGCAAAGAATCTTAACCGCAAACTTACCAAATCTCATAAAATTCTAACATTTCATCATTGAGACTCATGTACGATATCACATTAATTAAAACTTTTAAACAATACACAACAAATAAATATAAATTTTTTTGAAACAATAAATTCTTATAAAAATTATATAAGAATATTTAAAACTTCAAAATAAATAAAAAAAATTTGACGTTGTGATTTTGAATTTTAAATCAAACAAATAAATCGAAATACAAAATAGAAAATGAGATAGCATATGATCATTAATGGAAAAGTATATGAGTATATTACATGTATGATTCCATATATTCCCAAAAATGGGTTTATTTTTAGCATGCATAGTTAAATACATGCGTCCATAAATGTCTCATACTTTCATATATGATTCATATACGTACATTAATTAAACAATATGTGAGAATACATGAGCATATATTCTTTTTTTTACCTGGGATATTAAAAAATTTTGAAAGAGTACAATAACTTAAGTAGAACCCAAAAAAGAAATCGTTACAATTTACTAGGTAAATTCGTAGTCAAAAATGTTATAGACTACGAAATTTGGAAAAATTTCTTAAGTAAACTTAAGTGCTTTTGTTAAAAATATACAGATATTTATTATTTAATTTCGCATATTATGAAACTACAATCACTGGCCAGATATCGACAGTAATAGTTCTGTCAAGCTTTGATAATTTCGCAAAAACAACACAATATTTTTAAGAATTGCCTAATGAATAGTGTCTAAAGACAGCTCTTGTTAATTTATAAAATGTTTTCTAATTTCTTGGCCTTATCAACAAAATGTCTACACTGCGTTTATCTGTTTTAGGCTTTAGGGTTTACTTCCACTGAACATGTTTGACCACACTTTCTTTTAAAAGAGTCTTCAGATTCCTCCCAAAAACACCAAGATTCTTAGGCCTGATTCTTAAAAAAGTCTGAGATTGCTTTGAATTTCTTTGAACAAACATTTTATACCACCAACACACTAGACTTAACTTGATAATTAAAAAAGCAGTACTGTGTTCCTATTTAGGAATGATATACATTTATTTTGCATTAAACGATTAATTGTTCCGAATAACCGATAAATCAATTTTCTCCATTTTTTGAATAATGCCCTAAGCGGTTAACCGGCAGGGTCGAATAATTGGGAACACTAGGTATTATGCAAATTTATCTTAAATTTTAAATTTCACTTTTTTAAATAATATGGTTGAAAATTTTAAAAGTCTTACGTAAATGCTGTGATTTTTTTTTTATGAAATGCATTGAGTAGGACGTAAACTAACATCATGTGATAACATTTTGCAAATCTACGTATGCAATTTTATAAGATTTGCAATTTTGCATAATAAGTGAAGTTTTCACTTTAATTGAAAGAATATGCTGCATTAATTTAATCGATATTTTAAAACCATATTTAAAATTATCTGTCATTTTTTCAGGTATATAAATTAAGAAAATTAATTAAAAAATTGGGTTTTCGGTAAAAAGTTAATTTTCCGAATATTAAAAAGTAGAGATTATCTTTAAATTTGGTGTTCATATTCTAAATCTGAATCCCAAAATATATCGGAATTTATGAATCATATGTCCGCTACATTTCTTGAGTTGAATAACAAACAAAATATAACAATTTCAAATTTATAAAAGTTTTAAAAATTTCAGAATTTTAAGGACAGTCTTATAAAACAAATAATGCTTAATCCATACTAAAGGGTTAAAATCGAGATAACTACAACAAATACTTGGGTTGACCAATTCTTAAATCAGTCTGAAACTCAGTGTAAAAAGTTTTAAAATTTTATTATTCAAATATTTTAATTTGCTTTACATTATTTTTATATTGAAATTTTTACAAAATCCGTGTTACTTAAAGAATTTTATTTTGACTTAGAGTTACGATTACTGTTAAATAGTGTGATGAATCGATGTTACGATTACTAATAAAACCGAAATGCAAAATGTGCTTGAAATATAATCATCGCCTACTAATAGTAATTTATTTTGTTACAGGCTTGGCGTACCAAAAATGCACCAAAAAGTACTAACATTTTAAAACTTGATATTTTCATTTGACTTGTATGAAATCCAATGAAATATTCTATGAATGAAGTTAAAAACAAAATGTAAAGATATATAAAATAGCCAACAAAATTTATATTGTTATATTTTTCATTGTTTTTTGTGGATTTCTTTCTTAGTTAAACCACAAAAACAAAGTTTTTTATATCGGTATTCCTTCGACAAAGTAGTGTAGTCAACTTATTTTTCAGTATTTTTGTAGTAAATAAAACCTTTGAGTACGTATATTTTTGTCTGATCCTCACATTTTTACACCTTATACGTTAAAAGATAGGAGAACTACTCGAATCAACTTATTTCAAAATTTTATTAATTTATACTTGACAAAAGAACCTATTTCATATGTACATTAGCCATTCTTACTACAGCGATTTTTTTCCGGGCAAAAAAAATAAAATAAAAACAAAGAATAAATACTAACGTATACTGCATAGTATATCCCAGTCTGGAGTTAAGAAAAATATGTAGACATATATTGCAACCAATGATATAAAAGTTGTTAAACATTACATTATTATTTACAAGTAATCCTAGAATAACCTTTTTCCTTGAAAAATATGACAATAAGCTCGACAATAAGCAATTTTATGCCATTAGTATTCTGACGTATTTAACATATTGGTAAGATATTTTTCTTTAATATAGACGGGGATATGCTCTATTTGGTATTATTCTACATAGTATGGTCTATTTAGATTTTTATACTTAACCACTTTGCTTTAAATTTGAAATAATGATAAAAAGTGGGCGACACTATTTCGTCCTCTCCCGATTTTTAAAAATAGCCCCTATTTTGAAAACTATGAGAGATAGAACATTTCTAGCCACTTTTTTTAGTTCAATCTGACGAAATTTATATCAAATCAAAACACAACAAGTGCCACTGTTTAATGTAAGCAAGATATCACTTTAGAAAATATTTATTTGCAGCTGTGTTCGTACACATAGAAAAAAATGTCCAGTTTCCAACAAAAATTCGATTATTACGACTGATATCGGTTGATATTACTGAATTGGTTTTCACACCAGAATTCGGTAATACAACTGATTTTTAGCTGCAATATCCAAAATATTTGGGAATCACTACTAACCGAATTTATTGATTGTAGCAAACCAAAAAACACTTCAATTTAGTTGGTACTTTAATTTTCTATGCGTATTGTTTTAAAAATTCAATTTATACTTTCATTAAAATTTCGATGCATGTTTGCATCCTCATGTACATGACCACTTAAAATCATCAGTTTGATGTAAGCATGTCGAAGGCAATTTATTAGTTAAACCCACTGAAAATATTTCAACGTTGAAGCCTAGTTTTCGGCTTTAAAAGACACAAATTCTTATTTTTATAATAAATTAGTTATCAAGGTTGTCTGGTTTTTAGAAGAAAGAAACCCAAGTAAATTGTGTTTGGTTTGTTTCTTCAATGAATATTTTGAAATTAATAAAATGAAGTCTTTCAAACCAACTACATTCTGTAAAACTCTAAAGAAACCGACAGGAAAAAAACTACAGTAAATGTATTCTTAAAGTGCAACCTGTTATTTAGGTTCATTTGTCAAAATATTTCTTATACGTCCTCTTTTCGATGACACATACACACAGATACAAATAAACAACATTGTTGCAGTGCCTCTCACCAACACAAAGAAAGTTTATTTGTGCAGAACTCTAATATATTTATCTTCCTACGGGTTAAGAGTATAAAAATTGCACAAGTCTAAAGACAGAGTTTCTTTTTTGTTTTTTAAGCCATTTGATTTTAACAATAACATCATTTCCAATGAAGTATAAATCGAGCAATAACAACAGCAGCAGTTTGTATCATTTATAATTTATTTAATATCCTGGGGTCAAATTATGCTAAAACAAAAACGCAGTCTTCAGCAACACATGCAGTCTAAACCGGAATTTTTATTTTGCCAGTGAACCTGTTGTTTTATTTTCTTTTTTGATTTGCAATTTTAGGCCATTCCATTATAAGTTTTTCTTCTCAGTACACCTTTTTTCATGATTGTATGTATCTATATTTTCCATATATATATAGGAATGTACAACAAACTATAGGTGAAATCAATTAATCACTATTTTTTTAAGACCATCCCCTTCGTCTGTTTTAGTTACGTTTACTATAAATTCTCATATAACTAAAAATAAGTCTTGGGGTATAATCAGTGTTGCCACAGAAAAAACTCAAAATTACACATGACAGTTGTCAAAATTTACAAACATTTCAATCTTTTCACACACACAAAAATTATGAATTTCTATTCGTTGCCAAAATACACTTTTTAGTTTTGTTATTAATTTATTTTTCTGTATGCATTTAATTTTTAATTAATTCGAAATTTTTATGTCCTCAGAATCTGGTCCTTGGAAGCAAACTATATTAAAATCTAAAATTTAAAGGGGAAAGTCGCACAGATCTAAAGTTTGTTATGAAATTTTTTTATTAGAAACATCCAGAAAATTTACCGGGTTTTATGTTAAAATCCAAGAGGTTTTCTACAGAAAAAAGTTCTCACCCTTAGAGAATAATCCTATGAAAAACGGTACTTATAATCCCAGCAAAAATAAATGGAAGTGATTCTTAAGGAATCAATTTTTCATTGATTCCAAAGTATAATTTAGTTCTGATTTTCCTCATCTAAAGGAGTTCTTTTTCACAACTTCCAAAAATGTGATTTGGAATGATATTTAGCTGTTTTCAAACGTTAACCACAGATATTTTCATATAAATTTGATATTGATAACTATGGTTAATAACTAAAATTTGGTTATTTTAAAACAAGTTATCAGGTTTAAGTAATTTGTATCAATTTTTAACTCCGAATTTCAAACAAAGAAATTTAATAATAAGGCTCTGAATATCCCGTTCTAATTTAACCAGCAGTCAATCTTAAACTTTATATGGGAAACAACAACAAATGCGGCAGTCAAATTTACTGGTATAGTCAACGGAACATTGGGAAAATGATTATTGAATGTCCCGTTTAAATTAAAATTAAAAATTTATTTGGAAGCAACAAAAGATCTCATTTTTCATTAAACTATAAGAAGGGCTTTAGATGCAATGAAAGAGAATCATAAAAGAAGACTTCCACCCTATGACACCCCTATATAAAAATCATTAGTTCCGATCCAAATTTTCAGAACACCGGAATCAAAATCACTGCTTCATGTTCTCTTCTTTTGCCACTTTTATTTGCTGGGATATTATGTCAAAATATGAAAATTCTTTAAGTGGAAGAATTTCTTTTGTAACAAAAAGGTTTTTATAATATAATAAATTTTTAAAGTTTTTTGTAGAAAACAGACCATCGAATCTTTAAGTTTGCTGGTAAAAAGTCCACAGAATCTAGAATTTATTGAAAACGTGGTTAATACCTTCACTCAGGGAAAAGTTACAATATGTTTGTGAAAAGCTTCATAAATACGATAAAAACAATCACAAATTTTTGTCCAAAGCAACGCTTCATAAATATCATGAGAAGATTCTGCCTTTTTATGAAATGTTTCATAAATATGAAAAAGTTTTACAACATGTAGTAAAATGTTTAATATATAAATTGAAGAAGAATTATCATAACTTTGTATGAAATATTTTATAAATTTTCTGAAACATTTCATAAATAAATATAATAAAGTAGTTTCGAGTGGGTGGAGCTTAGAAGTTGAAGCAAAATTTCGAATAAGTTTAAAACTACTTATCCGATCAAGAAAATTTTTTGGAAAAACCTTTTTCAATATGAACACATGTATTAAAGATTTAAGAGTTTATCATAACTTTTTGACTAAACATTTTAGTTCAAAGTGAGCTGAAATTGCACCTCACTGGATAGTCTTAGGTCTGGATTGTCCATTTATGTGAACTAAAGATACCATTATTTATATAATATGGTATAGTGTTCTGAGCAGACAACAAGTTCTAGACTTAAAAGTGAATTTTTTATATAAAAGTATTAAACATTAATATTCAATAGCCAATAAAAATATGTTACAATGGTATGAATATTTTAAAAACCGAGTTTTACAAATAAATGTATCTAAATCAATAGTGTTATTTTAAATTCAATATATCTCATAGTTAAATAACATTTAAAAATATATAAAATTCAAGAGAAAAAAATTCATAAAGATTATGAATATTTTATGAAATATTAATGATATTTGTCATACATTTTTGTGAACTTATTCATTATAATTATGAATAATTCATTAATATGATGAAGAATTAATGACAAACGAATTATAAACGGTTCATCAATATGATAATTTTTTATTTTCCTCAGAGTACATAAATATGAAAATACACAAAAATTACACGCAACTTGTGTAAATACACAAGAAGTGGCAACACTAGGTATAATGTTTTCATACGTATAGCAAGTAGTAGCTGGAGGTTGGGAATTTTCAGCTGTTTTCAATTTCGACATTATCTACTCAAAATTGTTTCTAAATACAATTTTACATACAAAAACTTATAAAAAAAATTGTATAAATATTCACTTGCTGTATTAGATTTTATAACAACCCAGCAAAAAAAGTAAAGTAGCAAAAGAAGAGAAAAAGAAGCAGTGATTTTGATTCCGGTGTTGTGAAAATTTGAATCGGAACCAATGATTTTTACATAGGGGTGTCATAGGGTGGAAGTTTTCTTTTATGATCCTTTTCATTACATCTAAAGCCCTTCTTATGGTTTAATGAAAAATCAGAACTTTTGATGTTCCCAAATAAATTTAAAATTTGTAATTTAGATTTTAACAGGACATCATTAATGGGGCCTTGACCTCATTTTCACAATCTCCCGTTAGCTTCTACCTGGGAACTTAACTGATACATTAATTGTTTTTTCCCATATAAAGTTTGAGTTTTACTGTTGGTTAAATTTTAAGGGGACATTCAGTAATCGGGCCTTATTTTTTAAATTACTTTATTCGAAATTCTTGCAATTTTAAATACAATAAATTTTCAACTTTTTGTAACAATAATAACTACGATTTTAAGAATTTAAAATCCGGTAAATTGTAAGTTAAAGATTGAAACAAATCACTTAAACCATAGTTATAAATGTCAAATTTTATATTAATATCTTGATATTTTTAAAAGAAGTTACCAGTCATAGATTTGGAAAATGTTTAATTTCATTAAAAATCACATTTTTGGAAGCTGTGAAAAAGAACTGCCTTAGAAGAGGATTATCAGAGCTAAACGATATTTTGAAATCAATGAAAAATTAGGTTAAAAATATTAAAAATTCAGTCTTACAAAAAATTAAAAAGCTTTAAATTGTAATTGAACAAGGATAAAATTTCCTTTAATGGTTTTGAATTTTTGCTTTTATGGTTCAGATTTTAACAGTTTTTGTCATGGAAAAATAAAATACCAGCACTTGTGCTGAACAGCGCTCTTCTACATTTTCGTCGTTACATTAATTTCCATTAGAAATTATTTTTAAGTTTGGAACACATACTATAATCAAAAAGCAATCTTGGCCGAACCTGGCCATATTTAATGGCACTGGTAATGAAATTTTTTGGTATTACAAATGTTCAATGCCAATTAATTTCTTTTGCATTTGAAAACAAACATTTGATTACAAAAATATTTGTGTTGGTAAATAAATGCGCAATATGGGTACCTCTGAAATACAATCGATGCACTCATAATATTATTTCGTTAAAAACAATCTTAAATACATATTTGATTAATAGAAAATACAATTAAAAAGAGTGCTACTGATATTACATAATATTCAATCCATTTTTTTTAATTCATTTTTACAAAAGTAGTAAAATCAATCGAAAGTCGTTTAAAATAATCTTCAATATTTAACAGAGAGAAAAAAAAAACGATTTTTGTAGTTTTGTTTTAAATACGAAAGCTTTTATTCATATCTAAAAGACATCACACACATACGTTCATATTTTTATTTTCTATGTTTGCATGGTTATGTATTTTAACAACTATTTCGATAAAAAACGAATAAAAATTATCTGATTATCTATTTTGGGATACAGAAAACATAATATTCAACATTAAACTGAAAATATCAACTCATATTGAAAGTCTGTGTTTTGATAGTTTGGTTTTTTAAATGACTGATTCAATTAGTTTAAAAATGTATTTATTTGTGTTTTAATTGATTATTCACTTAAAAACAAACTTTACGTATTACTTTTTGAATAAAATTAATTGGTAACGGTAAATATAGGGTGATTCAAGTAGAGATACTTTTTTCAATAGCCTTTTTTGACAGATCACGTGTGAGTCGTGTCATGCTGTCATGTTATTTTTGTTTAGTATTGATTGGCATTTCATAATGGAAATACTTACGCCTGAACAACGTTTACAAATCGTTCAACTTTATTACGAAAATTCACGTTCTGTGAGGAATGTGTTTCGTGTACTTCCCTCAACCTATGGTCCACATAATCGGCCTGCTGAGCGTACTATTCGCAACACCATCACCCATTTTGAGACCAAGCATTCGTTATTGGATAATATTCGACCGAATAGACCACGTCCAGCACGCTGTGAAGAAAATATAGCGGCCGTAGCTGAGAGTGTACACGAATATCGGTGCGAACGTAACCGTCAAAGGCGACCGTTATCGTGCCATGATAACCGACTACTTGATGCCTGAAATTGAAGCTCGTGATCTCGGCGACATTTGGTTTCAACAAGACGGCGCCACTTCCCACACATCGCATCAATCAATGGATTTATTGAGAGGAACACTTCGGTGAGCACATAATTTCACGTTTTGGGCCGGTCGATTGGCCACCAAGATCGTGTTATATCATACCGTTAGACTTTTCCTGTGGGGATATGTAAAGTCTAAAGTTTATGCGGACAAACCCGCTTCGATTCAGGCCTTGGAGAAAAGCATCACGCGTGTCATAAGGCAGTTACCAGTCGAAATGCTCAAACGAGTAATCGAAAATTGGGCTCAACGGATGGATTATCTGCGACGTAGCAACGGCCAACATTTGACATAATCTTCAAAAAATCAATGCCAAAGAATGTTCTTTCAAATGATAATAAACATTCCCCATTAAATTTGAATTTTCTTTGTTTTTTTCTTTAAAAAAGTAGGGAACCTCGAAATGGATCACGCTATATATTGTGAGTGTGCAAATCCGAAAGTTAAATTTGCACTATAAAAACTAGAGGCGCCTATCCCTACAAACGATTTTTGACTCACGTTCACGCATGATCACGAAGCAAAAATTATAATCACGCACGAAGATTTTTACTACTCACGCTCACGGACGATCACGTCAGTAATATTAATTTTTTTTTTATCGGTTAAAGTGATAACGTGAATAAAGTTTTACAATACTTAATACTAGAGTTTGCATTTAACCGCAATTTTACGGTTAAAATGCATTAATCGCGGTCCACGGTTAATCGCACCCACTATAAAATATTTTCTGATCTAATTGTTTTTCATAAAATTAATAAGAAAATTTCAATTTTACCGTTAAAAAGAGCAAAGTATACTCAAGAAAATTTTTAGAACCCGTTCTAAAATTATTAGTTCTAGAACTACTTCTAAGGAAGTAACCACATATTCTTTAAAAGCATCTCTGGAACTACTGTTATTGTAACTATTTCTAGAACCCATGCAAAGCAGGCATGTTTGCATTTTATCTACATATTTGGTGTGTTGTGGGAAGAAGTTATAAATGACTTTTGCATCGGTTGCCAGAACCTGATACTAAGTTTCAATGGATCTATTTAAAAATTTTTAAATATTTCTTCCACCTTGAATTAACATAAAAAAATGCTATAAAAATTTCTCCTATAAATAAACGTTTATTAAAAAAATTTTAGAGGAAACATTTTTAGTCTTGCATACATATATATTTTGCAAAAAATTTGAAACTTTAGCTAAATATATTAGTTTTTGATCTTCCTTAGTGATCAATGCTCTTGAAAGTAATTCCGAAATCACGTAAACAAGAAAAGGTTATAGAAACGTTCCGTTGACTAATAGCTGTTCCTTAAATTATTTTATAGAACTAGTTACAATTTCAAATAAAAATCATGGGTAACAACACCAAATTATAACTAGTGTTGGCTGAAATGATCTAGTTGTGGAACTAATGCAAGTTTTGTTGGGTACTTATATGATATAATTATGAATAATAACTGCTTAAATTTAAAACAAATACCAGTGTGATTGAAATAGTTACTTTAAGCCAATTAGTACACAGTGTCCGTTTAAACGGGCGATAATTTGTTTTCCCTAATATCCCAAATTTTAACAACCTAATTTTGAATTAAAAATATAAAAATGTTTGAAAAAATCGCTTATTATTATTAAAAAAATTTAAACAGTGCAAAATTATAAAAAATTAAAAATGTATAACACAAATATTGCTAAATTTCATACTGAAGAGTTAAAACTCGAGTTAAAAAAAAGCCAAAAAGTTGCATACAAACCGACAACTTTTTTTGTGGGTGGATAATTGTTAACTCACTCTGAAACTCAGCGTAAAAACTTAAAAAATTTTATTTTTCATAAAAATTGCAAAACCTGGGTTGAAAAAATTTAATTTTAACCGTAACCGCCCGATTATTTTATGTGGGTACGGTTAAATGGTGCGGTTAATAGCGGTTACAGTTGCGGTTAAACCGAAATGCAAATTCTACTTATTATATAAAGAAAAAAATAGTCTCACTATACTTCATGTAAAAAAATCGAAAAAATATAAAAACGAATAAAATAAATAATCAAGAAAAAATCTACCGCTCACGCACGATCACTTGAGTAAATTAAATATTGACTCCTCATTACATTCTTATTACTTGAATAAATTAATAATAAATTACGAAGATCACATAACGTTTCTCTTAGTGTATAATCCTTGTAAAATATCATTCGCTCTTTAGTCCTAAGGACTTTGGTTAACAGCATTATCTAGCGCAAAATTAAAAACATTACAAAACAAGAACCACCCTTAGAAATTCTCCAGAAGTTTTGCAAAATATTCATATCCTTTAAATCATTTAAATTAGTAAATAAATACCTTTAATTTTTTTGTTGTGCCACCTTAAATATCTTAAATCTACTACTAGTAATAAAATAAATACTACTTACTACTGCTTTTACAATATCCATAACAAATCTATTTGTGAAGGGTCAATACAATATTTTTTGCTAAAGGCACCAAAAAATATAACCAACAACAAATAAACTCGATTTATGTGAACAATATGTATTTGTCGATTATACCCACTCAGAAAAAAAACCGCCTGCTGTGCTAACAATGAGTGGTGATGCTGCCGCTGCTGAATGTATGAATGAATTACTTACTTGGAGGACAGATTACAAATGATGTTGGTTGGATGGTTATTTGGTTATAATATATGAAGTTATAACGATTTAACACACAACCATTCACACACTTGCTGTATTGGTGGCATTTAACAGTTTAATTTGTTAATAGTGTCAAACGAAATCTATGGGTTACAAAAGATTTATAATGTTTTTGCTAGGTATGAGAAAATCTAAACTAATGATAGAATACTTGAAGAGAAGGGATAATCAGATTGTTAGGTTAAATGTTTAGTATTAAAATATTTTTGCCATAACACAAATATGTTTACCATTTATAAAATATGTTTTGTACTCCTTTTCTTTAATGGTTATTGGTTGGTTTATTTACCATGTAATAGGAATTTGTTAAAAAAGCTTGTTGAACATTTTGCAAATTGGTCTCTTGTTCATATCCTGCATATTAATGTTGAAAATGGTTGCTTGTATTGTATTTGAATTGTCGGATGTTGTGTTATTCGCCAATATGGTCACATTAAGTATGTGAATATCCTGTTGCTTTTGGCTAAATTGATTTAATGTTATGTATATGTTACGAATGTATGTCTATAGAGAGTTGTTATGATATTTTGCTCATAATAATAATATTAATGTAGAGTAAACAGCACGATTACTTAGAGTAAGCCGAAGTTTAAGATATGTGGAAATATATGGGATTGTAAAAATATTTTGCAACATGTAGTTTCTTTTCAAATATTTTCAATATTTGAGATTTGGGAATCTTTTTGGTAAAGAATCTTTTTGCGTTGTTTGCTTTTAATAGCATCTTTTTTATATATTTTTTTGTTTGCATATTTTAATTTTAATAAAATATAACAAATTTGGCGTCTTTTAGTTGTCGAGTAATTTTGCTTTTTTGTTTATTTTTTATTGTTACAATTATTTAAAATTTAGTTTTTTGTTTGAAGGTTTTCCTTTCGAAATAATTCTGAGTATTCTAAATATTTTAAACTCTAGAATTTACGAACAAGGTTAACAAAAAAATCTTGATAGGGGCTCTACAAAAAAATTTGTACACTTAAAGTGATTACCACGGTAGAAAGGCCATTTTAGATGAGCAAAATTAATAGAAAAGTCTTAACGTTCGAAAATTTTTTTAGCCCAAATTTTATTAATGTTTAAGCCCGTTTTCTGGCTATACACACTATTTATTTTTTTTTTTACCGTTATCTAAATGACGTGCATATTTTTCTTTCAATTGCATATAAATACAATACATTTAATAAGTGTCACAAATTTTGTTTTCTTTAGATTACCGCAAAAAAAAAAGATGTTGTAAAAATTTGGATCGGAACCAATGATCCATATTCATTGCATCCAAAGCAGTGCTTAAGATTTAATGAAAGTAAAGATTTTTAGATATTGTTTTTTTATCAGTGAAAAGGAATTAATTTATATAAGTGTTACTACTTCAATTACAATTGTAGTATTTGATTTTTTACCATAGATTTCGCATATTTTCAAGTAAATATTTTTTTTATTCAAGCATAGTAAAGAGTTTCACTCGAACCCTAATGGCATAATTTAAATTCTAAAAATTTATATATTTATTTTATATGAAAGCCTCAACCACAATAAACCGAAAACATTACTTTTTCTATAAGAAAAATAATAGTATTATAGTATATTAAATTTGCAAGAAACCAAATTGTATTAAATTTTCACATGAAATTCATTATCGTGAAAAATTATTTTTTATATGGTGTAAAAATTAAATAAAACAAGAGCGGCTGAATTCGGCTATGTCGAATCATATATATGCTTCTCAATGGTTGGGAAAAAAGTGAAGTTTGTATATGGAAATATATGGAATGGACAGATTTATATACGGACATGTTTAAGAGGAAATTTGCCATTTGGCTTGGTGATTCAAAGCACTTGGACTCGAAAAGATTTATGGTTCCCGGAAATAGGTATTCAAAAAAATGTATGTTTTGGTCATAACTATTTTCAGCAAATATGTTTTAATAAAGATTTTCGATCTTTGGATATATAAAACGTATCCATAGGTCATATTACAGCTCTAGAATTTTAGTTTTTATAAAAATTTTTATGTTTTTAGCCCATTTATGGAGTATTTAATTACGGTCTTACCGTTCTTAAGATATAAAATAATCTATTTTGTGCCACGCCGAATTCAAGGATCCCGCCCACATTTCGTCAGATGTTGTGTATTGATAACCAAGATGCTTGCACCTTATTTGGAAAATTTTCCTCTTTCCGTTCTCCAATTATACAGAAAAGCTGACCGACATCGTTAGGTCAACTGTGCTGGACGTATTTGTCTTGTAAAAGAAATAAAAAAATAACAAAAAAAAGAAGTCTTAAGAAATAACTAAAAAAAAGTGTTCAAAATATATAAAAATAAAAAATTGTACAAAAAAAGTTGAATAGACTGGGGTCGATCGCGCGACTAAAAGATAAAAGGTATTTGTGACAAAGCACTTAGACCACTGAGCCATTGAAGGACATAAGCAAACGTCGGTAATAGAAGTAAATAAAGAGTTTTCGTTTAAAACATATTTGTTTGGGTTTTATTTAAATGACAAAACTTTGTATGGATTTGTTGTTTGTGTATAAAAGGTGAAGAGGCGAAAGAAAAGAATTTCAACAAATAGATGTGTTTGTTATGCGTAAAATTCTACACACATACATATTAAACAAAGGGATTTAACGGAACAAATTAGAGGTGGTCCTGGTTTTTTGATAATATCTCAGCCATTTATCAACCGATCTGGCTGATTTTCAATAGCAAACAGAAATGGATCACATGTTACATGAAATATATAACAATCAAGTTGTCATCATGTATGGGGTCTTCGGAAAACTCATTTCAACACACAGACGGACAGATGGACAGACGGACGCTCTTCATAAGGACCCAGAATATATATACTTTATAATGTCTAAGACTAATATTGTAGAAATAACAAACGGAATGACAAACTTATATATATCCTTCCACCTGTGGTGAAGGGTATAATGAAGATAAATTAATTGTTTTTGGTATAATATGGCTATATACGAAATAACAAATATACCCATTACTTCATTCATGTGGCTTGGCTTCTCAGTATCCTGTTAGTCCAATTTTGCAAGACATTGTTGGCGGTTTCTGTTTCAACCTCACGAATGGCGCGTATGATATTAGCCTTAGGAGTGGATTATTCTCATATCATCGGTGTTTAACAGCACCTCATAAGAAAAATTATGCACGGGTCAAACGCAGCTCCGGAACGGTCAATTGTCATCACAAGATGGCTCATAAAACGTTTACCGAAATTAGTGCCCAAAATATCGATTGTTTGAAGAGCTGCGTGACATGATGAACCATCCTGTTGAAACCAAAGATTATACAAATACACGTCTTCCATTTTAGCGCATAAAAAATTCTGAAATGGTGTTACCAGTAGCATTTTAGAAAAGAATTGGGCCAACCACTCACTTTCTGTGGATACATTGGCTTATCGACAATGGCGTGCGGGTTTTGCGATCCCCAGATGCAGCAATTTTGTTTGTTGACATAGCCGCCGAGATGACCAAATTACGACCAAATTTGATGTCTGACTAGAGCTTTTGTAAGTCGCAAACTGAGAAGCCGACATAAAGTCGATGGTCGTTCGCCGTCAATTGGAAATTGTAAGCGAATAATTCGAGATCTTGGTGTAAAATTTTAATCACGCTGGTGCGTGAAATGCTGTCTTATTGAGATCGATGGCAAGTCGATGTTCTTTGATTGAGTTGCACACTTTCGACTACAAGAGCCACATTCTCATCGGTACCCATGAGTGTTGTCCATTAGCAAGCCAATCTCACGAAATTTTTTACTAACTTGTGTACAGCACGCGCAGTGGGTGCTTCATTTCGGTCAAAACTTCTTTTCAACAAATGCATAGTTTGGGCAACACAGCACTCATTGTGGAAATAAGTTTAATATTTGCCACCATTGTTCAAGCATAAGCGACTCAATTTGGTCCGCAGAGGTATGATAATTAATGGTAGTCAATATTTCGAACAAACAAAATCTGTCAGTTTCCAAATAATATATGATTTAAAAAGATACCTGTATTTGCACCACCCTGTATAACAGTTCTTTCCACGTAAAACAAATAATTTTTTTAAATAAAAAATTTCTAAAAAGCTTAATTTTGAGTATTCAAAATTTGGAACTTTCAAACGTAAAAATTATAATTTAATTTAAAGTTAACCGCCAGACTTCGATGTCTGATAAATGCCACCTGAAATTGTCATAAATTGTATTTTACCTTCTTTTCATAAGACAGTTTATTAAAAAAAATCTAATTTTTTTACATGCTTTTTTGTAATAGATTTTTAACTTAAAATAGTTTTCGACGTAAAGTTTGCTTAACTTTTAATTCAAATGTACTATTAATTAATTTTTTTATAAAATTTTTTCAGGAAAGAAATAAATATTTGGAAATTCTGTCGTACTTTCTAAGATTACTACTTATTACTTGAAATGTAAAATAACATATCAGGGCTATGAACTAGAAGGATATAACAAGTTCGCCAAGTATTTATCAGATGGTGCGCATCAACAAATGTTCAAGATTAAACAACTATCTTAATTACAGTGTTGCCATATTTGAAGCTGTCCATCTTTCAAAATATTCAACTCTTCTCCATCTTTTTTCTAAATTTCTTTAGAAAACATCAAATAATAGCAAGAGTTTTCTAAGTTGCATCTCCTTAAAAAAATCTCGCGCTGTGTCCATAAAAGAAAGTAAAACTTTTGATGAGCTGACAGATTTTTGTAATAGTTGGCACATTTTTTACGGCAATGCCACACAAAATTTGCTATATTTTGGGAATTATGGTGCCAAATTCGCTGAAATTTGTATAGGTGATAGCGGAAGGAAGATTAACGCAAGTCAAATTTATTTTTATGTCGAATTAAAGCTCCCTAAAAATTTGCATTATAAAATTCCTAAATTTGCCATATAAAATTCAAAAATCGAAGGCAAGATATTTTGCAATATTATATAGCTACACTCAGAAAAAAAAGTTAGTAGAAAAATTTGTAAACGGTTTTCAATCCCACTTTACTATTTTTGTACTGATTTTTAGTAAAAAAATTATTATTTAGCAAATCTTTTTGCTATTTACATTTTACAAATTACAGAATTTTTACAGAATATCTACAAACTTTCGTTACTAATTTCAGAAACTTAAATTGCCCTAAAATGTTACATAGGATTAAAAAAGGGATCGGAAGTGAAGATACCGACTCATGTCTAAAAAGAGGACATCCACTTAAAATAGCACTAAAAAGGGATTTTTAGTTCTAAAAATCAGCCCTAAAAACAATTAAATTTAACCTTAAAAGTAAAAAAAAATGACTAAAATATTTTTCAAAACAGAAATTACCAAATAAAACAAAATGATAAATTCGTTTGTGTTTTAACAATTTTTAAGATTTTGAAGCCTTTGATTTTTTTTCATTTTGTATAAAACATCTTTTTAAAAATATAATCAAAATTTTTGATGCTCGATAAAAAAAAATATATCTAAAACTTTGTACTAATATTAATAAAATTTAGTAATTTTTTTTGCTGATTTTAGCAAACAGATTTTAAATTCCACTTTACGAAAAGTTAACTAAAATTTAGTAGCGGCTACTAATTTTTCTACTAATTTCATTGAACTACACGTCAGCAGACATGTGTTGCTAAGATTAGCAAAAAATGCCGCTGGGCTCAAATTAGCAGAATTTCCCGTAATAACAGCAAAATTTTCAGTTGCCATTACAGACTTTTTTTGGTGAGTGTAATGTTTCACGTCTGTTTTCTCTTTAAGAATATGATTTTGGAGAAAATTGTAACATAATCAGAATTATAGCTTTGCCAAATAAAATATCTCAAGGCAAATGTGAAATCTTTCAAATTCCTTGACAAACTGCAGACATATCATAAATGCATACTACCGCCGATGTTGAGCATGTTTTCAATACCACCTCCACCACCCAAGATAAAACTTTAACAGCGGTATTCATAAAAAAAATTTAACATTTTAAGCCTAAAAAAGGTTTATTAAAAGTTCGTATTAATAATAACTAATAAGTTTTTTTAACTTGAGGATGGCAACACTGTAGGTTTTATTTGTCACATTTATCGTAATGATGTAAATCAATGATTAATAAACCATACGGTACTCGTTTATGTGTATTTTTTTGGCGTTTTTCAGAAAAATATTTCATTAAATAAAAAATTTATGAAAACTTGTTTATTAATTAAAAAAAGAAAAAGAGTCAAAACAAAATGCCCAATAAAAGTGTTACATAGATAATGATTTTATTGTAGATAAAAAAGTATTCAAATAACCGGTTTTATTTTCTTTGTTTTGATTAAACAACACACCACTAGTTTACTTTCAATAAATAATATCAAAATATTATTATTTCTGCTTAAATTATTTATCCATTATTGAAAACGGGTCCGCTCCTCTTTTTGTAAATTTTCGCCTGACGAATATTTTTTCATTTGGGCAATAGGTTCTACTATAAACAAAATTTTCAAATAAAAATGGTTCTTACCAATCTTTTGATGAAATATAGAATGTCTATTATTTATTAAACAAAAACAAATACATAACTTCTTTTGATTAAATGACAATTTTTGCAAAAATGTTTAACATAAAAATAAACACAAAGCAAAAATGTCATTTTAAAATAGTTTTAAAATAGGGTCGAACCAATTTTAAAATTCGAAAGGTTTAAAAAATGTATTTTAAGCTAAAATTCGTTTATGAATACAATTTTAGCAAATTTTGCTTAAAATTGATTTAAAATGCTGTTTAAAATTTTTATGAGTACCGCTGTAAATCTGTAGATCTTTAAACAGAAATACTTTTCTTATCATTTCGTATATCATCCTAAATTAAGTTTAAATGAACTTTCCCCCTGATTCACAAATATGGTACAAAGTACAATGTTCGTCTTGCACATGTATTTTGTTTTTGTAACAAAACACACGTAACATACAAAACGGTAGTTCTACTTTGTGCCGTGTTTGTGAAACAGGAGGTTTATTAAACTATGGAAAATCTCTTAGATTCAGAGGAGCATTCCTTTAAAAACACTCATATTTTGAGGACTTTACTTTTGAATGCAGTCGTATTTTGGAGACTATTTGTCATAGAAATCTTTCCAAATTTTAATTAATATAGAGTATAGAAAAGTCCTATTCTTTTTCCTTAAAAAATATTTTTGCAAAAGAAAAACCTACTTTGAGTTGTTTTCTTTCTATAGGAAAAATGCATTCGAATTTGAGTGATTTTAAAAGAAAAGGTCCTAAGAATCTCATTGGTTTTCTGTAAGAAAAATTTCTGAAATTTTTAAAGCTTTTTACAGAATTTACGCATTCGTGCATAAAATGTACTCAGAACCTGAAGTTTTTCTATATGCTACAGGATTTTCTATTTTCTAAATTCTTCAGAACTTGAGGGATTTTTTGTATAAAAAGTCCTCGGAATCGTTAGTTTTTCTGTAGGCAAAAGTCCTCAGAACCGGTTTATTTTTAGTAAAACTCGTTAATATCTAAACCTTTTGTTAAAAAACTCGAATCTAAAAACATTTTTCTACAGAAATCTTTCATATTCTGAAAACTTTTTCCTTCAAAAATAACCATCCTACACTGAGACTTGCTATAGCAAATCCAGAGAAACCCTTAGAATTAAAGGACATTTCCCTGCACAAAACCTTTGATTATTTATCAAATTTAAAATAACGATTACAATGTAATGGTAATAAAATTATCAATTAATTAGTCCAATCACTGCATTAGTCCCATGTATGGTACCATTGTTTGAATCAATCGTAATGATTTAAGGATCTGATTTCAGTGATCAATGACAATGTTTTTGAATTTCATTACCTTTACTAATGCATCAAATAAACATCACAACTTCTTTTATGTTTCAAACAATGGAAAAAAGAATTTCGTGTGTTGATAAGACATTGTCTTTAGATATTAAAAACACCGTTAAATCAAAATTTTGGCTTTGATAGTGTTATTCGGACTCTGCAGCGAAAAGATCGACCATTATTAAATGGTTTGGGGAATTTAAACATGGTCCACATTCTGGTCGCCAAAAAGCCGTGATTAGACGGAAATATATACAAAAAGACAAAATTGTTTTGGCAAACCGTATGGAGATGTTGCAGGAGATAGCTGACACTCTACCGATTATCTATAAGAAAGCTGTTTTCGAATTAGGTGCAGCGTGTGCTGACAGAGGATAAAAAACAACAACGAGTCTACGATGTAAAAATTGCACGAATTACACATTGAATTGCTTACGCACCCATCCTATTTTCCAGATTTGGCTTTTGGCGAAGAAGACTATGTAGATAAATAAAATATAATTAGATCAAAAAAGTGTTTTTTTTTATTAGACTAGAAACTTAGCAGCCAATGTGTTATGTGAAACAAAATTAACATGTGCTTATTTTACCAAATGACTAAATTTTCTGGCCCTTTGAGGTTGTTGATCCAATTTAATATTTTTCCATTACGGTGTTTCTTTTTTACACGATATTTTCTGGAACGTATGTACCGTGTACACAAAGAAAACAGATTCGTGCTGACAACCGAATTAGGAGCAAATCGAATGGTTCGCTTGTGGTAACCGAATTTTTCGGTTGTGACAATATAAAACCAATTAAGACGTGAGTTATTTGACTGTGATAACAGTATTTTTGTTTCCCCAACAACAAATTGTCACAACCGAAAAATTTGGTTGCTGCAACTGAACCATTCGATTGGCAACAAATTTAGCTGTCAGCATGAATAGGTTTTCTGGGTGTATAACCTTTCCTTTTATATCAAAATTTTTACAAAACAACTTTTTTTAATTTTAGCCACATTTTTCTTCTTTCTACCTTTGGATATTGCAACTAAATTCTGTTGTAACTTCTTTCTACTTGTGGATATTGCAACTAAATTCTGTTCAGTTGTACCAACAGATATTAATCACAGTTATCGAATTCAGTTGAAAACCAAAATTTTGTTCTCTATGTGCTGGCATGCTAAATTAATAAACTTCCAAAATAACAGTAGAACAATTTAACATGGACAAATTAGCGAAATACATGTGCATAAATCTCGTTTATCTCTTAATTACAAGAAAACTTCAAACCATTAAACATTTTGCAAAATTCGCTTTTAAACAATAATACTCATACGAAAACAATTATGTGTTTATTACATGACAATACTGCGTAAAATAATTTACCCTCTTTTGTTTCCACAACTAAATAAATAAACAAACACATAAACGCTTAGAAAAATTACTAAAGTTACTTTTTATAGACTTCTGTGAGTATTAAACCGTCTTTAAAAAGTTCTCCTGGCGTATAATTGATTTAAATTAAATTTACGACTGTATGAAAATAGAATATAAAATAAGTGATATTCAGGTTGGCTTGAGAAGTGATTTGTCTTCTAAGACTCTTATCATCAATTTTCCAATGTAATATAAAATTTTAACTGGACATTTATTAATCGAATCAAAAACTCTTCAAATAAATTAATAATTTTTATAATATTTTTTTAATATTAAATAAAAGTGACAATAACTAATATGTTTATTTCGTTTTTATTGAATTGTTATTATATAAAAAAACTCCAAAAATTTGTAGTGCCATCTGTCTTATCCACCCACTTGCCATATGTTGCACTTTTCATGCTTTAAAAAAGTGTTCGGAAAAAATCCCCCTCAAAAAATGCCATACAAAATCCCACCCCTTTTATGATATTTTGTTTTTATGATGTCGGTTAAATAAGAGAGAAAGTCCTTCCAAAGCAGTGAAAAAAAATCCAAAAAAATAAACTTACCCCCTGCAGATTATTATTATACTTACGAGTGTAACACAAACCATTTATCATAATATTTATGTTGATGTGTTGTACTTTTTCTCAATGAAGGTTTGGTGGTTCTAAAGATATGAATGATTTTTTACTTACTTTGGGTATGGTTTTATTAATTTTTATTTATGATGAGTCATTTGCACGTTTACAACAATTTTAACCTTTACACATGAATTCATTTAAGAAATATAAAAAACTTGCATAAAACTTTAAATAATAGGATCATTTCAATATCAAGAATTTTCTTTTATGCAAATGTTTTATTTTCGCAAATAAAATTGAAGGGTTCTGCAAAAATACTGATCTATTTTGACTAAAAATTATAAACAGCGGCTTTCATGCAAATGCATGTTTGTTGTTCAACAGCCCAAAAACCTTTTTGACCAATTTTTTTTTGGAATAAAAGAATTTGCAGCACAATGGCATTGGTTCGTTGTAGAATCCACATAAAAATACTTAAATGAATCATTCCGATTTTTCCTGTTTTATGTTCCACATCCACAAACAATTTTGTGGAATATTCCGTGTAGAAAAAGCTTGGTTAAAGTAAAACAAATGCACTTTTTCCTTAGAAATATTAATTAATCTATAAAAACCACATTTCGTTAAAAATGCTGTTCTTTAAATTTTTACTTAAAGTAGAAATTTGTAAAACGTACAAACAAATTATTTTAAAAAATGTCTATAATTTTTTCGAAACCTTAAAAACAAACAAAATGTCCGATTCGGGTATTGTCATAGGATCTGATGCCTCCCTCATGATATCTTTTCCGAATATTTATTTTATTTTTATTTTATTTATATTAGGATATAATTACAAATTATATCCTAATACCCTAACAGAGCACTAGCAACAAAGGCTATCGGCAAAAACAGACCAGAGCCTCTGGTGGGAATTGAACCCACGACCCCCGCACTGATAAGCTTGTACACTACCAACTAGCCTACCGGCGCGCTCCAAATATTTTCTTGATCAATCTTTTAACGCAAAAGTTGAAGGTAAATCAAAACAAATTCTCCAGGCATTTTTAACTATTTTCCAACATTTATTATGTTTAACACTTATAGAACAATTCAAATGATTTTTTGTGGATTTTACAATTAGTTAGTCCCAAAACAGCTTATTTCCGAATATTTTAATTTCATGTGTTTTTACAAATCTATTCTAAAAATTAAAAGTCTCTAAGCCTAAACTAGTGCTGAATTTTTCATAATTTGTTATAAATGCATCTATTTTGCATATTTTCTTTAAATTCAAATTATTCTTTAATTTAAAATAAAATAAGGAAAAAATTTTGTAAACCTTGAAAGAGCATATGCAAAAAGAAGAAGCATCCTGTTGCCATATACTTAGACAACTATATTGGATTTGATTTAAAAAACGATTTATGATAAGATTTATAAATTTTAAGTAATTTAATTTTTCTTTTTAGTACATAATTTTAGGTTTAAAGTGCAATTTTTTTGGTTTTTAGTGTATATTTTATTTTAATTGCATATTTTGCTTTTAACTGCATATTATATACGCTTTTTTTGATTCTTGGTGCATGAAAGTCGCTGCCCTATAAATATAGTTATAAACATAATTGTTAATCAAAAGATTTTTTTATATAGTAATTAAATACATATGGGTGTATTCATAAAAATTTAAAATCATTGTTAAGCAAAAATTGTATTCATAATCGAATTTTATCTTAAAATATTTATTTAAAACCTTGTGTAAATAAACTAATTTTAAAATTGGTCTGACCCTAGTTTAAACCTATTTTAAATAACATTTTTGCTTTGTGTTTGTCCTAATTTTGAATTTTTTTTTTTGTAAAATTTTCATTTGATAAAATAATGGACACGCTATATTTGACTAAAAGAATTGCTAAGGACCATTTTTATTTAAAAAAAATCATGTTTTTAATTGTATTTTATTTATAATAGAAATTATTGCCAAATTTCAAACGATAGACAGACAAAAATGTACAAAAAGGAGCGACCCGTCCAGCTCTGTTTTTTCTACATATTATTTTTTATTTGGTATTTAAAAAATTTGATATTTTTAATTTAAGGTAATGCTAATTTTACAAACTGAGCTAGTGATGTGCAAGCAATCAAAATGAATAAATAAAACTGGTTATTTAAATACTTTTTTATCTGCAATAAAATCATCATCTTAATTACACTTTTACCGAGCATTTTGTATTGATTTTTTTTTTTTGAATTAATAAACAAATGATCATACATTTTAAATTTTATAAAAATAATATTTTTCTCAAACGCAACTAAACAGTTATAGAATCGAATACCGTCTGAATTAATAATCACTGTTTTGCATCATGCGATTCAAAAAAGAAAAAATATAGTATCGCTATTCTCGAGTTAAAAAAATGTTAAATCGTTTATTACTTAAAATATTGATTATGAATACGAATTTATAACAAAGCTTTTTTACCTACTTTTTGTTTTAATAATAGTGTCTAAAAACACGGACTTATTGACCAGCCCCCGTGTATTCAAATAATATCTGATCAGATAAGATACGACATTACAGGGAAAACTTATGGATTTTTGCATTAGCAATAATGTCCGGCCCACTGCATTACATCTACAGTAAAAATAATAAGATACTAATAACGTGTTGTACAGTTCCTTGCATACTGCATAACTTTCAAAGTGAAAATAATAAGTTACTAGTAATGTGTTTTAACTACTTATTTAACAGTTGAAATCTATTTTTGGTTTTCTTATTCAATTTTTTTTTTCCAATTTTTTAACAAAAATTAGTTTTTATTATATGCAATTCATTCAGTTATTTTTGGCTTACATATATGTAACTAGTTATTTTAACCTTACCATTAACTGGTTATTTTACTCCCTACTCGTAAGCTTGGAGGTAACAAGCTATTTCCAATGACATCCCTGGGGTAAAATAATGAGCTTATCAGGCTAACTTCAAGCAGTCACTGCTCATTCTAATACCTAATATTTGGTAAGATCATTGTTCCTGGGACGTAGCTCAATGTATGTCGCTATATAAAATCTTGTTCCATAGGCAGAATCACATAAGCTCCATTATGTGTCCATATTTGATGCGTAGATGAACATATTTGAGCTTATATGAACATTTTTCAACGGCCATATATTTTTAACTGGGAACCTATATATTTATATCTTTAATCCAGGGTTGGCAAACGGTCAGTGTCATTGTATAGCAGCATTTCAAATTATTTCCTTAGGTTATCGACAATTTACGTTGTTTCGTTAAGTTATTTTAGGATTAAAAGTATTTTAAATTATTTCGTTTGGTTATTTTAAGGCTAACGGTATTATTTTGTTAGTGGTATTTAATGCGAACGATATTTCATTTTTAAGAATTTTGACAAATTTACGGATCGTCACTGTGTTTACCCTAATGTATATGTGTAAACGACAACAATAGTTGGCCAATAAAAGCTAAAAATTAAATTTTCATATGTGTGGCTTTTGAGAGAAAGAAATATAAAATTAAAAGTTTTTTCGGTAAGACAGTTTAAGGTCAACGGTTTTTTTAGTTCTTTGAAAGGTTTTCAAATTGGTAACGGAATATTTGGGTGTTTTTCAGCCATGCTTTAATCTTAAATTTAATCACAATAAAAGTTTAAATTAATTGTCCTTCGTTGGTTTTTTATTTAAGAAAAATAGTAATAAAAATGAACTGTTTACACAAACTTAAATTTTCCATCTTTTTTGTATCTCTTTGCTATGTTGTTTTACCCACAATTAATTGTTATGACTCTTTTATGGAGATAAGTGTACTTAAGAAAATATCTTCGCGTACAAACACTATGTTGATCCAACAGTTCCCACAAATAATATTTCCAATTTCCTTATTATTAAGTCAAAGCGAAGAAAACGCGAAAAAAAACAAAAGGTTTTTAATTGGCATTTGCTATTGTAGTCTGGTCTTTTAATTTGCCTGTGTTTGTTTGTGTTTTAAATATAAACAAAAACAAAAACCATTTGTGGGTTTATGGGGTTATTTTAATCTTATTTTTTCCATATTTTTTTTAATTTTTTTCACGTCATGATGCAGTTAAGCCAGGGCCAGTGAAAAAAAAATCTGTTACAATTAGTTATGGTTAAGAAAGTGAACGAATGGACTGTATTATTTGTTTATTTTATCCTTCATTTACTTCTTTGTTTTAAATTCTTAAGAGTTAATTTTGTTCTAGAACAGCTTATCTGCAAAGTAATTTGTCATTATTTTAAATAGTATAAACTTGAACAAGTATTTTTTTTTTTTTTTTTAAATATTATAAAAATAAATGATATTTTATACTTATTTTAATAAAAGTTGACTTGCGGATGTTGAATATTTATTTTTTTTATATGGAAATAAGAAAGTTTAAATTAAAATTAAATTGAGAGCTAACACACACTCCGTAAAAGTACCTACTAATCTGTGACACAAAAATGTATTATTTAAACGATTTAAATTTAAACGATTTAAATTTGTTTGCTATTTCCAAGCCTGATTAGTATATAAAAAAGTAGCATGTGCGTATATTAATTAGTCTTTATCATTTACCGTTTTCATCTTATTCAACTTTAAAGATATCCCTTTTTCGAAAAATTACCTCTAATTTATCTCGAAAAATAGGCTCCAAAAATTAAAACAAATTAAAATATTATTATTAATTTTGAAACATTTTTTTCTATTGTTGAAATAACAATTTGAGTTGTTTTCAAAATAAAATTTATGAGCTCAACAAAATTAGTGGCTTGGGAACGCCGACTTATTCCCAAACCAAAATGTATTTATCACTCAGAAAACAATTTTGTTTGTCTTTTCTGAGGGTTTTTATTTTAAGTTTAAAAAATTAGCTTTTTGTTATTTTGAGGATAACCCAGGAAAACCAGACATTACCAAATAATGTTTAAAGTAATGTATAGCCGTAGGGACAGATGCATTACTTAAGACCTTACTTCATTGATTAATTTTACATGTGATGAGCCTTCAGCTACTTTAGAGGTGCTAAAGTAAGTGGTAACTTATATGGTTACGAGGATACGAAAAGTAATGTGTTTAAAAGTATACTTTTTTCAAAAAAAAAATATTTATTGAAAAAATTATTACAAATATTTCAAACGTTACTAAAAATGATGAGGTCGTAATGCGAATCGAACCCGCAACCAGTGTTGCCATATTTAAAACAAATGCTAATTCCTGGAAAAAAAACTTTTTTTAAGTAAAAATATCTGTACCCAGAAATCAGTATCAGTTGTCGCCACCAAATTCATTGCCAATCGATTTCCGGCACTTACGACAACTGTCTTCATATTAAACTATAATTTTAGTTGTGAAAGCCAATATTCAGTAGTACAATTTAATATTATATTCCACAGATATATTATTACGCTCCACAAAATTTATTTTTAAGAAAAATTTTAATTTTAGATTTTTCCAGTATCGAACCTGGGCATTCAGATTCATAATTCACACTCTTGCTTACTACACCACAACTAATTTTAATGTTCTTTGATATATTTGCCATTTAAACATTTGAATATTTTATTTTAATTAAAACATTATATTTTAAATGTTTGCCTTTTCCGGGATTTGAACTCGGAAATTCGGAGTACTAAGCTCACCTCTCTACCCACTACACCACAAACACTTATAAATTTTGATTGCTAATTTTGAATTTAAACAATTTGCTAGGAAAACAAATACTAAAGTATAAAATTTGTTTATCAATACCAATCATTAGTGACGTCTATTATCAATACAATCCACAATTTGGTTGCTTCTACCGAAACCCTAATTAAATGATATATTTGATCAGGATAACCGCACTTGTAGTTACCACTTTTAAATATCGACAATTTTTTAATAAATTTGATAGATTATTCACAAAAAAATGGTTTTTAAGATGTTTGGAAACATCAATAATAACATAATACACCCAGAGAAAAGTATGGTTGCAATTCGATCAAAACTTTTAACATTTATTTGTAGGAAGTTTAATTTTTTTGAAATAACCTATAATCCATAATTATAGCAAAAATATGGCATTGGAAATTAAAAAAAGGAAAAAGAACTAAAAAAATACTATTATCCAAATATTGGTATTTCCAATCAACTTTATGAATAAACTTCGTTTAGAAATTGTGTACAGGAGAATCAACCATTCATTTCGTGAATGTAGTGGAAAATTAGTACAATCTATCAAAATTATTAATAAATTATCGATATTCAAAAGTGGTAACTACAAATACGGATATACTGATCAACTATATCATAAAATTAGGATTTCAGCTGACCCAACGGATTTGTGGATTGTATTGATTATATAAAACAAATTTTCTGCTTTATTTATTTTCTTAAAAAAATATTTAAATTCAAAATTAGTCATTAAAATTTATAAGTGTTTGTAGGCTAGTGAGTGGAGAGCTCGCCTAGTACTTCTAATTTCCGAGTTCAAATCCCGGTAAAAGCAAATATTTAAAAAAATATTTTTTTTTAATTAAAATAAAATATTCAAATGTTGAAATAACAATTATATCAAAGAAGATTGAATTAAATTAAGGTGCAGTAAGCAAGGGTGTGAACTGTGAATCTGAATGCCCAGGTTCGATACCACAAAAATCTAAAAATATATTTTTTTAAATAAAATTTTGTGGAACGTAATAATATTTCTGTGGAATATAATTCTGTACAACTGAATATTGGCTTTCAAAACTAAAAATATAATTTAATATGAAGATAGTTGTCGTAATCGCCAGAATTCGATTGGAAACAAATTCGGTGGCCACAACTGATACTTTTTTCTGTGTGTAAGATTGATTTTTTTTCTTTTCCCTTCTTTTAATTCCCAATACAACATTTTTGCTGTATTAATGGATTTTAGGTTATTCCAATTTAAACTAAATCCTTTCAAATAAATGCTAATGGTTTTGATCGAATTGTAACCAATCTTTTCTCTGGGTGTATTTTCAAAAAAACAAAAAATATAAATAACATTTTTTATTCAGTTTTATTTGAACATAAAAAAACAAAACATTTGTTTTATTATATCAGGGGTGGGCACGATTTAACACCAAAGGCCACATTTAGGTTTTTCATAAACCTTAAGCGGCCGCATCATATTTAGAAAAGTCAAATTATGTACACAGAAAAAACAGATTCGTGCTGACAACCGAATATGTAGCCAATCGAATGGTTGTGGTAACCGAATTTTTCGGTTGTGACAACTGAAAACTAATTAATTGAGAGATGAGTAATTTGATTTTGACAACAGTATTTCGGTTTCCTCAATAACATTTTGGTGGTCAGAACGAAAAAATTCGGTTGCTGCAACCGAACCATTCGATTGGCAATGAGATCGGTTGTCAACACGAATCTTTTTTCTTGGTGTATCGTCATCGAAGCTACAATAAAACTGACTTACCATTTTTTATTTTTGTATAAATTTAGTGAAAATTTTTTGCATTTAGTTCTTAACATAAGTTAATTATTAATTTTCGCAATAAAATTCGGTTAATGCAACTAACTTTTAGTTGCAACAAACAAATATATGAGGAATCATATTTGAATATGGTTGTACTAACAAAATTTATTTGTTGCAGCATCCAAAATATGTTTCACAATTCGATTGTCACTAAATATTTATGTGTGTAGGAGCAAAAAAAATGTTCTTTCTTTTTTTAAATTTTTAATAAAAATATTATTTTCGGGATATTAAATAAAACTAAATATTTTCTCATCAAATCCAACGATTTTTAAACACACAACAACAAATGTGTTAATTAAAGTCTCAATTAGTGAGTAATGGGTCACTGAGTTAAGAGAAAAAACAAGTTAAAATATTCAAAAGTAGTATGCAAACAAACAAAGAGGAATAATATTGAAAATAATAAATTTCGAATCTAAAAATTTTATAAAAATATATTTGGAAAAATTTTAGGGGAAAAATTGTGAAAATTTTATGAAAAGACGAAATACAAATTTCTTCGAGCGCCACACTAAAATCTACGAAGTTTCGGACTTTCCCACCATTGTATTATATCCTAATATTTAAAGAAATAAATAAAATTAAAAGTTGAAACATAACTAATAATATTTAATTTAATTAAATATTTAATTTAATTAAATATGATAGGAAATAAAATTTAATAGTATATGTACAAATAATAGTACATATTCTTATTATTTAATTTCCATTTGTTTTGTTTACGCAACATTTGTGAAATTATAATTTTTTTTTTAATATTTGTTTTGGTTATTTAATCGAAGCATTTTTCTATTGTTAAAACTCCTCGGAAT
Source organism: Eustalomyia histrio (assembly GCA_949748255.1). Lineage (NCBI taxonomy): Eukaryota > Metazoa > Arthropoda > Insecta > Diptera > Anthomyiidae > Eustalomyia > Eustalomyia histrio. The sequence goes on along the minus strand of OX456523.1, from coordinate 135,756,231 downwards.
ATGTGTGCTTTCTACAAGAAAAGATATTGAGAAACAGGTGATTTTTCTATGGTAAAAAGCCTATATAAGTATTTAAGGCTTTTTACCATAGAAAAATCACCTGTTTCTACCTAAGACTTTAAAGATTCTGAAGAGTGCTAATATTTTCTTAAGAAAATTAGCTTATCAGTTTGAGGATATTTCATGGGAAAACTAACTAAAAAACTGGGAGTATTATATCGGCAAATGACCTCAAAATTACAAAGACAACATTTCAATTAAATGCTTTCTAGACTCAGTCCATCATTAGCAATGCTGATGAAAATACTTGAATGATCCTCCAATTTCGTGAAATATTCCACAAACAAATACTGCACATAATAAGTTTCTCCTTCGTTTAAAGGCCTGAAAGGTATAATAATAAAATGTAAATAAAATATGCACCAATAACTCACAGTTAATTATAAATTTACAGCAAGATATAATGTTTTTTCTTCAAAAATTTTTTAATTTGGCAGCAATAACAAATCATTTAATTTGAATTCGGCGATCAAAACAGAAACTCTATCAAAAATAAAATAATGTAACCAACATTTAGTTAATTTTATTTAGTAAATATTAGTGAAAGTCTATTTTCAGCAATTCGGTTATAACAGCAATGTAATTTGGAGAGGGAAATGTTTTATTTTAGTCTTTTGAGTGGTTACTAGAGGTTATGGTCAGAACCGGTCGACCTGTTTTTACGGTCTACCCGGTTCTTACGGTCTAGACCGGTCGACCGGTCGACCTGTCTACCTGGTTAACCGAGCTACAGAATTTTAAATTTAAAAAAAATCACAAGCTATTTTTCAAAATTAATAATAACGTATCTTTAGTTTATAACTGCCTACATATTTAGTATACTGCTCATTTATGTATTGCATATAAATAGCAACGGTAGTTTTCGGTCCGATACACCTTTTTATGCCGTTGCTCGCAATGGGTAAATTTTTTTTAGAAACAATATAGACATAATTTAGACTTAAGATTGAACAAAATTATTTAATTTGTGGAGCAAAAATGTTTCAAAACTGGCTGTTAAATTTAGAAAGTTCTGCGCTTTTCATACATTTATATAAAAATGCCACGGTCTTTTTCGATTCCATGTACGTCGTTTTTATGACCTGGCTTCCTCAGACAATTGAAATTTATGGTTTCAACCGAAATTCTGTTGTATTAACCGAATTTCGGTTGCCACAAAAAAATATATCGATGGATCCTACTAAACATTCGGTAGGAAATAAAATCGATTGTTACAATAAATCTATTTTCTCTCTGTATGTAGAGATTTTGATTTTAAGCTAGCAGTTTACTCGGCTCATGGTGTAGAGCTCTCGACAGGCAATCCCATATTTTTTATTCGTATCACTCATATTTTTTTTTCTGTAAGCAACAGTGTATTACTTTTAGGGTACGCGAACAAAAATTATCAATTAAGTTATAACTAAATGTGGTGTAAAATCGTTTAAGGAATTTTTTGCTACGTTAAAATATAAAAAAATTGCAGATGTTAAAAATATTAAATATCATGTACTGCTGTTCTTAAATATTTCCAATATTATTAATTTGGTATTGAGATACAAAATTGTAATTGGTTATAGGTATGTTATCTACACGGATTTGGATTGTAGTAATGACTGTCATTTAAAATATTATTATATACAATATTTAAAAAAAGGGAAAAATCACATAAACAAATATTTTTTATAAGAAAATGATGCAATTAAAAAAATAATATAACCAGTAATATTATAAATTACCTTAAACTATGAATTTACATTCTCTAAGAATTAAACGAATAGAGTTTAAAGAATGCACTTTGAGTGATGTTTAAAATTAAAAAAAAAATAAATAAATGATAGCAAGAAATTGTGGAAATAAAATAATCTGATAAGATGACATTATTTGGGCATCTTTTGCATGGAATGAGTAAGACATTTAATTTTAAATCTGACAGCACTTTATCTGTCAAAGTTTGCATAAGGTTTACTTAAATAAAGTGATTTCCACTAAATGTGCAAATTTTGTAAATATTTAAAAAATTCTAACTGAAAACCCATGTTTAGTTCTTGTTTTAGCAATTTTAATTGATCATCATTATCATGTGATTTGACGATTCAATAGTTTGTACACAGAGAAAATAGATTCGTGCTGACAACCGAATTTGTAGCCAATCGAATAGTTCGGTTGTGGTTACCGAATTTTTCGGTTGTGACAACAGAAAACCAATTTAGGCATGAGAAATTTGACTGTGACAACAGTATTTCTGTTGTCTCAATAACAATTCGGTAGTCACAGCCGAAAACTTCGGTTGTCAGCACGAATCTATTTTCTGGGTGTACAAGAATCGAGACCTCTAAGAAAATTGGACAGAAACTATTACCGAATTTCCTGATTTTTTTTGAATCCAAAACGAATTTTTGATAATTGATCTTCTTAACATAGTTCGTCGTAACTCTATGAAATACACAGTGTTTTCTCTGTTTCTGATTCTCTGATTCATTATGACAACCGAATTTCTTGCCAATGGAATGGTTTGGTTGGAGCCACCGATATATTAATTTGTAGCAACCGAATTTCGGTTAATACAATAGAATTTCAGTTGAAACCATATCATGAATACATTTAGTTGCGACAACGAAATAACTCGTTTGCTGAAATCTACACATTCAGTTGACAAGAAATTCGATTGGCACGACGAGCATGTTTTCTCTGTATACTAACTGAAAATAATGCATGATTTGCATTTGAGGTTTAAGGGGAAATTTTAAATAATAATACTAAACAAATGTTGTGTTATTTTATTTGAAATAACATTATACTTTAATTCATTCAAATGTTAACAAATTATGCGTATTTATGCACTTAAAGTAAACTGTTTAGCACATTTCATTATAATTTTTTAATATTTTGTTATATATATTCTTCTAAGCCAAAAACATAAAAAATAAATCGCGTACAAATTGAATATAATTTCAGTTTTGATTTTCTTTTTATGATTATTATGTAAAACGTTTTATTTAAGTGAGAATATGGAATAAAAATGAAAACATCCTTAAGCACACAAACACCCACAGACTCCTTTTTCACAAGTCCAGTAACTTGGCATCATCATAATCTTAGTGGGTGAATGTCAAAATTGTTCCCACCCTAATTTTATTTTGTTTACTGTCTCGTATCTAAGCCATATAATACTAGCCAACAAACACAAGAATGACTATTTAAAATGTACTTGAGTAGAAGTAAAATAACAATTTTGCTTCCAACACAGGACACGGGTTTAATTTAGTCATAGAAGTTTTTTTTTTCATTTTCAGTGTTCTTCATCATGATTCTTACATTAAATAAACGACAAAAATAACGCGTAACTGAAATATAAAAAATAAACTGAAAATATTTATCCTCGCGGTTTTAACGCAATGTGATCTGTGGCGATTAATGCGGTTTTTGTGGTTTTCCGTTTACCCTCCTTCTTCTTTTGTCCTACCCATTCCAAAATTTTTCAATGATGAAGAATTTTAACAAAGTAAATTTAAATTTTTGTATTTAAAACTCTATTTAAGAAGGGTGACCCCAACGGCGTAAAGTTGTGTAATATTTTTGTTTACTGTTTGGAAATAAAATACAATATAAAAAATATTTTAAGGCGAGGCTGTGTGCATTTTTTTTTTTTTCTAAATAAAAATAATCCTGGACAAATATATTCTTTATTCGAGGTTTTGTTTGTTATTTTCATTGTCATTGCTTTTAGTTAAATGAGTGTCATTAAATTAAATTGATAATTTTGTTCTTTTAATTTTAGTAGTTTTTTATTCCTTGATTTTTTTGTAAATTTAAGATTATCATAAAATTATTTTTTTATGGAATATAAAAACACTTGCTTAGTATAAGATTGTTTTTTTTTTCAATTTGTTCGTGTCAAATTAAAATATTTCCAAAATCGAAAAAGCTAAGACAGAGTGTCTCATTTAAATCGGAAAAACTAGTACCTGAACTCTTATATGAAACCATACATTCATTTAAAAAACCCCAAAATCAATCTTATACCTGTGATAGAAGCTTTAGTTCGACACTTATTACTAGTGTTCAGTGTATTAACATTTTCTTTTGTTCTTCCAGTGACGGGAATGTGATAAAAGCTTTAGTTCAGCACTTATTATTAGTATACAGAGTACGAAAAACCTGCAAAACATCTGTCATATTCTTTAAAATTTAAAATCTTTATTAGAATTTCTGCAAAAACTTAACAAGCCAGATTTTTTTTTAAATAATATTTTCTAGTGTATTTTTTAAGTTCTGCAGGACAGCTACATGTTTTTTGTAAGTATAAAGTTCTATAAAAACCTTTATGGAATAACATGATAAGCCACACTTTTTTTAAAAAAACAATAGTTTGCTCTGGCTTCCTGGTATCGATTATTGGATATGAGATAGTAGACATCCCATTTCGGTAAGCAAGAGTTGTAGCAACTTCCCTTAAAGGGTTATTATCAGCTGTTAGGGTATGTGCTGGATAAATTTAATTTTTGAATGCAATGTAGATGTCAAGAAAATGAAAAAAAAAAATGGGAGGTTATTTTTCTGGCGAAGATACGACCCAGACAGCTGCACAAAAAATTTGCGCAATTTTTGTTATTAAAGGAAAAATAAAAAATCATTCGGCAAATTTTTAAAATCGTTTTTTATTAAAACAAAAGGAAGAAAACGAAAACACAATAAAATTAAAAAAGAAATATTTTGTTAAATTTATTTTTTTAACCCAACACCAGCCATAGCCAAAGAAGTATCCAGCAGCATCGCGATTTTGGGAGGCAGGAAGGTAACGGAACCAGTTAAGGGAAGGCAGCTTTAGCACCTCCACACCTGAGGTGCCAGGTATTTTGTAGAGGATATGACCTACAGAGTAGATAGTGGACAAACAGACGAACTGGAGGGTAACTTTTTTTGTTTTTGTTTTAATAAAAAAAAACAACATATAAAATTAATAAAATTTTATAAAACGTATGGTTTTTTGCTTGTGAGGTAGGGATAGGAGTGAGCTCAGTCCTAGGTCCACGTTTTTATGCCGGAAATATTGCTCCAAAAATTTTAAGTTTCCCACATATAAAAGAAAACGAAATACAAAAAAAAAAAATAATAAGAAAATAAAAACTAAAAAGAATGAAATAAAAAGTGAATATTTAATAACCGCGGACACATCACGGCCGGACATTCTTGAAAAAAACCCTGGAAACTTACCCTTGTGATAAGAAAAATAAATCCTCGAGAAAAATCTATAGAAAGAAAAAGAAAAAAGTATACATACTTACCTAACGGAGAGAACCGATAGAAGTACTCAGCAAAAAAAAATTATAGTAATTCTGTGGCTATAACTTCTTTCGTTGCTTTCTAAACTTTAGTTAACATTCTGTTATGATTTTTTGGTGTTATTCTAATGAATTCCCAAAAGAATACATATGTTCATATTTCAAATGTAGTGATTTGGTTATAAACCCGATGCAGATCTTAAAATTCACTCCTCATTGCTTCGAAAGCATAAGTTATGGTATATTGTATATTTTCGGAATCTAAAGCATTTATTTAAAATATTGCTCTCTGATCATTCAAAATTGGATTGTGAATTTTATTTTACACTACATCGTTTCCAGTTTTTATTCGCTATTTACCAAAATAATTTTAAAATTATGTAAAAATGTTTTAGAATTATCCAAAATAATTTTAAAATTGCACACATCTGTAAAAATTATTTCAAATTGCCCAAAAAGGTTTTAAAATTTTTCAAAAATTATTAAAAATTGTTCAAAAATATTTTAAAATTGTCTAAAAATGTTTCAAAACTGTACAACCAGTTTTTAAATTATTCAAAAATATTTTAAATTTGTCCGAAAATTCATTAAAATTTTGAAAAATGTTTCAAAGTTGCTTAAAAAGTGGCTTTTCACTAATGCAGACTTATTTATTTGTTCTAATAAAGAGTAATTATACATCAATGCATAAGCTTCGCTTCTTTAAGCTTATTATTTTGCATTCTTATGAATTAAATTTTCATCAAAGCTTTAATATTCAAAGTATATGAACATTTTCCACTCCTGCATCAGAATGTCTAATCATTGTATTTTCATAGCTTCCTTAGAGTAAAGTATGAGTAATGGTAGTAATATATTTAAATACTTCCATCCTATGACACGCAAATATTAAATTCATCGATAAAACCATCAGAAAGGAAGTGATGCTCTGCCATAGTAGTGATGCTTTTATTGGCAGTTTCATTTTTGCTGGGTAGAAAAGAAACTTCTTGAAAATAGTGAATGTGAAGCAGACAAAATATAAATATACTTTAAATTTCAGCTATTGCGAATAGGCTAAAATATAGGAATAATTTTGTTTAAATTTATTATTCGGGAAAATTTGATTATTTTATTTAATTTTGAAATCATTCTAAAAAATAAATTTCGTTGTGAACTTAAGTTAGAAAAAAAATATAGATATATTCCCAGCAAAAATGAAGCTGCCAAAGAAACAATAAAAGCATCACTACTTATTTTCTTATGGTTTCATCGATAAATTTAACATTGGCGTGTCATATGATGGAAGTGTTCAAATATAGCTACTTCCATTACACTTACTTTGCTCTAAGGGAGCAATGACAATGCAAATGATTAGATATTCTAATGCATGAGTGGAAAATGTTCATATTATTTCTAATATTTAAGCTTCGCATTCATAAGAATGCAGAAAAATAAGTTTAAAGATGCGAACTTTATCCACTGATACAGAAATACTCTTTATTAGAACAAATACATAATTCTGCATTAATGAAAAAGATTTTTTGGGCAACTTTAAAATATTTTTCAAAAAATTTTCTGAATTTCTGGACAAATTTAAAATATTTTTGGATAATTTAAAAACTTAGACAATTCTAAAATATTTTTGAACAATTTTAGAAAAAAATTTTGGACAATTTTAAAACCTTTTTGGAAAATTTGAATAGGGTTTTAGTCAATTTTAAAATTATTTTCGATAATTTTAAAACATTTTTACACAATTTGAAAATTATTTTCGATAATTTAAAACATTTTTACACAAATTTAAAGTTATTTTGGAAAATTCTGAATTAAAGCTTGAAATGGTGTTGTGTTAAATAAAATACGAAGTGCACAAATGCACAGATTGATTTAAAAAAAAATTATAAAAGGTCTTCAGAACTATTTTTACATTGAAATTTTTGCAAATTTTTGGGCATGATACCATTTTGATACATAAAAACAAACCTGGCATATATTTCCATAGCTTCCCCTGTATTGTGTGAAACTACTTTAAAACCCACAAATACCTAACTTTCTCCGATATCTACCATGTTATAGAAATTGAATGCTTTTATATGCTATTTGAAATCACATACATTTGAAGTTCTAAATTGTAACACAAAATGTACTATATCATCCCCGAAAAATTATTTTCTATCCACCATCATTTAAAAGAAATTATATTACAAAAATGTCATAAAAACATAAAAATTACAAAGCTAACATTTGTGAATAGTACCAAATACGTCAAAGAAGTACCATGGCACAAAAGTACCACAAAAAGTATTTAAGAGCCATCCTCAACAGGCTTTAAAAGTGAAATCATGGAGGTGAAAAAAATTTGTTTGAGGTGAAATACTTTCCATTAATCTAGGTGAAAATAAGCGACATGACCGCCATTTTAACAGACTGACAGACATCGCTAGATAGGCTTAAGATTTCATAAGTATCGACCATATATGGTGGAGGATATAAAATAAGAAAATTATTTGCACTTAAACAAATCCCGTTATTGATCCTTTTGAAACACACCATATGTGGAAGTGACCAGTTGCTTTCATATAAGAGTTAGTCCGAGGACCGGTCTCTGTCATCAGGGACTAATCAAATGGGTAGTTTTAATAATTTCTTTTCTTTTTTTTTTTTTGCTAAATTTAGACTACTTTTTAACTAAAAGCTTTCCAGACAGAAAATGCTAACCGAACAGAAAAATAGTACTGGCAAACCTCTGTTTGTAACTCTGTAGGATATTACCAAAAGTGCAACCAATATTGTACTAGCAAAATACTGTTCTGTAATTGCTAGCTTTTTGCCAGTAATTTTTGTTTTACCAATATAAGAACCATTAACAAGAATTATTTATTTAATAGTCTAAAGGCCTAACTACAATTTGCTTAAGTATTATTTCTATTATTTTCCTAAATTGATGTTTCTTTTGCTGGCCCTTAAATATTTATTGTATCATTTTGTCTTTTTCTGTGCTACCGAGTACTTCAATATTATAAATAAAGCCTAATGTAATCAATGTAAGAAAATAATAGCATCATTATTTAACTAAATGTTAATATATTTATATTCATTGAATATAATATATTTATATTCATTGAATAACAATATTTAATAAAAATGTTTATTAAGCACTATTTACATGGTTTTTACATGTGGTTGACTGAAAAATGAAAAACGTCAATAGAATTATTTAAAATTTGTAATTACAAATGAGTAGGCATTAAATACTGGTTAATTTTAATATACCAGATATATGACTTTGAATACTAATATTTCATATGATTATACTTGCCAACTTACCAAAAAATACCCAGAGTATAATGCTAAACAATAGCACTAGGTCACAAATAACAAACTTTTGTCTGTTATTTGTTTCTAGCATACTTTTTCTCATGGATTTGGACCTACTGAACACGAAAATGAATTTTAAAAATTTTTCTGTCGATTGGTTTGCGAGATACAAATTTTTTAATTTTTTTTTTTTAATTTTTGGAGGTACACTTACTATTTTGAGCATATCTTTAGTCTTCTTTGACCTATTTTATCCTACTACTACTCAAATTAAAGACAATTGAGCCGTCTACAACTTATTCTCAGAAAATTTTCAAATCGGGTTAGTAGTTTTGATGTTGGCGGCTTAAAAAGGTTAAAAAACTGCGTTTTTTTAGTAAAAATGTGGCTGAAAAATTCATATAAAAATTCATATAAAATGTAAAACGCGATGTTAACAGCGATTTTAATTTTTTTACGTATAGCTGACACTTTTCCAAAGAAAATAAGCCCTTACTTAACAAAATCTGATGACAAATGGCCGACTTATTATTTTTTTGGTAAACGACCGAAATTCCGCTATTTCACGATTTTTTGATTTTCATTATTTGCACAGCTTAGCTACCCAACGCAAACGAATAAATACATTTGAACTTAATTTAAAATAAACAAAGTAGTCTTCGTATATTTTTTTTTAATTTATTTACAGCACTACATGCTCATACATATTTAAACATAAGGAGACACGGTTATCAATTGCATTTCAAAACTGTCTGTGAAAGTGTAAAGAAGTTAATATTTAGAAAACGCAAGGAAGACAATGAGTAAAAGACTACGTGTGTTCGAGTGTTTGAACGATCCAGACAATTTCTGCAATGTTTGTGGCCAGTTTATAAAAAAAAATCACGCACACAAGTTTACTCCAGCAGTACAATTGCACTATTTGAATTATTTTGGTATTTCACCAAATATCACAGAACCATGGACACCTAAGTCGCTGTGTGATCTTTGCTATATAATCTTAACCAACTGGGCAGCTGGCGGAAGGTAAGAATTTTTATTTAAACACATTATACATAGAGAATATAGTAATTTATTTTAATTTTAGCCGCCATATGAAATTCGATACACCAATGATGTGGAAAAAGCCGCTATGCCATTCCACAGACTGTTATTTTTGCCTCACCACAAACAGTGGGGTAGGAAGATTTTTTAAATGGAACTACGCTCAAGTGGGATCGTTTGCGCTTCCAGTACCACATTCGCATGATGTGCCATATCCAGTGTGCCCTAGTGCATCTCTTCAAAAAGCAGAATCGTCAGAAGAAGAGTCTGAGTCAAATGCAAGCGAATTTGAGCCGGGTGCAAAGCGAAAATTACTGTCACAGGCCGAACTAAACGATTGGGTGCGCGATTTTGGTCTCACTAAGGAGAAATCCGAACTTTTTGCGTCTCGGATGATACAGTGTGGATTTGCGGCTTCAGAAGTGAAAGTATCAGCGTACAGAAACCGTCACAAGGAGTATGCAAAATTTTATACAAAGAAAGACCAAATATGTTTTTGCAGCGACATTTCAGGCTTGTTCCAAGAGCTTCACCAAATTCACAACCCCAACGAATGGAGGTTGTTTATTGACAGCAACAAAGAGAGCTTGAAGGCAGTTCTCTTACATAATGGGAATGAAAAGCCATCTGTTCCTATTGCTCATGCGGTTCATTCAAAGGAGAACTATGAAACTATGGACATTTTGCTGAAATGCATAGAGTATAGGAAATACAATTGGAAAATATGCGCCGACCTTAAAGTTGTGGCCATTCTGTGTGGACTCCAAGGAGGCTATACGCGACATTGCTGTTTTCTGTGCCTTTGGAATAGCCGCGCTGATGATCAGCATTATATAAAAAAAAAATGGCCGGTACGAACGAAACCTGTAGTTGGAGAAGCGAATGTTCAGCGCAAAATACTAATAGAGAACCGTGAAAATATAATACTTCCGCCGCTGCACATAAAATTGGGTTTGATTAAAAATTTTGCCAAAAAATTAGACAAAGAAGGTGAAGCTTTTGCCTATTTACGGTCAATTTTCCCTTACCTTTCGCTGGCAAAAATTAAAGAAGGAGTCTTCGCAGGACCCGAGATAAAAAAAATGTTGAAAGATGAAAAATTCCCAAAGCTGTTATCACCCATCGAAGCCGCAGCATGGAATTCCTTCAGGCTTGTTGTGGAAAACTTTTTAGGAAACAACAAAAGCCCGAATTATAAGGACATAGTTGAGGATCTGGTAAAGAACTATGAAGCCATGGGAGTGCACATGTCACTTAAAATACACTTTCTGGATTCTCATTTGGATTTTTTCCCTGAGAATTTAGGAGACGTGAGCGACGAACACGGCGAGCGCTTTCATCAGGAATTGAAGGCTATGGAACGACGCTATCAGGGCAACTATGACACGGCTATGATGGGTGACTATATTTGGACCCTAATACGTGAGACCGATTGCAGCGAATACAAAAAACAAAGAAGAAGTCAGCAGTTTTTCCACATGGCATAAAATGTACACTTATATCTTTGTTTTTACTCATTTTTTTGTGCGTTGATTTGCTTAATTTAATTAGTTAGTTTAATTTCGTTAGTTTAGCTAATTGTGCGATACATTGAGCATGTAGTGCTGTAAATAAATTAAAAAATAATATACGAAGACTAATTTGTTTATTTTAAATTAAGTTCAAATGTATTTATTCGTTTGCGTTGGGTAGGTAAGCTGTGCAAATAATGAAAATCAAAAAATCGTGAAATAGCGGAATTTCGGTCGTTTACCAAAAAAATAATAAGTCGGCCATTTGTCATCAGATTTTGTTAAGTAAGGGCTTATTTTCTTTGGAAAAGTGTCAGCTATACGTAAAAAAAATAAAATCGCTGTTAACATCGCGTTTTACATTTTATATGAATTTTTATATGAATTTTTCAGCCACATTTTTACTAAAAAAACGCAGTTTTTTAACCTTTTTAAGCCGCCAACATCAAAACTACTAACCCGATTTGAAAATTTTCTGAGAATAAGTTGTAGACGGCTCAATTGTCTTTAATTTGAGTAGTAGTAGGATAAAATAGGTCAAAGAAGACTAAAGATATGCTCAAAATAGTAAGTGTACCTCCAAAAATTAAAAAAAAAAATTAAAAAATTTGTATCTCGCAAACCAATCGACAGAAAAATTTTTAAAATTCATTTTCGTGTTCAGTAGGTCCAAATCCATGAGAAAAAGTATGCTAGAACCAAATAACAAAATGGCTGTTGCCTAGTGTAGTTTTAAATGTCAAATTTATATAGAATTAACAATGGTTAATGTTTAACTCTGGTTATTTTTTAGATAAGTTATCCACCCTTAAAGTAATTATTTCATTTTTATCTAATATGTATATCGCCAATGAGAACATTTACAAAAACATTTAGGGATAAGTAAATACAAGTGAATTTGTATTTGTATATAACCACGATATTAATCAGTTATTAAATATAATTGAAAATAAATACAGAATTTATTGAGAAAATAATGGATTATAGTGGTTTGTACGAATAATAGTGTATTGGACTAATGTTTCATGCTTGTTTGAATTTTATAATTAGCTGTTGTTTGCCACTGCACGTTTACAGTTAGTATTTACAAAGAGTTGCTATATTTCAATACTTTTATGATATAATAATACCATAAAAGGTTTCTCCATTTTGCTTCAGTTTTTAAGTTTCTAAAATAAAGAGGATTTAAAAACAATGTAGGATGTTTCTCTAGTCACCGAACTTCATTAGAAAACCAAGGAAGAAAAATTGTTCGGTAATGTACAAGCAATATCAATAAAAAATGCTATGGAGTTGTATTTGCACTGATTTCTCTACAAAGAGAAAATATATTCGTGATGACAATCGAATTTCTTGTCTTTCTTATTTTTTGATCCAGAAACATATAGAATTGCGACAACCAAATAATTCGGTTGGCAAGAAATTTGGTTGTCACAATGAATCCGTTTTCTCTATGTTGTTGGCAATCCTATCTACACACAAACGTATGCGTTAGTTTACAAACATCATGGAAAAACAATCGATGTGTGTAATAATGGCGGGTATTTATTATGAAATTTCATTTAAATTCGCCTGAACTCTAAAAAGCGTAAAATTGATGTGTTATTAAACAACTAATGAGTGGATATTTGTTTTCAAAATCAAGTCACGTAAAGACCAATAAATTGAAAATTTTATTTGAAATTGCATACCAATATTTTATACATACATAATTAAAAAAATACAATAGGCGGATTCATGTAATGTGGTATATAGTAAAAACATCCTATTTTTTATCACATTTGTGTCAGAAATATTAAACCAACCTTGGAAAATTTATTTTGCAATATAATTTCTTTTGAAATTAATTTATGTTTTATACATCATCAAATAAAAATATTTTGATTGTTTATAATAAGATATTCTTTTTTTAAATAAAAGAATATATAATTGTTAAAATACCCCAAAAATGTTTACATTTAAAATAACACATCATTAAAAAATTGGTCAAATGTCGATTTGACTAATACATGAAAACAATTCTAGAAAACTAGGAGAGATAGAGCAAAATGGACGACAATTCAGTGAAAAGGTTATCCCTATCCAAAAATGGATTTGATAGGACCTTAACCTTTGGAAATTATTTTAAATATTCCAATATAAGAAATGGCCCATATCTCAAAAATTAAGAGAGATAGAGTAAAACAGACAAAATGTGTTTTTCTATAAAATGTGTTTTTGTATATATTTAACTCAGTATTACAAATAAAACTGTAGCCTTACAAATTTTTTAAAAAGTTTAGATTTGTTAAATTTAACAAAAAATGCGTTCAAATTAACAAATTATATGTTAAGTCAAAAAGAAAAATAAGTTATATACCCGCAATAAAATAACTTGCTCCCAAAAGTAACACTTTATTTAATGCGGGCATAACTAGAGTATTCAAAAAACCGGCCTTTTGAAAAAACCGGTTTCTGTTTTTTTCGAAAAATCGAATTTTAATAAACCGGTTTCGGTTTTTGCGGAAAAAACCGGTCAACCGGTTTTTTCGGTTTTTTTTAATTTGAATAAAAAACTTATATAATTTGTTAAAAAAAAAACAGAAATTTAATATATAAAGTAATAAAAATAAAAAAAACCTTCTTTGAAAAATATATACATATATATATATATTCATTTAAATTTAATATTTTTATTGTATTTCATTTCAACAAAAAATTAACTTAAAACCAATATTTTTTAATAGAATATCTTAAAAATTAATATTATATCAAATGAATACAGATTATTAAGTTTGTAAATTGGTAAAATTAGGTACGTTAGTAATTTGAACGTTTAAAACGTTTGGCATTAAATAAGTTTTTTTAATATTACATTTTAAATATGTAAAAAGAAAATCTATTTTCACTTCTAAAATAATATTTTAGAAATAATATGCAATTTAGCTAGAAGTGGAAAATACTCTTTCACTAATAGTAGATGTTGGACAAATAGTCAAAAGACAATTATATAAATTTTTTTATTGTGTTATTTAGATCAGAAATTAAGCTATTTGAATTTGAAATATCCAAAGTTAAGTCTTCATCGGAATCTATCAGACTTACATCTAAATCTTCATAATCAAACAAACGATTATAAAGATAAACAGCAAACTCTGCATTCCACCTTAGAGGAATACTTTAGTATGTTATCGTTACATGGATATTTTCCTGAACTAAGGTATATAATAAGGGTATTAATAACTTTTACTCTATGTTCATTAAGTCGTATCATCAGACGTTCACATAATTCATGTGCATATTGTGCATCAATTTTCCTAAAATTATTAAACAAAAATTTGTGAATAGCTTCGCCCTCTATTAAAGTAACTGAATTCTTTGAAAGCTCCTTTATTGCCACTTCCAACGGATTAATAGTCATAGTCATAAAAAAACCGGGTAACCGAACAAAAAAGACCGGTTTTACGTTTTCTTCGAATTTACAAAATATTCAAAACCGATCGGTTAAAAAAAAAGAAACCGGTTGACCGGTTTTCGGTTTTTGAATACTTTAGGCATAACAAATGACATTATTTTGGTCGCAATAAATTACAACAAAAATATAACAATATCAAAAACTTTGCCTTATTTTGTTGCATTTTTGGAAGGGTTAGGCACGTACCTGCAAATACTTATGTATTTTGTATTTTTACGAGCCGTTTCATGAATACCCCCAATATTTTCGTGAAAACCAGATTGAAATAATATTGATATTATAAAAACAAAATAAAGCGACAGTTGGCCTTATTAAATATTAAAAAAAAGATACAAATCAATTAAAATTTAATTTCTTCATACACTTTTCCGTGATTCTCAAAATATGTATAAAATTCAAAAATATTATTTGAAAGCAAAAATAATAATATTGCAAATTTGCATTGAAAAGTAATTTGTCAACGCATTAAAAACAATGATGCCACACCGAGGACAACTGTTTGGTGTTAGGTAGTAGAGCTTTTTGGGGTAGCAGTTTGTGTTTTGTAAAGGAAATGCCGCCTTTGACATGCTGTTGTCTATTATTTTTTAACTTTCTGTGCTATTTAGTTTAATTTTTACCCCTGTCATTGCAGTTTGTTCACTTATTTTCTAGTAGCTTTTTATACTTTACTTTTTTTTCAGAATACAAATTTTTAGGCAGTAAATAATGTTTGTAATACCATGAACAACAATAGCAACTGCTGCGGTTAATGTCTTTTGAATGCAAATTCAATTTTATCGCACTTTTGTTTTTAATAAGATTTTTAAGTGAAAAATATTGGTTGGTTAGTTACTTTACTGGAAATGGCACATAAATGATTCAGTTTACTTTAGTTTTCTTTTCTTCGTTTTAAATTTACATTTTGTCTGTAAATCTCTGTAATTTTGTACAAGTGACACGATAAAAACTTATTTAAAGAAACATTATTGAGGATTTAGAAAACTTTTTAAAAACAATAACTTTTGTAAAACTTGTAAAATAATTGGAAATATTAAATAAATGGTAAAAGTGCCCTCAAAATAATAGTTCGTTAAAAAATCTCTAAAATTTATGTTGACTCGAATGAACCACATAATTTTTATGCAACTAACACTAAACTCTAGGCTATATCGGGCAGACGTTTTGAACGAGTGCAAATGAAACTCTTGTTCATCAATTAAGACCGTATGACACTATATTTTTGAATAGCTTTTTCTGTTTTGGGGAAGAACGCGAGTATATGCTTATCAAATATTTGAATGAGTGAAAAGATCTTAAGTATGTTTTGAACAAAATTAGAAACTTTAAATATTTTTAATCCAAAAATTTTCAACTTTAATTACATAAACTGTTTGAATTTACTTGCAGTGATACCTGGTTCTTTTGATAATGTTTCTATTTCTGTCTAACATATGCTGTTTCCTTCTAAAAAAAAATCTAGTAAAAATACTACAAACAACCCATAGGGCCATTAGCAAAAAATACAAGATTACTAATTAAACGCTCTATTGTCTGATATGAATGCTGACTGCCCGAGTAAAAGAGTTTATACATAAACGTATATGACTTTATCTAATAATATATAGGTATTGTCATACATAAATACATATGTATGTCGGTATGCATTACAATCTTATATGAATTTAATTACATCTAGTAATATATTAATCTTTATACAAGTATATATCGCACACTTAGTTCAAAAGTGACACAACTCAAAATTTTAATTTTTTGTTTTTATATGCTTAAACTATGCACAATACAATTGTTTATCTATAAAGAAAATATCAGTGTATATTGTTGTTGTTAACTGTTGTTGAAATAGTTATGTCTTTCTTTATGTTTCAATTGGTATGAAGTTGCAATTTATAAAAGTGGCTTATTTTTAGTTGTCAGAAAATATAATGTTAGTAGATTCCTACACTTAGTGTGAAATAGTCTTAATTTGAATTGTCTCACTTTTGATAAAATAAATTTTTGTTGGAGTTTACATTAATTAGAATTGTCAGTTTAGCTCATTGAGGTAAATACGAATCATTTCTAATATTTCTAATATTAAGTTTTTGAGTTCGGACACTTTTAAAGAAAAAACATTATTATTTAATTTCTGTATTTCAGTTTTAGAAAATCAACGGTTTTGCTATTGTGAAACTTGGCAACATTATCAAATACAATAAAATTTAAATTTTAAGAAATTTAATAATTATGTTACTATAAAAAAGAGATTTTTGACTTAGGCCACTTTAGACGATTTTTCGTTGTTAAACTAAGGCCATGTCGCAAAATGAAACTTATTCATCTGTTCTTACCGCAGAATATAAGATGAGGATAGCAAGACATACAGCAAGCTGTTACTGTCCATCAAATCAATCTGATGATAGAATTGAGGACCCATTTCAAGCAAACTCTGGTGATGAATATAATTTAAATTGTGAAGATTTTTCATCTAGTTCTTCAAATTCAAATATGTAGTACTATTGATAATGAGGATGCAGTTTTACCTTAGATTACATTGGGACTAATATTTAATTATTCTTTTTCAGTTTAACAAAAGCCTATTCTAGCGTTTTTACCTTACCCAAAAGGAAAAAAAGAGACCTAATGAACTTAATCAAAAAGAATAACATTCCAAATCAATATTATGAAGCCTACTATAAGCACGTTATTAATTAATATTAAATAAATCTGGTTTTTTATATATATAAGATGAGGATAGCAAGAAATACAGCAAGCTGTTACTGTCCATCAAATCAATCTGATGATAGAATTGAGGACCCATTTCAAGCAAACTCTGGTGATGAATATAATTTAAATTGTGAAGATTTTTCATCTAGTTCTTCAAATTCAAATATGTAGTACTATTGATGATGAGGATGCAGTTTTACCTTAGATTACATTGGGACTAATATTTAATTATTCTTTTTCAGTTTAACAAAAGCCTATTCTAGCGTTTTTACCTTACCCAAAAGGAAAAAAAGAGACCTAATGAACTTAATCAAAAAGAATAACATTCCAAATCAATATTATGAAGCCTACTATAAGCACGTTATTAATTAATATTAAATAAATCTGGTTTTTTATATATTATAAGTTCATGAAGTATACATTTTAAGTTCCTAATGTATTTTCGAATAAAATTATTAATTTTCTTTGTATATAAAGTACCCAGCAAAATAAAATGGATGTTATTCTTTACGAATCTCTTTTTCAGAACATCCAAAGAAGTTATTAGTGCAAATTTTTCGATTTGTAAGAAGTCATTTTAAACAACTTCCAAAATGTTGATATTGACCCCTACTAGTAAAAAACAGTCATTTAGTTGGTCCATAAATGGTTAATTCTTGCAGACATTTAATGCCTTATTGAAAACATATTTTGCATGCCAGTGATATCCACTTTGTCCTGGTCGAAATAATAATTCTTGGCGTGTTCAAACTCACATTTATAACTTTAAAACTAAGCCACTCCCTATATTTATTTTGTAGTCCCTATATTTAACAACTTCCGTAAACTAATGAAAAAGTACATCTGCTCATTGATTTTTCATAGCACCGAAACAAAGTACTTCCTCTCAATGACACGCCAATGTTAAAATCATTAATGATTCACCGAAATTTTCACAACTTCGGGTTCAGTAGATGAAGTGTTAAACTACTTTCTTCTCAGCTCTTATTTTGCTGGGTATATAATTTCAGTTCATATGTTCATGTTTAATACACACTTCTCTCTCACAATTTTTTTTTTTTTTTTAAGTTTAACGAAATTATTTGAAGCTTGCTACAAATAAAAACAACAAATAATTCCAATAAACTTCAAAAAAAAATTTTTTTGAGAGAGAAGTGGAACTACCTTGTGTATTTGTATCATGCAAATTCGATTTTTTTTATATTTACAGTTCTTGAATTTTATAATTTAAGCTTACATGTATTTTCGAATAAATAAATAAATTTGATATTTTCTGAATTTTACTTTTATTTTTTAAATTTAACACAAGTGTCAGAACTTGAAAAGAATTCAGCTAAAGTGACATAACTTAAATTAATTTGGCAACTTGTGCAAATAATACATTATCAAAAATGACACAACTAAAAATGTCAATTTTCTAGTGTATAAATATTTAAAATAAAAAAAAACTTTTTAGATCATAATCTGTATGGATTTTTTACCAAATGATCCAAAGTTTTTGTTTTTAACTATTTTTATTTAGGTCAAAAACAGTTTTTTTCGATTTCTGAAAAATGAAGTTTTTGAGTTGAGTCACTTTTGAACTGGGGTGCGATATGCTTTATATGATGAGATATATAAAATTACATATAAGACTATATAAAATTATCAAAATTATATATCAAAACTATTTTTTAATGTGGTATGATATATAACTTTATGTATAAAATTATATATGGCTTTTAAATCATATATACTTACTCAGTGCGGGGGTCGTGGGTTCAATTTCTATGTACCAGAGGCTATGGCCTGTTTTCGCTACAACGAGCCGATGGCCTTTGTTGCTAGTGATCGGTTAGAGTATTAGGATATAATTTGTAATTATATGATTAATATATAAAATTTATATATGGATTATACAAAACCATATATATTTACACATGCCGTCACATATTTTAGACATAATAATAAAGGGTGTCCCAAGAAGAACGCAATTTTTAAATCTGGCAACATTCGAAGTGTCATTGTTTGACATTTGAACAATTGTTATTGTTTGCTAGTAGAAGGTACGAGGTTAGTAAAAATGGAGCGCTACACGAATGAACAACGCATTCTCATTGTGAAATTGTTTTACCAAAATGGTGAAAGTTTTGCGGCTACAGTTCGCAAATTGCGATCAATTTGGGGTCACAATAATGCTCCAAAAGAGTCAACTGTAAAGAGATTAATGGATAAATTTGCCGAAACTGGGTCTGTTAGTGATGTAAAGACAACAACGCGCCATCGACCAGGTCGATCGACCGAAAATGTCGCAGCTGTACGTGATGATGTCGCTCAAACTCCATCCACCTCAATTCGACACCGAGCTCAGCAAATTGGTGTCTCCAAATCCACTTTGCAGCGAATTTTGACGAGAGATTTGCATCTTCATGCATACAAAGTTCAATTGACTCAGGAACTGAAGCCAACTGACCATGGACAGCGAAGGGAGTTCGTTAATTGGGTATTGGAGAGAAAACATGAAAATGCTGATTTTGCCGATAAAATCATCTTCAGTGACGAGGCCCATTTTCATCTTGATGGCTTCGTCAATAGGCAGAATTGTCGCATTTGGGGTGAGGAAAATCCTCGAGTGATTCACGAGAAGCAAATGCATCCTCAACGTGTCACTGTGTGGTGTGGTTTTTGGGCTGGAGGAATCATTGGACCTTTTTTTTATGAAAATGAGGCAGGTCAAGCGCAAACAGTCAATGGTGTTCGGTATCGTGAAATGATAACCAGTTTTTTCTTGCCTAGAATTGAAGAAATGAATGTGGAGGGCATGTGGTTCCAACAAGACGGCGCCACATGTCATACAGCCAGAGAAACAATTCAATTGCTGCATCAGTCATTTCCCGGTCGTGTTATTTCGCGTTTTGGAGATCAGAATTGGCCGCCTAGATCGTGCGATTTAACACCATTAGATTTTTTTCTTTGGGGTTTTTTGAAGTCGATGGTTTACGGGAATAAGCCGACGACGACTCAGAGAGAGAGAAGTGGAACTACCTTGTGTATTTGTATCATGCAAATTCGATTTTTTTTATATTTACAGTTCTTGAATTTTATAATTTAAGCTTACATGTATTTTCGAATAAATAAATAAATTTGATATTTTCTGAATTTTACTTTTATTTTTTAAATTTAACACAAGTGTCAGAACTTGAAAAGAATTCAGCTAAAGTGACATAACTTAAATTAATTTGGCAACTTGTGCAAATAATACATTATCAAAAATGACACAACTAAAAATGTCAATTTTCTAGTGTATAAATATTTAAAATAAAAAAAAACTTTTTAGATCATAATCTGTATGGATTTTTTACCAAATGATCCAAAGTTTTTGTTTTTAACTATTTTTATTTAGGTCAAAAACAGTTTTTTTCGATTTCTGAAAAATGAAGTTTTTGAGTTGAGTCACTTTTGAACTGGGGTGCGATATGCTTTATATGATGAGATATATAAAATTACATATAAGACTATATAAAATTATCAAAATTATATATCAAAACTATTTTTTAATGTGGTATGATATATAACTTTATGTATAAAATTATATATGGCTTTTAAATCATATATACTTACTCAGTGCGGGGGTCGTGGGTTCAATTTCTATGTACCAGAGGCTATGGCCTGTTTTCGCTACAACGAGCCGATGGCCTTTGTTGCTAGTGATCGGTTAGAGTATTAGGATATAATTTGTAATTATATGATTAATATATAAAATTTATATATGGATTATACAAAACCATATATATTTACACATGCCGTCACATATTTTAGACATAATAATAAAGGGTGTCCCAAGAAGAACGCAATTTTTAAATCTGGCAACATTCGAAGTGTCATTGTTTGACATTTGAACAATTGTTATTGTTTGCTAGTAGAAGGTACGAGGTTAGTAAAAATGGAGCGCTACACGAATGAACAACGCATTCTCATTGTGAAATTGTTTTACCAAAATGGTGAAAGTTTTGCGGCTACAGTTCGCAAATTGCGATCAATTTGGGGTCACAATAATGCTCCAAAAGAGTCAACTGTAAAGAGATTAATGGATAAATTTGCCGAAACTGGGTCTGTTAGTGATGTAAAGACAACAACGCGCCATCGACCAGGTCGATCGACCGAAAATGTCGCAGCTGTACGTGATGATGTCGCTCAAACTCCATCCACCTCAATTCGACACCGAGCTCAGCAAATTGGTGTCTCCAAATCCACTTTGCAGCGAATTTTGACGAGAGATTTGCATCTTCATGCATACAAAGTTCAATTGACTCAGGAACTGAAGCCAACTGACCATGGACAGCGAAGGGAGTTCGTTAATTGGGTATTGGAGAGAAAACATGAAAATGCTGATTTTGCCGATAAAATCATCTTCAGTGACGAGGCCCATTTTCATCTTGATGGCTTCGTCAATAGGCAGAATTGTCGCATTTGGGGTGAGGAAAATCCTCGAGTGATTCACGAGAAGCAAATGCATCCTCAACGTGTCACTGTGTGGTGTGGTTTTTGGGCTGGAGGAATCATTGGACCTTTTTTTTATGAAAATGAGGCAGGTCAAGCGCAAACAGTCAATGGTGTTCGGTATCGTGAAATGATAACCAGTTTTTTCTTGCCTAGAATTGAAGAAATGAATGTGGAGGGCATGTGGTTCCAACAAGACGGCGCCACATGTCATACAGCCAGAGAAACAATTCAATTGCTGCATCAGTCATTTCCCGGTCGTGTTATTTCGCGTTTTGGAGATCAGAATTGGCCGCCTAGATCGTGCGATTTAACACCATTAGATTTTTTTCTTTGGGGTTTTTTGAAGTCGATGGTTTACGGGAATAAGCCGACGACGACTCAGAGAGAGAGAAGTGGAACTACCTTGTGTATTTGTATCATGCAAATTCGATTTTTTTTATATTTACAGTTCTTGAATTTTATAATTTAAGCTTACATGTATTTTCGAATAAATAAATAAATTTGATATTTTCTGAATTTTACTTTTATTTTTTTAAATTTAACACAAGTGTCAGAACTTGAAAAGAATTCAGCTAAAGTGACATAACTTAAATTAATTTGGCAACTTGTGCAAATAATACATTATCAAAAATGACACAACTAAAAATGTCAATTTTCTAGTGTATAAATATTTAAAATAAAAAAAAACTTTTTAGATCATAATCTGTATGGATTTTTTACCAAATGATCCAAAGTTTTTGTTTTTAACTATTTTTATTTAGGTCAAAAACAGTTTTTTTCGATTTCTGAAAAATGAAGTTTTTGAGTTGAGTCACTTTTGAACTGGGGTGCGATATGCTTTATATGATGAGATATATAAAATTACATATAAGACTATATAAAATTATCAAAATTATATATCAAAACTATTTTTTAATGTGGTATGATATATAACTTTATGTATAAAATTATATATGGCTTTTAAATCATATATACTTACTCAGTGCGGGGGTCGTGGGTTCAATTTCTATGTACCAGAGGCTATGGCCTGTTTTCGCTACAACGAGCCGATGGCCTTTGTTGCTAGTGATCGGTTAGAGTATTAGGATATAATTTGTAATTATATGATTAATATATAAAATTTATATATGGATTATACAAAACCATATATATTTACACATGCCGTCACATATTTTAGACATAATAATAAAGGGTGTCCCAAGAAGAACGCAATTTTTAAATCTGGCAACATTCGAAGTGTCATTGTTTGACATTTGAACAATTGTTATTGTTTGCTAGTAGAAGGTACGAGGTTAGTAAAAATGGAGCGCTACACGAATGAACAACGCATTCTCATTGTGAAATTGTTTTACCAAAATGGTGAAAGTTTTGCGGCTACAGTTCGCAAATTGCGATCAATTTGGGGTCACAATAATGCTCCAAAAGAGTCAACTGTAAAGAGATTAATGGATAAATTTGCCGAAACTGGGTCTGTTAGTGATGTAAAGACAACAACGCGCCATCGACCAGGTCGATCGACCGAAAATGTCGCAGCTGTACGTGATGATGTCGCTCAAACTCCATCCACCTCAATTCGACACCGAGCTCAGCAAATTGGTGTCTCCAAATCCACTTTGCAGCGAATTTTGACGAGAGATTTGCATCTTCATGCATACAAAGTTCAATTGACTCAGGAACTGAAGCCAACTGACCATGGACAGCGAAGGGAGTTCGTTAATTGGGTATTGGAGAGAAAACATGAAAATGCTGATTTTGCCGATAAAATCATCTTCAGTGACGAGGCCCATTTTCATCTTGATGGCTTCGTCAATAGGCAGAATTGTCGCATTTGGGGTGAGGAAAATCCTCGAGTGATTCACGAGAAGCAAATGCATCCTCAACGTGTCACTGTGTGGTGTGGTTTTTGGGCTGGAGGAATCATTGGACCTTTTTTTTATGAAAATGAGGCAGGTCAAGCGCAAACAGTCAATGGTGTTCGGTATCGTGAAATGATAACCAGTTTTTTCTTGCCTAGAATTGAAGAAATGAATGTGGAGGGCATGTGGTTCCAACAAGACGGCGCCACATGTCATACAGCCAGAGAAACAATTCAATTGCTGCATCAGTCATTTCCCGGTCGTGTTATTTCGCGTTTTGGAGATCAGAATTGGCCGCCTAGATCGTGCGATTTAACACCATTAGATTTTTTTCTTTGGGGTTTTTTGAAGTCGATGGTTTACGGGAATAAGCCGACGACGACTCAAGCCTTAAAAGAGGAAATTGGACGCTGCATTAATGAAATACCGCAGCATTCATGCAAAACGGTCATTGAAAATTTCATTAAAAGATCGCGTGCATGCCAGCAAAGCCGCGGCGGCCATCTGCACGATATATTGTTCCATACATAACCTCATTCTGTCTACTTTACGATATAATAAAGTTTCACGATTTTTTTTTAAATATCTGTGTTTTATTTAAAATTTAAAAATTGCGTTCTTCTTGGGCCTTATCAAAACTATTTTTGAATGTGGTATGAGATATAATTATATACCCGAGTTAAAGCACTAAGATATAATCATATATATTTACATATGTCAGTATGCATTACCATATATTATATAAAACATTATTTTTTTTTTGTAAATTACCTTATTTTGTGCCACATGATTATATAAAATCAGATAAGTACAAAACCAATTTAGTCTTATTAATTCCGCCATGATATGTAGAAATTTTTCCCAAATTTCCGAATATATAATTATATCACACAATTGTACTAAAAAATTAGTCTAATAAAGTCAGCCACATATTGCGGAGTGCACTACGACTCTGGCAGATCGAGCTAAAATCCTGGCGAAGGAATTGTTTAATAGAATTTTAATATTTTTTCTATTCAAAAATTTTTTTTTGGTTTTTTATATACTAGATTCGGAATATGTATTATATTGTTGGAACTAATCTGATACAATTCACTCTGCCATTTTTCGGATAAATTTGGATCTTACTAAATCCTTAAATATATATTGCTGGATAATTTTTCGATCAATTTAGATCCTTCTATATTTTCAAATATATTGCTGAATCTAATTTGATCTGCCATTTTTCGGATCAATTCAAATCCTTCTTAATCCCCAAATATCTTGCTAGATCTTATTTGATCTGCAATTTTTCGGATTAACTTAGATCCTTCCAAATCCCCAATTATATTGCTGGATCTAATATAATCTGCCATTTTTCGGATCAATTTAGATCAGCTAGATATTAAAAAATATCAAGTTGGCTAAATTAAATATTGCGCCAGTTAATTTTTTTTAGTCGGGTATGTATGATTCCATATCATGAGTATTTTTGATATGATATAAGATATAATTAGATATTTCCAGATATATCCAGGGATTATTGATTTGTTTTTTATTTCTTATTAATATTTTTACAAAGCTTTAAAATTGCATATAAGATATAATTACTTTATAATAATCTTTGTACATATAATTAGATATGATCTTTGTTTTCAAAAGTCATCTTAGTGGTGAAAATTTTATATTTGATTGCTTTAATTATAATAATTTTCAGCGCTGTTTTAAGCTTAGAGACTTTTAATTTAGAAAGGATTAGAAAAATACATGGAATTAAAATTTTAGAAAGTTGCTTTTTGGAATTCATATAAGTTTTTTTTGTATTCGAAGTTGTATTTGAATTTTGAACAGCCGTCCCTTTTAATAATATTGCTATCATTTTGCGATTGGGAGAGCACTTGTACCAACAATTAAAGTACCGGTTTGTAGTCTTCTGATGGGTAGCGATTGATTGAAGTCTTTAATATAACGTATACTATGACCACGCTATTTCCAAATTTCATGAAGGTGGAGGGAGGTTAAAAATGTTGTGCCATATGTACATCAATCTTTACCAATCTTAAACAGCTCAGAAGGAAATTAGTGGTTTATTTGTTGCCGTTACAGTTATTACAAATTTAAATTTTTGTTTTTTATTTAAATTCTTTGTTTATATACAAAATTGTTTCAATTCAAATTACAAGAACTTCATTCACACACACACACACACACATATAAGGTCATTCATACAATTTTTTTTTTTTGAGTGTGCAAAAAACAAACAAAAATACAAAAAACCAAAACAATTTCAAGTTAATGAATAATCATTTATTTTTACGGAATTTATGGTAAAATTTAAACATTTATTTTTAACTGATTAATCATTTGTTTTTACTGATGTGTAAGTTGCTTAAAAACTATTAAAAAATACCAAAAACCATTTGATTTATATGAAAAATACACTTACAATATTCGTCAAAACAATCCAAAATTCATATTAAATTAATAGAAAATACAACCAAAAAGAGCACTACTAATTTTTCATTATATTCAACCCATTTTGTTGTTTATTTTCAATCACTGTTTAATAATCGACAAAAGTAGTAAAAACAATTAAAAGTCCTTTAAAACCATACATTTGAACTGACATCGTTTGTTTGTGGTTTGCTTTTCAAATTAAAAGTTTTTTTTAAAACAGACAGTTGTATATTTTTTTTCTATGTGTGTATGTATATTTGAATAATCTCCTGTAATTTTTGTTGAAATAATTTCGATAAAAATAAAACAAAAAGGAATTATTTAAATTTCTATTTTTAGAAACATAAATCAGATAATTTACATTTAACAGAATATATTAACTCCTACTGAAAGTCTTTTTATAGTTTGTTTTTTGACTCAAATAGTTAAAAAAATATATTTCAATAATTTTCAATTGATTATTTATTTAAAATAAACTACAGTCGGTAACAGAAAATATATTGTGAGTCCGAGTTTTAAATGAAATATAAATCCTTTTAAATTGTATTTTCTGTTATTTTGACTTACATATGTACTAATATAAGTGTAGTTGAGGTTAAGGTTTTGTGACGTATCATTTATGTTCTTTAATGTCCTTCCTCATTTAAACCAATGCTAATTGTATTTACTGATTCACATTAATAAACTTTAAATAAACTTGTAATCAATATATACGATTTTTTTTATCAAACTATCAAATAATATGATTTATTGACTTGTCTGATTAAAGAACAACAAAAAAACTCATTTAATTTCCTCTTTCAAATTCGAATCCTTTAATAATAAATATCAGTTTACAAAGTCAACACACTCTATTCATTCCACATTCACTCAAACGCAAAGGTGTGAATTTACCACCACTTAAGGCCTCATTTATGGATTTATGCACAATAAGACAATAAAAATAACAACGTAACCATAGTTTAGTTGTTTATTTGTAGAGCATAGTTAAACATGTATTAGTGTTGCCACATAATTTCTTTAGATTCGCCCTTTAGTGTTTAAAAATTTCCCTAGATTTAGGCGTTTTAAAAAAATATTCGCCCAAAGAAAATAAAAATTTAAAATTGGCAGAAAAAAATTTAAAAAAATAAACTACAAAAAATATTAAAAAAAAATTAACAAGTATATTTTTGAAACCAGGAACCAGAATTTAAGAACGATAAAAAGATTTTTCCGTTAAAAAAATTTATGATTTTTTTTTTGAAAATAACATTGCACTGTTTTTTGTTAAAATACATATTAAACAACTATTGATCATGAACTTGAATAATTTTGCTCACGTTATAATTTGTAACAAAAAATCAAAAAATTAACGTTTTGTTTTAATTTTAAAAATATGTATAAAAATACATATATTTTGTGAATTTCCATCTGCTAATGGAAACAGAGTTATTAAGATTTAATTTAAAAATTTTAACAACTCAGGTTTTTTAATACGACGAAACAACAATACTAAGTAGACCTTGTGAATCTCTTTAATTTTTAGGAAAACAGCGAAAAAAGTGACTTGGTTTACATATGTGATATCGCTTCTAATAGAACATTGAACGTAAATCACAGATATAAAATCAAAATTTCTTGTTTATTTCAGTTTTAAAATATCTTGGTATAACTGTAATCGCAAATATATTACTTACTTTAAGAGCTAAGAAGCTATGTTGCACCTTAAATTAAAGCCTTAGATCTCAACTATTTATTCACATTATTTACTATTACAGTAATGGCATTTCAAAAATAATAAGCATTTTCTGAAAACACACTAAAAACAAATCTTGTGTTTACTCATTACGAGATTAGTTTGAGACGATATATTTTTCTATATATAAAGGAATATCGTTTCTGACTCACTCATTCAACGTCGTCCAGCGCAAACCGCTTGGGGAGGAATTCTTCCCCATTCGCAGGCTGTCAATACCGCTGAAGCAGGAAGTTCAAATTTGGTACATAGGTTCCTCCTCCGGCGTAGACATCCACCCAGATAAAAGTTTTGGAAATTCCTACGGGGAGGGGCAATAATGGCGAAGTTTCCTCCTTCAACGTAGACATTTAGCCAGTTGATATATTCGGAAATTCCTACGGGGAGAAACTAAAAGAGAAAAAATTTACCCCTTAACGGCCTGCCGTAAACGCTGGAGCTAGGAAGTTGAAATTCGTTATGAAGGTTTTTCCTCTTAAAGTAATTTTTTTTATTCAAATTAATTTATGTTGTTCTTAAGTCAACAAATTTTATTAAAATGAACATTCTTACGAAGCAATTGTCGTTTTGACAAATTTTAGTTTGTTAAAATAACAAACTTCAATTTGGTTATTCCACAGATTTTTAATTTTATTATTCATTATTTTATATATTTAATCAAATTCACTAATTTTCTTAAAACACAAGCTTACGAAAGGCGTTTATTATTTTAAGGAATCGGTAAAATATATAATATATCAAAAATAATGAATTATTAAATAGAATTTTAATAATGAACAAATATTTTAGAGACCTCTCTAGCGGTATAAATTCAGTTTAATAGCTTTTATGATATTCGCAAAAAAAAAAAAATATTTATACCAGCAATCTTTCAATGAAATACTGTATTTACAATTAAAATTTTAGGGCGATCTGAGTTATCCTAATTAACTTTTTAAGGAACTTTTTATTTGGAAAAAAAATTTTTGATCAAAGATCGTTAAATATAAAAAAATATATAAAACTAAATACAACTTTTGTTGATGAATGCTTTTATATTTTTCCAAAATTTGTATTAAAAGTAGATTAAACAAGGCAAAAAACAACGCATTATGTTATATGTATTAATTCTTACAGACACTTTTGCAAAAATTTACCTTAATTAAACACTAAATATTTTTTTCCCTAAATTAAAAAGGATCCCTTAAATCTGTGGAGGAAATTCTAAGATGACAACACTAACACGTACTTACATAACAATTTTAAATTGTGATAAATGAATTGAAGATGAGAAGATATAAAAAAGTATTCATAAGGGGATGAATTTATTTAAATCACACACTCAACATTTAACACAATGTTAAAAAGAGCATTCGAAAAAGTCAAATGGAAATGGAATAGAAATTACAATCTTGTTATGAATGAATATTAGAAAAAAAGTTTTTGTTATTGTTTACTTATATAGTGTTTGTTTGGAATCTAAGGTTTGTTTAGATCCAAAGGCTTTCCGTTTGTCATCGTTAAACCTAACAAAAAACGTGTGCTTTTGTAACAAAACTACTCGCACGAAGTTTTATTTTGTGGTAAATATGAAATGCATTGTTATCCTTGATTAACCTTTTGCTTATACTTTGAATTTTGTACGGAGAAGATGAAATCATCTTTTAAATTATTTAAAATTTTTTTGGCTTTCAGTTGTGGTACAATCGGATCATTGGGCTTACAGAATAACCCCGTAAGTCCTCTTCGTATCGTTTGTTGAAAAGCTCTGATTATTTCACCATGGACTTTTTTTGGTTATCCATTAAATTAATTTAATATCGGAATAATAATAAGAATAACAATTTTTCTTGACAAACATTTTTAATTTGGTTCAACGTTTTCTTTTACCCTGCTTTATCTTTTGAGGGTTAACTATTATAATATTCCAAAGGTTTTGAATTGAAATGGATATTCAAATTTTACGGATTTTATGTTGGTTTTTAGTTAAAATCTATGCAAGCATAGCTTAGGGATAAAGATGACTTATGCTAGAATTTTTTTGTCGAGTCACATAAATATTGTAAATCATCAAACCCCTAAATATAAGCCAAAAGAACATAAGCGAGGAAATAATAAACCGCCAAAAGAAACTCGTGGTAGACACGTGATGCAAAAGCCATAAATTTTTAAATAAAATTTTATGTGTTTAAAGTTTTTTCTTACACTCATTGCAAAATAAAACCTGAGTATTCGCGTGTGAATGAGTTGAAGGAAATAAAATTTGTTGAAGGTATCATATTGAAAAAGGTTGTTGAAAGATTTATAAACGAAGATATAAAATTGAAAAACATATGTTTTATAAGTTATTATAAACAAAAATCTAGCATCATTATACCCTCTCAAAAGAAAGCGATAAGAAGAAAACCTTAATTAGAAATTATACAATTTACAGGATATAACACATTTCATACCACATGTATGTGTTAATATGTCTAAAATAAATGTTTAAATTTTGATTTGAATCTAAAAAAATAACGTTAACAAAAGATTTTCTTAACCCAGAAACAAAAAAGTGTCATACATTCAACCGACAAAGCCAGACAATATTGATGTTGTATTTTGCTATGCTGCTTACATTCCTCCTGAACTAATGTTTTTTTTAGAAAAAAAAAATAAATATATGCTGTAACAATGTCTCGTCAAGCGTTGACATAAAAGATCATCCATCATTTTGGACTTGACCTTTTTCACTAAAGCTTCCTCATATGTAGTGTGTATATATTTTTATCTTGTTTTCATTCTGTTGATTTTGTTTTTAAGATTTTATGTAAAATATACATACAAAATAATTAAATGATGATATTTCCCAAAACGAAAGCAGAAAAAACACACTCGCACACATGTTGGGGAAAAGGTTGTTGTCTGACTAATGAAGGTGTTGTAACTGCACTATGCTCAAAAATATCAGATATCAAAGCGAAATAAAGAAGCGTGTTTTAAGTTCAACCGTATAACTAGAGATGTTACAAATAAATTTGGATATTATGTAGAAACAAATTTAAGATCGACATAGTTTTTCTTAAGCAGAGCTTCGAAGATTGAATTTAATTTTGAATGAATTCCCTAAAAATAGATTTCGATTTATTTTTATAGAATGACTTCATTTTTAAACATTTGGGAGAATTCATTTTGTTTGGAAATAATTCGATCGAATTCACATCTAAGGAATTAAAACAATTTATCTCATTCGATTTTACAAATCATTGAATTCAATCATTAGGAATTCATAGAGATGGGCAAAGGGTAAATACCCAAATGGTAAATACCCGGTAAAATAGGTAAATTGGGTAAAAATGGGCAAAAAGGTGGGTATAAACTATGTTGTAGAAAATTTGGTGAACAAAAACATTGTGCAGCAAAATTTAATGAATTTTATACTAAAATTTCGTAATAAAAATTAAAATTCTTGGAAAATAGAACTCAAAGCAATAATATATACATTAGGGTGGGTCGATTTGTAAGGATGGCACAATATTGATTGCTAAATCGACCCACCCTAATATACATATTTATTTTTGCTACATTACATTATCCAATCGAAATCACTGCCACTGTCGCTGTCGCTGAATGTTTCATCGTCACTTTCACTCCGAAAATAATTAAACGAACAAATTGGTGATACCAGTGGAAGTGGAAGGTGCTTCCTCAATTGAATTAGGAAAATTTATTGCATCCGCATCCGCAGCCGATACTATTTTTGGGGAAGTATCCATTTGTCCTATGTCTTTATTGGTGATATTCCAAATGCTTTTTATAAACACGCAAGTAAATTCCCAAAAAAGGTATTTATCTTTTATTTACCCGATATTTACCCATGCATCAGGTAAATACCAAGTAGAATCCAATCTATAGGAATTCATTCGATTTTTGATTCAATTTACAATTTGGAAATTCAATCAATTGACAGTCGATAAACAAATTTGGTTTTTTTTGTGCACTTGATTTTGTTTCAGGTGTTTGTGCAGCACCTTGGGAATGACATTCGATTTTCTTCATTGGATTTAAAAAAAATTAAAAAATTTAGAATTATATTATTTGATTATAGTAAATTTAACGATTTCTTACAAATACAAAAAGAACACAACAAGAAACAATTATTGAACTCACAGTAAAAATGATTAATTTGTAAAAATAAATCTTCGAAAGTGAAATATTGCCAAAAAGTGCACAAAGTCGCCAAAACGTAAATAAATTAAAAAACAAAATTGTAAAAATAATAAATTGAATATCGCCAAATATAGCCCTCCCTCTCTGCAATGAAGAGTTCTCAAGACAAATGCAATCCAACATTTTGTCAAGTTACTCTCTGGCCTCTGGTGCAGAAGGGTTTTCTTAAGTGTTTAAATTTTGAAATATTGTTCAAATAGGGATTTTCTTTTTTCGTTATTGACGACTTATTTAAATTTTGGCGTTTTTTAAATTTGAGCATTTTTTCGAAATGTTGCAATTTTTAATCTTTGGCTTTTTAAAATTTAAGTGAATTTGCCGATTTGGCGAGTTTAACAATTTTTTTTAGCGATGTTTACAATTTTAACGATTTTTTCCAATTTTGACGATTTTTTATTATATGCGTTTTCTTTCCAATTTTTGTGATTTTTTTTCTATTTGTTTTAACTTTGTTTTTTTTTTTGTATTTGTAAAAAATCTTCAATTTTCAATTTTAAAATCAAAATTTCAATTTTAAAATCAAATGAAGAAAGTCGAATGTCATTCCCAAAGTACTGAATTTAATGAACAATAAACCTCAAAATCGATTGAATTCCCAACAATTGAATTTCAAAGGACTGAATTCAGTAATTGAATAATGAAAATCGAATTAAGTCTATTAAAATTAAATCAATTGAGACCAACTATGAATTCAAAAATTGTCGTTTAAGATTTAATCATTTCAGAGTCACTCAGAATTGAAAATCGAATTGAATTCTTTAGAAACTATATTCTTAACTGCCATATCGGTGCTTTAAATGTTAAGAAATGTGGTCAAAAATTTTATTTAGTTTGGCACTTCTATGATAGTCCTCCAGATGTGACAATTTTGAAATAGGTTTTCAGAAATCCTATACATAATTTTTGTAGAGTTGATGATCAATAAAGATTACCAATATTTAGTTTATAATAAGCCTGTTTTTAAATTGTAAGTGTTTCCTAATATTTCTTAATTTTAAATATTATTTGTTCATAGTGTATTTAAACTAATACAATAGTATCATGACGTTGTTTTAGAAAGATTTTTATTGTTGTTCATTCAGTTAAGTAAAAGTATCTAATGATCAAACTGACAGTTAAATGTCATGTTTTTACTCTTGCAGAAATTATTGAAATCAATAAAAAAAACTTGTATTTTAAAAATAATTGAACGAATAACTGCAACCCTCCTAAATATTTTAATTTTTAAAAACATACTTTGACGACTTGGTACTCAGAATAAATCCCCAGGCTATGTTGAAAAATCAAAACAATACATCAAATTGTGTCTTAACTTATTTGCGTTATTGATTGATTCTGATTAAAAAAATAATAAAGTAAATGTGGTGGTTTTTTCTTTTTCCTCTGGTGTCTGTCTTTATTGTTGCATTATTTAGAACAATAATTATGTCAAATATTTTTTATTAGCCAATGATCGATTGTTATTGAGCAGAGTGTTAAAAATTATGTTAATGTTAGTCAGATAGTTTTAGTTAAATCGATGTGGACTAAAAAGTTTGAAGATTCTTTATCGAAACAATTCGACCTTAATACCTGAGTTGTTGTTTTTCAATTAAAGGTTTTTATATAATAATATCATTTGAAAAATATCTTTTTTGTGACAGGATGTGTTACTAAATTAATTGTTTTCTAAACAACATAGCTTAGAATCGTTTTGCTTTATTTTCGGTTGTTTCGCAAAATTTTTTGTTATAAAAATTAGAATAGTTAGATTAGAATTATTCATTATAAAATAATATGAGAATTGGTTTCAATCATTGATCCGCCAATATGTGTCATAGTTAGTTGGAATCTCTACTTAATAAATATCTATATTCAATTCATTGAACATTTTAAATGAAAATTTGTTTAAAATACATTTTCAAATTGTTTTTCATGACCAGATATAAACTTGTTTCTTCTGGGAAAACAAGTATGAAATTAACTATTACAAAATACTACTTTGACATGTATAATTTGCCGTGGTCATATATTTTGAGACAACTGACAAATTTTACGAAAAAACAAGAAATTCTAAACAAAACTAGTAAACACATAGTAAAGGCGCCACTTATGTATTCCAAAAAATTCAAGCCAAACAACACTTATGTAAAGTGGACTACTACCCAACCATTGATTCAACCCAGTGGTTGGTGGTGTTCTAGTTAGTTTGTGTTGAATGGACAATTTATTCAAACTTGCGCATAAGCGAAAAGTTTGTGAGTTGTTCTTTATTTTTGGTGTAGCATAATAACAAAACGGACATGTAACTTTTACCTTTTATGCTTTAGGGGCATAACCTACCATCGACAAATTGTATGCATTTGAACCCACAAAACCAAAAGCAGTAACAAAGCAAGCAAAAAAAAGAAAGAATAAGAGATTGAAAAGAGAGTGGGAGTAGTATGCATTGTCGAAATGAATGATAGAAATATCCACACCTACCTGTCATTCAAAAGAATGTCTACAGAATTACAACTTACATATAAATATTTCAAAAGGGGAGTTGGAGAAATGGATTTTAAATTAAAAAGCAAAATAAAATAGTTCCGTTCGTTTACTTAATAATTTGTACAAATTTTAACTGGATGGCGTTCGTTTACACAAATACTCAGTAATCACAAAGAAAAACGACAGAATAAAGTGACAGTTCGATGTTTTCTGAGTTTGCAAATTGGACAATTGGAAAACATACGATTAATTTTTGTAAATACAAATAAAAAAGTTTTACAACTACGTTGTTCGTATATGCAAACACAAAGTAATAAATATTGTAAAATGAATTATGGAAAATATAAGGAATCCTTCAAAAATATCTCTGCTTAATATTTTACTGCAATAATCCTATTTTTCCATATCGTCCAGTTATAAATTATTTTTGCATTTGGAGTTACATTCAGCTATTTAACAAACTTGTAAATTATTTGTGAACTTTTTAAAAAAAAATTTCTTATTGGGAGTAAATTTGTCTTAATCTTTGTAAGTTTGTTACTCAGTAATTCTTACTGGACTTGACTGCTAAGAGTAAACGAATGGACCTAATGCAAAGAAATTTAACCAAAATTTCAGCTATTTTTAGATGGCTTTTCAAGAGTTTATGAAGTATTGATAACATTGAAGTCAGGTTGAGATAAAAAATTATTTTTATTTATGGAAAACTTATGTGGTGTTTCCAGACGACGATTTGCTTCAGATAAACGAAAATACAATAACAAAATACATGCAACAAGAAACAAAATACACGCAGTCACTCTTTCGTCTCGAGATGTACGTCTTGCAGAAACAGTATATTAATTTGTTAACCACAATCTGTGGATACCATACTAAACAAAAAAATGTTGCTTATCATGATACAAAATTATATAGTTTTTATAACGATTTTTGTATTTTCCAAATTAGAGTTGTTCCTATAGGTATATATTTACTTGTGGTATGTTTTCCCAATATGAGTTGGTAATAATTTTGCGACTAGACAATATTACTTCCATCATGGTGGTTTTATATTTAATAACATTTATTTACGAAATTTTTTATTATATGCTACAATAAAAATAAATGAAGATGTAGGAGCTTGGTCTTTTTGGGCCTTGAAAAGATCATGGAATACGAGTTAACAAACTGTTAATTTTTGAGAATTTGATATAACTTCTATAAAGTGATTTTAAAAGACCAAACTTATATTTATAAGGGTTTATTTAAAAAAGAATTTTTTGTGGTATCATCGTCGTTCAAATCTGTTGGGCCAACAAATATTATTGACATTTTGAATTTTACGAATTTATTATACAAAAATGATTAAAAATATATTATTTAAAGTATTTTCCATCGCTGGCCACACATTTTTTCCATCTTGTCTTTTAAGGCAATCCAAATATCGACCCATTGTTTGTATTTACTTTAAAAAATGATTGTAATTTTACTACAACAAATTATGAAAACAACAAATGGGTAAAAATTATGTGTACACATTTTTCTCTACAAAAATACACACATTTTATTTAGAAATATGCATTTTGTGTTTCAAATTAGTATTTTGTGCTTAAAAATAAATATTTTATGTGAAGTATGTAAATGTACCAATGTAGTAATTATAAATGTAGTAATTATAAAACTGTCAGAAATGGAAATATTGCATTTGTGAAAAAATAATATAAAAAAAAATATAAAATATTTAATTTATAAGAAAATAACGAATTTAAATGTAATAATTGTAGTGTAATCATGGTATACATATTGTCTGATTCTAAAAGATAATGTGCAATTTAGTAATTTTTGACTTTTAATAATTAAATAGTCCTCATTTTTGCAGCCTGTAAAAATTGTAATTATCATAAAATTTCGTGGATTTGGTAGATGGGTTAAATTGAGTGGGATGTGCAAAAGCAACATCAACACTAAAGAGGTAATTTTACACGTTTCTTTCTTTCTTCCACTAAGCTTGTAGAATTTGACGCCGGTGAATCGGGAATTCGCATCGGTAGTGGATAGCTGTCCAATTATTATTACGATAAGCTTCATATTAATTTTTGATTAATTAAAAAAAGTCTTAGATTCTCTGGTTTATTTCCCATATTAACATTTTGAAGGCTTTCTTTACGGGAGAGCTTAAAATCTGATACTTTGATTATATTCTTTCTTCTTCCTATATTTATTGCTTTTATTATAAATTATTATTAATAAGAGACTAAAAATTAATGTATTACGTAAAACGTGTTTTAACGCAAAAATTTCATAAATTTACTCTTTAATTTTAAAATTTAATTTCATTGTTATGCACTTTCAATGCAATTTTACTTATTTTGTGTTCACCAAATTACGTTGTATTTTTTTTTTTTCATTTGCGCACACAGAGTAAATTTACTTAACTTATAGTAGGAGTAAAGTTTCCTACTATAAATTGGATAAATTTCAACAGAAGTTAATTAGTGTTATTCATATGAAGTGAACTTTTGCTAGGAAAATAATTTAAAAATTCACCTTTAAGAAACGACAATCGCAGTTTCAAATGATCTCTAATAATAAATATTAGAGATCATCGATGGTCATAAATTGTAAACTTGTAACTGACTACATATGGACATATGGATGCCAAATGGCTTCAGTATGATAGAGAAGTCGTTTGACACGTTTAACTCAAGTCGTAATTTAACTGTTTGTTACAAAGTGTCAAAATATGATTATAGATACATATTTACTCTTTCGCAGATGAGAACTATATTTGTCATTAATTTTTGTTCGATCGTGGGGCAAGTCTTATGCAGGTTGGAAACAAATGCCTAAAAATAACGGAATTAAAGTCAATGCCGTTCTGCCTTGGCAAAATTATTTTGGGACAACGACAGGAGATCTTTGTTAATCTTTGTTAGAAATGTTGCACTACTTTATTAAAGAATGACCTAACTATTTTTTTTCCTTATTCAAATCAAGTATTTTATTATTTGTAAAATTCTTCAACGGATGAAATATTACACTCTCTCTTGTATCGATTAGTTTAAATTTTTCTTGCAACATAGAGCTATGCTCGGATCCGTTTTTTGTGAATTGGTAGGCTTCAAGAATCGATGATATGTATATTAATATTATTAAGCGTTCCTTTAACATCCAAAAGGATTAAATTATGCACCAAAAATTAAATTAAAGGCCCTTTTAAAGAAAAATACAACTTTGTCTAGATAATTTTAATGCGAAATTTTCCTTAACACATTGATATTTTAGTTCAGTGCTTTCAATGAGTTTTTGGCAAAGAAGAAAAAATAAACATCACTACATAAAACCCCTAAACCAAACTTATGCATAGACAACTGATGACTCTATATAATATTTGGTAGACTCTTTGTTTTTATAATCGAAGAAGATACTTGTAAAGTACAAGAGTTCATAATTTGTTTAGTTGTTTCTATCTAAAGTTTATAAGTTTTTAGAAACTACTTTATTTCCTGTTTAAGACTTTTTTTAAGTAACATAAATTGCTGGTTGACCAATAAATATGTTGTGATAACTTTTGGTCACCTCCTGAAAGACTTACAAATGTTTATGAACTTAAAAAAAAAAAAAACTTCAAGGGTTAATAATTGCACTTATCTCTCAATGCTTTTTAGAGTTATATATATTTATTAGACCTTAAAGATTTGCTATCATATTTAAAATATTTATTTCAAGAATTTATAAAGGTTTTGTACCCACAATACCATTGCAGGAATTTCTGATATCCGTTAAGGATGCCTTCGCTTCAAATGGCAGGAAACTTGAATACTGACAGTGTATTTTTTTCAATTGTAAGTACATACTTCGTACACTTCGTTGTTGAGTGGAAATAAATTCGATTATTATATTAAGGGTGTGTAGAAAAAAATGTTGTCTTTGTAATCAAATGCTTTAAAAGGTGGGTTCGATAGTATTTTTTTCTATTTTGCATTAAGGAAGTATTTGAATTTCTTATAGAGTTTACTTTACTAATAAAATTTATGCATTTTTGCACTTCGTTTTCAAGTGACTTCCTTATGTTAGCGCTGACAGTTTTTTTGTAACCGAATAATCAAATCTATTTGTGTAATTAAAAAAATGTATACAGTACAATTACAGTAAATTAACAATATTTTTTTTTATAAAATTTTGAGTCAGTACGAATTTAGTGCATATACATATATTATTCCGTTATCAAAAACAAAAAAATTGGAATAGATACATATATTCTTAAACTATATGAAAATTAAAAAAAAAACAAAGAATTAATGTAAAAATAATCAAAAATATGGGCTTACTAGATTAATCGATTTAAATTATTCAAGATGTTATTTGTTATCTAAAAATTTAAATTGTTTTTAAGTTGCAAAACAAAAAAAAAATCTTTTTATAAATTGAACAATTAATTTGATTTTTCCCTACATGTAATTAATGGGCTGTGAAATTGTTATAAAAATTAAAATAATACTTGTAAAGCTCGCACTTTACACCAAACTGTAAAAAAACACGAACAGTTTTTTTTGAATCGTTTCTCATCTAACTTATTCAACAACATGTTTTCAAAATAGATTCTAAGAGAACAAGTTCCAAAATTTAAAAACGTTAATTTTGAAGCAAAAATCATCGGTAATAGAACACAAAATAAACCAGATAAAAAGCAATGAGATATATACGAACGGTTTTTTTGAAATTGAAAACTTAGCTAGAAAAGGTGTTTTTTACCCAATAACTGATCGACATCATAATATTTTCCATCAAATAGTATGGTAAATATAATTAAGAGGGCATTGTGGTGGAATGGATAGTGCGTTGGACTGTTGCGGATTTAATCCTCAGCGACGGCAACATCAATTAAGAAAAATAATTTGTATGAGTTTTTATCTCTCACACATATCGTAACGTCCTTGTGCGGGGATTTTACAGAACTTGACTCCAACGAAGTAAATTAGCATAATAGTGAACTTGCATTATGCTCGAAATGAATATCTTGATAGATTTCTTTACAATTTCCATTGACATTTAAGTCTTAAGTTAATTGATTTGCCCACTTAAGCGCTTTTTTCGCGATAAAATCCCACTTTTTTTTCTTGAAAATAAAATTTTTCAAAATGTTTTATTTTGTCATGTTTATGCTGAATGCATTAAAATAACTTTTTAAGTTAATAAATATTTTAAAATTTCATAACTTTCATAAATAACACGAATTTAAATGTTTCTGAAGTTTGCATATGTAAGACAAAATATATGGCCCGATATTTTTATTTTAGGCCCACTCTTAAACTTATCGGGAGAAAATGGTGTAACCCCATTCGGCGAATTTTTAGATTTTTTTCTCTTCGTAATTGTTCCAATGCAATTGGATACATGAATGTGAACTAAATAAGACGTATTTAATAAATTAATAATTAATAATTTTTTACTTTTTGTTTTGATAACTACCATTTTAAAATTTAAATCTGGTAAATTGTAAGTTAAAAATTTATACAATTCACTCAAACCTGATAACTTGTTTCAAAATAACTAAAGTTTAGTACTTAACCATTCACTCAAGAAAAAAAAATTAGTAGAAAAATTTGTAAACGGTTTTCAATCCCACTTTACTAATTTTTAACTGATTTTTAGTAAAAAAAAATATTATTTAGCCAATCTTTTTGCTATTTACATTTTAAAAATTGCAGAATTTTTACAGAATATTTACAAACTTTTGTTGCTAGTTTTAGAAATTTTTTAAAAATTTTTGAAAACCGATTTGCTAAAATTAGCAAAAAAAATTACTAATTTTAAAAAGTGGATATTGAAGGAAATGTTATTTCTAATTAAAACTTACTGCTACAAACTTAAATTGCCTTAAAATGTTACATAGATTAAAAAAAGGGATCAGAAGTGAATAAACCCACTCATGTTTAAAAATAGAACATCCACTTAAAATAGCACTAAAAAGTTTTTTTTAGTTAAAAAATTAGCCCTAAAAATAATTAAAATTTGTCCTTAAAAGAAAAAAAAAATACCAAAATATTTTTCAAAACAGAAATTACCAAATTAAAACAAAATGATAAATTTATTTTTGTTTTTAAAATGTTTAAGCCTTTGATTTTTTTTTTAATTTTGTCTAAAAAATTTTTGGAAAAAAGAATAAATAAATGTAAAAAATTTTGATGCTCGATAAAAAAAATATATTTAAAATTTTTTACTAATATTAAAAATATTTACAAAAAGTTTACTTATATTTAGTAGCGGCAGCTAATTTTTTCTACAAATTTCATTTTACTACAAGTCAGCAGCCATTAGTTCCTAAGATAAGCAAAAAACACCGCTGTGCTTAAATTAGCAAAATTTCCCGTAATAACAGCAACATTTTCAGTTGCCATTACAGACTTTTTTTGGGTAGTGTAGTTATAAATGACAAATTTATATGTAAATATCTGTAGTTAATACTTTACCTTTCTTGTTTTTTAAAAATGTATGTTACCCGTCATAGATTTGAAAAGTGTTAATTCTATTCAAAATTATATTCTTAAAGTTGTGAAAAAGAACTGCTTTGGAAGAGGAAAATCAGTACTTTGGAATCAATAAAAAAATGATTCCTTAAAAATCACTTCCCTTTATTTTTGCTGGGTGATAGTTAACTCAGCGTGAAACCTAGCGTAGGTAATATTTTAAACAAAAGTAAAAAAAATTACAAAAAAAAAATAATGAAAGTTCTTTAAAACTGTTTTCTGATTAGATAAAATGGCAATAATTTATGATTCATAAGTTAGGAAAGGAGTGATTTTTAATATAAGCATCGGATCAATATAAAAATTAATGTAAAAACTAATTCTTTTGGAAATTCCTCAGAATAACTTCAAAAAATCTGTAAAAGAACACCAAAGAACCACTGCCATTTTCTTTTTGGTGGGTACCTTATTTTAAATTTAATTTTATTATGTTCATATTTTTACAACACTAATGTCTGCTATTCACACCTTGTTTACAAAAAATAAAGAAATTTTATGGTTTTCTTGTCAACAAACACACAAATTGTATATCAAGGAGTCGTTTGTAATAAAGTCTGGCAAAATTTATAGATTTCAACAGTTTTATGTTAACAACTTATTTTTCAGCTACTGCTCAAATGGTGGGTGCTTAAAGCAATAAGAGATAAATACTCGAAAGCATGAATGACTAGCTTTACTGTCTTTAACAAGTTTTTATTGGTTATTTAAACATGATATTTGTAAGATTTATTGAAAACGATTTAAATATATTTCACGTTATTTATGTATTACTTCAGTATTATGTATTTCTATAAAATTTAACTTTTTGTCTTTATTATTTTCTTTTCAGGTGATAATGCAATAAGTAAGTAAAAAATATTTTATTTTACTACTTAAAAAATTGGCTTTTATACAATTAAGAAATATTGCATTCAATTTTTATACAAATTTTAATCTATTTTATTTTAAAAAAATCTTAACTCCATTTAAACCTTTCTTACTCATTTTTAATTTTATTTATAGAAAACAACAGTTTCTACAAGAAAACTATATGAAATTTATTTAATTTAGTGTTAATGTTAGGGTTTGGCATTTTATGATTTAAGAAAGAAATCTTTTTCAGTTGCTGGAATTTTTTATGGTCAAAAATATATGTTTTATATTTTTTATATCATTGGCGGGAAATTGCATTTTTTTGTACTTCGTTTTGGTTATGGTCCAAAGAGTTTTTGTTATTATTTTATATTATTTTTGTTTGTGGGTTGTTAAAAAATATGAAAAAATTAAGCTTAAAATATAAATAATAAGATGAGAAATAACTTAAAAAAACTAAATTGTGGTGTGAGATTGTAGGTATATATTTCAATGTCATATTTTCGAAAAGCTTCGTTTTATTGTTTTTTCAGTCTTTACGAAATTCATTTAAAATTAATTGTAAATATTTTTTAACCCATTGTGTAAAAACCGTTGAATGAATTTAGCAGTTTTATTCTAATTCATCGGTAAACTAAATTTAAGAGATTAATAAAAACTCAGATTCTTAATGATAACATGAGAAAATCAATGTGCACGAGAAAGCGGGTACTATTTGTAATAAAGCTGCCTTTTTAATTTTTTCTTATCTTATGTCTTCATACAATTCTGCTATAAAAATGCAACATTTGTTATTCATAGTTTCTGATCCTATCTCCTTTTAACCTGCTATAAAAAGAAAAGTACCTAGTGCATAAGTGGTAATGACTTATCATTATTATGTGGAATACCAGTAATGACATCAACTTTCTCTCTGCATTACCTTTAAATATTGTTGCCATATCTATGATCAATCTCAAAGTAAACTCATATCTCTGAGCTCTCATTTATATAAATATGTGATGGCGACATCTGGTAGAAATATCAAAACTTATCCAGACCATTATATTGGCAATATCTCGAACATAATGTTTTTTTTTCCAGACTTATCCGGAATAGAAGAGTCTGGTCTTTATTATATGTCGAATTTTCTAGTGAGGAGTTGACAGCCTGAATTGATTTACACTTTAATCTGGCATATTTACGGGTGAACAGAAATTGATGAACCGTATTTCCATAACAATATATAATAATTATTATAATCAGAGAAGAAAAATTTTCTTGTTTTACTGTTTTTTCTTTCGTTTTTACTTTTTCTTACTTACATTTGCTATTTCTGCTTTTTTTTTTGATATCCAGATTTTAGCTTTAAAGTAGATTTTTCTTAAGATTTTGAGCCTTAAACTGTTTTTTACACATTTTTTCCCTCAGTGTTTTTTGTAATAAAAAAGTCTGCTAGTTTTGTTCTTTTTTTAAAGTGTTTTTCCCCAACTTTTTACTTTTGCTTGTTTTTTGCTTTTTTGGCAATCTTTTTTTTTTGCTTTAAACACATTGGATTTTGCATTTTTCTGACAAATTTATTAGAAAAATATATAAAAATCCAATAATATTATCAAATTTTTTTCTTAAAGTCATTACTTTTGTAATAATACATAAATTTCAAACTGGGTAGCAGTTATATGAAAAGTATTTGAAAAGTTAGAAAGTAAAACAGTGTGGGGCATTATTGGGTCCAAATGGATCGGAATCTTATACTGTTTTGATAGAATTGTTAATTATTCGCCTGAAAACACATTTTAAGATGCAAATTTTAAAATTTATCCCACAAATGTGATATACAGGATCGAAAGAATCTAGCAACCTTTAAAATTCCAAATCATGGATTTATTTTTCAAAAACTATTGGCCCGTAATCATAGTCCCCCACTAAAGTCGGCTTTCTTAAAAAAAGAATTCCTAATAATGGATTTATTTTTCAAAAACTATTGGCCCGTAATCATAGTCCCCCACTAAAGTCGGCTTTTTTAAAAAACGACTTTAAATTAAAAACTTTTTATTATCTATCTTGTTACTATAGTCAGAATTAAATCCAGTTTTAAGTTGAACTGGCTTTAAATGGGCATCACATCAAATCTACCAAATGCCCGCATACATTTTGTACTAAAAAATAAACAAGTTGCAGCA
Source organism: Eustalomyia histrio (assembly GCA_949748255.1). Taxonomy (NCBI): domain Eukaryota; kingdom Metazoa; phylum Arthropoda; class Insecta; order Diptera; family Anthomyiidae; genus Eustalomyia; species Eustalomyia histrio. The sequence continues at coordinate 135,712,200 of OX456523.1, read as the reverse complement.
TTGATCAGCTAATTTTGTATCAGCTAGAAAATATGTAAAGTATGTAAATAAAGAATAAAATTCCTTATTTATTGATATTATAAATTAAAATCGCTTATTTATTGGTATAAGTTTCCTTTCAATATTTTGAAATTCACACATTTTTTCACAAAAATTTTCTTGGCGGAAAACAGCTGTTGTGAGTGTTGTTAAATTTGATAAAACAAATTTCAGCTAGTTTTAATTTTGAAGCAGACTTTAACGGTTAAAGTATACTTTTACTTGTTTAAAAGTATACTTAAGAACTCCTAAAGTATACTTTATTTTTGACTATGATAGGCGCCTTTATATTAAATTATTAAAAACATATGGATTCGAGCGGAGTAACAATTCCAGTTTAACAAACAAATTTTAAAAAATTGTGTAAAACGGCCTAGATTTGTACGTACACCCAGAATATTATATAGTTAACTGTTTGTAGTTTAATAAAAAAGTTTTCCGTTCTATTTAAAAATAAAGGAACATATATTTATTTTTCAAAGAAATATCTATATTAACTTTTTTATGCATGTATTCGAATTAATTTACTATCATTTGCCATTTTTTTCAGTTTCATTTATTTTTTTCATTTGTTTGAAATTTAATAAAAGTTTACCCACAAAACGGAAACTTGTGGTTTATTTGTGTCCGTAACAGTTATTACAAATTAAATTTTGTTTGCTGTCTGTTTCAAAAAAAAAATATTGAAAAAATTTCAATTTGTTTTTTTATTTAAACTGGTTGTATATAAACAAAATTTTTCAATACAAATTACAAGAACTTCATAAACACACATGCATGCACAAACACATTCACACAAAAAGTGTTTATATCTTCATATGTTTACATACATTTATTTTAACTGATTATATCATTTGTTTCTTACGGATATGTCAGTAGATTAATCAAAATTTAAAAATTAATAACAAATGACACTTAATTTAAATGAAAATAAAGTAGACCGGTTTTTAAATAAAATATCATTTCTTTTAAATGATATTTTCAGTTATTTTAACTTACAAACTTTTTTAAGTGTACCTATATTTTCACATAGAATTAATACAAAAATTGATTGAACTCAAAATAGATATAAAACAGTAAAAGTCTAACGTTATATACAATTAATTTAATTGGTAGTCTTTGTTTGGTTTTTATTTTTTAAATTTTGCTTGAATAATTGAAGTATTTTTGAGGTTATGTTAACAATTCTCTACCAAGTAACTTTAAGAGTTTGAAATAAAAATCCAAAATTAGTGAATTAAATAAGCTTTTTTACTGCGTAGTCAAGTTTTAAATAACAAAACTCATATGTAAACAGGATGTTAAAAATAAGATATTTATTCAATACGTTGGATTTATTTTTTGCCTAATTGCTATGTAGATGACGTTTTTACATCAATATTTCACATATCAATTATGCTATTATTTTTGAATATATTCCTTTGCGTCGATTTTCTATCCACGTCGTGCCCTGCGAAATGGATATGGTCAAATGCAAATGGTCAAAGCCCTGCGAAAAGGGGATTATAAAGTGTGTTCCAAAATTCAGGCAAGATTTGAATTTAATAAAAACATAGGGTTTTTCTTTACATTGTTATTTTTTAACGGAATCATGAATTTGACAGGATAGGGTTATGTATGGAAAAGCATATCGGGCAAATGGCCCACACGGCTTTGCTGGGACAGACGCACTCTTTCTGATCACCGAAACGAGAGAGCACACGACTAGGAAATGTGTCATGCATTCATTCACTTAAAAAAGTTTGTAAGTTAATAATATCATTTAAAAGAAATGATATTTCATTTAAAAATCGGTCTACATAATTTTCATTTAAATTAAATGCAATTTGTTATTTATTTTTAAATGTTGATTAATCAACTGACACATCTGCAAGAAACAAATGATATAATCCGTTAAAATAAATATCAAAATTTTACCTACCAGTCCTTAAAAAATAAATGTTTTTTTCATTGATTTGAAATTATTTCCGTTTTTGTATTTTTTGTTTTTTTTTTCTTTATATACTCGTACAATACAAAATGTATGTATGCATATGGAGTTATAAACACTTTGTATGAATGTGTTTGTATATGTGTTTATGAAGTTCTTGTAATTTGTATTGAAAAATTTTGTATATATACAACCAATTTAAACAAAAAAACAAATTGAAATTTTTTTAATATTTTATTTTGAAACAGACAGCAAACAAAATTTAAATTTGTAATAACTGTTACGGACACAAATAAACCACAAGTTTCCGTTTTGTGGGTAAATTTTTATTAAATTTCAAGCAAATGAAAAAAATAAATGAAACTGAAAAAAATCGGTAAATGATAGTAAATTATTTCGAATAAATGTATAAAAAAGTTAATATAGATATAACTTAGAAAAATAAATGTATGTTCCTTTATTTTTAAATGTAACGGAAAACTTTTTTGTTAAACTTCAAACAGTTAACTACATAATATTTTGAGTGTTGGATTGTGGCACCGTCTTGTTAAAACCACATCTGGTGTAATGGTTAGTGCGTTGGACAGTAATTCAAAGGTTGCGGGTTCGATCCCCGGCGACTGCAACATCAGTTTAGAAAAATAATATGTATGCGTTTTCTATCACTCACACATATCGCAACTTCCTCCTTCGGTGTTCGCATAACACTTAACCGCACTGGAGGAAAAAAACATAACAGGGCCATGAACTTGAAAGCTTCAACAATTTCGCCAACCCTTCATCAGATGGCGGGCAACAACTCTTCTAAGATTTATCATCTCCCGCATATCCAAATCATTCATCTTTCACTTCTCTACCCCATTTTTTCTCTACCCGATTTCTTCTCTACCCCATTTCAAAAGATAGCAACACATTAATCTCTTTAAAAAAATGTCGATCACATCAATGCTATCCAATTTAGACAGAGAGAACTCTGTTATTATGGTGCTATAACGATCATTAGTATCGGTCACTGCTTGACCATTATTATTTTGAAAATACTGTTCAACAATAGAAACGGGTTGTTGTATCGTGTAATGCACTTTTTTAAATAACATTAGCTGTCTATTTGGTTTTTCTTTTGTTTGGCAACACTTTGCTGCACAAATGACTGCAATCTCTAATATTGCTTGAATTTTGGGAAACCTTTTAATACTAATATTCCTTATATTCTTGTACATACATGCATTTTACGGTTTGGTTAAAACTCTTTTAACCCTTATTATCTTATCGTCGTCATACAATGACACAACTTCTGGAACCGATATATATAGAGGATCCGTAATTTATAATGTTTTCAGCCCGATAGAGCTTACGAAAGGGTTAACTATCAAACGAACTGGCATACTGCCCTCAATATTTGACATTTATGATCAGTATACTCTAGAAAATCATCATGAACAGATTGACGCTTGAACAACGCTACCAATTAATCCAGATTTTCTTTGAAAATCAGTCATCAATTCGCGCAACTTAAATAGGACTTCGTGATTTTTATGTTGCACATAATCGTCCATCTGAGCAAGCCATCCGTCGAACTGTGGTTAGATTTCATACCGCATACTCTCTAAATGATGCAATAACACCAACATGTCAAAGGAATGTGCGTACTGAAGAGAATATCGCCGATGTAAGCGAAAGTGTGGAATAGGATTCAAATTTTCGATTCATCGTCGGTCGCGTCGTTCTTTCGCAGATGGGGCTCTAGAGCAGTTGGAATCTGATTCAGCGATGAGGCTGATTTTTGGTTAAACAGCTTATTAATTAACAAAATTGACGCATATGGGGTGAAACCAATCAACAGTCAATACAGAAAACATTATAACCACAAAAACTCACCGTTTAGTGCAGTTTACACGCTGGTGGCATCATTGGACATTATTTTTTCATAAATGAAACCGGAGCCCGCGTTACGGTCAATGGAGATCGTTACCGCACCATAATCAATGATTTTTTGTTTAGTTCAGTATTGACTGCCGTTCGATAAAGTCGATTATTTTTCTTTTAAAACAGACTAACACTGCATGTGCAAGTTTCTTTAAATCTGTCAGTAGTCTTTATGTAAAATGCATAATTTGTTTGTGACCATTATCATTAATTATGTTCCAGTGTTAATAGTGATCTCGAATTTTATCTAATTAAATCGTCAAAAAATATTGCTTATAAATGCAACATATGTGACAATAGTTATAATAATTTAATTGCCATTGTCTCAATTATATTAAGAGCCACACAACAATTAAAACAGCAATTTAAAACATATGTAAACCAGTATGCTGCTTTAAATAACAAAAATGCACTTGGTAAAACAAGTTTGATTTTAAATTGTAATACAAATCTCACTAGCTGTAATCATTCTGATGCTAAGTCTGTAGATGATAACGCTGTAATTACTGAACCAATTGATTGTAATTTAAATGTTAATAAAGAAGAGCAAGAATTCGGTTTTCTGACTTTTCTGTTAGTTATGGTGCTGCTGCCAAATATAATAATCATCTAACTAATAATTCTAGGCCTCTTGTTGTTGCCGCTTTAAGTGATGACTCTGTTTTAGTTGCTTGTGAGCCGGTCGATCGTAATGTATATGCGAATAATGTGAGAATACAAAGACCAAGTCTTTGTTTTTCTTAAAAATCTGACAATTCTGTTATGCTGCTCCTGCTTATTTCCCCAAAAAGATTGGCATCCCAGTGAGCAATACAAAGTGGATTAAATATAAGCTAAAAGAAAAACTTATGTGTTATTTTTGGAGACAATACTAACAAAGATTTGGAAGTAATTGCTAACGAAAAATGGGTTCATTTATTTTTACATATGTAAGCCTAATGTTACTGAGAAATAAACAGTGTATTTTTTGTTAAATATTCTAAATTAAGAAAAAAATCCAACACTTTATTGCTTCAAATATGCTGACTTGAATGAGCTAAAACAAATTTCTTTTAAAATGGTATTCCTTGGCATTTGAATAAACTCTTTTTTCCAAAAAAAAAAACAACACAATTTTTTCCATAAAGATACTATTGTAATAGTAACGAACTGAGAATAATAACATGTACTTCGAAATATCATTAGAAATATGTGCCTACAGCCTACAGTCCGAAACGGAGGTTGGGGGAGAAATGATACTGAAAAAGGAGATCTGTTTGCTAAACACTTAAGAAATGTATTCACGCCAAATGATTCAAGTGTTATAGTTGAGTTGCCACCAATTTTACCCCAGCGCAGAGCAGTACCCGTTCGGTGTGAGATGCAATTTTTGATTTAAACCCCAAAAAAGCATCTGACATTGATAATATCAGTAATAAAATGCTCTTGGGGTTACCCCGGATAGCTAATTTTGTTTATTTTTAATGCTATATTACGCCTTGAATATTATTCCCTAGAATGGAAAGTTTCACTCGTTAAAATGATACCCAAACCAGGTAAAGATCACACGAAAGTTCAAACTTTCCAAACTTTTCGAAAAGCTACTAGTGAATCGATTAAATGTATCTGTTGCTGAAAACAATTTAATACCCGCACACCAGTTTGGTTTCAGAAAGAAACATGGCACAATTGAGCAAGTTCACAGACTGGTAAGTGAAATTAGAAAGACTTATGAAGAGAAGGAATACTGTTCTGCACTTTTCATTGATGTCTCACAAGCTTTTGATAAAGTTTGGCATGAAGGACTACTCTTTAAAATCAAGAATATATTGCCATCTAATACACACAATTTACTCGAAAGCTATATAACAAATCGAAAATTTATTGTTAAGGAAAGCGATTTTATGAGCACTCCACAAAATATACAAGCCGGTGTTCCACAAGGTAGTATATTGGGACCACTTTTGTATATCCTATATACCTCTGACATGCCAACGAATAGTGACACACATACTTCCACATTTGCCGATGATACGGCGATCCTAAGTTGCCACAGTAACCCACTCGAGGCTTCTAGAATTTTACAGAACGACGTTTGTAAATTAGAAGTGTGGCTAACTCAGTGTAAAATAAAGGTGAATGAGCAGAAATGTGTTCATATTACTTTTACGTTAAGAAAAGAAACTTGCTCCTTAATCCGAATAAATAATCAAAACATACCCCAACATACAAGTGTCAAATATTTAGGCATTCATCTTGATCGTCGACTCACGTGGAAAAATCATATAGATGCAAAATTAACTCAGATGAAATTAAAAATCATTGAAATCAATTGGTTAATCGGAAGAAACTTCAGACTCAGCCTCGATTGTAAACTATTGCTGTACAACTCGATAATAAAACCCATATGGTGTTATAAAATTCAACTCTGGTCAACGGTCTCCCATTCTAATGTTCAGAGAATTCAAAGAAAGCAGAACATCATTTTACGATTAATATCAGGCAAGAAATTCAAATATACACTCAGATTTGAATGTTCCTCTAGTTAAAGATGAGGCCTCGAAATCTACCCAAAGCTATTTAGGTAAACTGGAGACTCAATGATATTTTGTGTGGCACTGGCTGGACTTAGTTTTTAGCTTTTAAGATTTGTAATACTTATTGTTAGTTTAAACTCTATCAAATACTTTGTACGACAGCCCAATATAAAGGTTTGTGATTATATAACCACATATGTGGAAATGATATGCCACAGGGATGAATGTATAACGAAACGCGATATATCGAACAACCAAATTGTTTGCATTGAGTTCCTTTTAAAACGAATGTTTCTGAAAATATGTACTCGATATAACAAATCTGAAAGCAGAAACAATATTTTAGTTTAAGAATGACTCTATGAGTCATCCTTCATTTCTTTACTAAAAACTATTTCGATGTTAAAGGGCTCCAGTCAATTATTATATACTTTCTATGCTTTCAACAAACCGTGGTCCTCTTATTTGAAGAATTTGAAAACTTTGTTAAAACTTAACTCCTTGATAATCAAACTGTTTCTCAGAGTTTACCCAAATAATTTTTGATCGAAGTTAAGCGCTGCTTTTTATGCTGAATACGATTTAGATATTTAAAAATGTCCATCATGTCATGGTGCTGTAAAAAAACTTGATTAAATTTCGCCAATATCGTGTTTTTAAAATTTAAAAACCTTATGTGTTAAAAATTGCAAAAAGGTATAAAAATGAGTATACCTTCTTTATATACTTTTTATTTTGGCCTTAATGGCCAAATATGTATACAATATATACTTATGCTGAGAAATGATGTCTCAACATACAAGGTGGCGCAAAAGTAATCCTCCTATCAGAAAATGCTATAAATTGTGCGATTGGTCCCTAATGTCAGTTCTGTTTTTACATTTGTGTAGTAAACACATGCGAAATACACGTTAATAAACAATGTTACGCTACACTGCTCCAGAACGCGGAATATTGGTGACTATTTATTTGAGCAATAATGAAGATGATTTTTAATCAAAAATAATCATGAGTGATGAGGCCCATTTCCATCTTAGCGGGTACGTAAATAAGCAAAATTTACGCTTCTGGGGCACTGAAAATCCGCGTGTAACCCACGAAGAGCCATTACACCCGCTCAAAGTCACTGTATGGTGTGCTGTTTTCGCTGGAGGAGTCATCGGACCTATTTTCTTCGAAGACGTCGCGGGCCAAACGGTTACTGTGAATGGTGAGCGCTACAGAGCAATGATCAACGAGTTCTTTTTGCCGCAACTTGATGAATTGGGATTGAAAAACATGTGGTTCCAACAGGACGGTGCAACGCCACACACTGCACGTGCCACAACCGATATGCTGAAGGATGCATTTCCCGGGCGCCTAATCTCCCGTTTTGGCGATTTGCACTGGCCAGCAAGATCGCCTGATTTGACCGCTCCAGACTTCTTTTTGTGGGGCTTTTTGAAGTCGCGGGTTTATGTCAACAAGCCTCAGACTCTTTCAGCTCTTAAAGACAATATCCGTCAAGAATGTGAGGACCTATCGCCGGAAGTTTTGGCCAAAGTGATGGAAAATGCCATAAAAAGGGCTCAAATGACAATCAACTGTGGCGGCGGCCATTTACATGACATCATATTCTCGACTTGATGTAAAAAAAAATTAAAAGACCAAATAAAAATAATCCACAAGAAGAATCAAAGTTTTTCATTTTTTTTTTTTTTAAATTACAGCCAAAAAACATCGGAATGTTATTTTTGCGCCACCCTGTAAGTGGAATGTTGCACCCAGAAAACAGATTCGTGCTGGCAACCGAATTTAATGCCAATTGAATGGTTCAGTTGAAGCAACCGAATTTTTTGGTTGAGACTACCGAATTGTTATTGAGGTAACCGAAATACTGTTGTGATTGTCAAATAACTCGGTTACCACAACACAACCATTCGATTGGCTACAAATTCGGTTGTCAGCACGGATCTGTTTTCTCTGTGAAGCACTTGCTTTGAAAATGTGCTCATTGTTTATTTCGTCCATTGTAGAATATTTTATTAAATCATTCTTAGGGCATATAATGTTAGTGACACATTAGGCACATCGAATTTAGTAGGCACGAATTATTAGAATCCTTTTAAAGATTTTTATGAAATAGAAACATTGGCACATAATGGGTTAAAAACTAAAACAGTTTTAATAGTATAAGTATAAAAAAATTATATCTTGTTTTAACCACCTTTAAATTTTCCTTTCATTCTTTTGGAAAGAAAACAGCAAAATTTTATTAAAATAAAATACAATGTGGTATAGCTGACTGATGGTTGCTATTGTGGTTTGTTGTGGGTAAGCTTGTTTTGTTTTGTATATTGAACAAATGTTTTGGGGGTATTTACAAAAAACACAGTCGTTCGTTTGTATAGTAAGTATACGATTAAGATAAAATTTTTACCTGAATTAAATTAAGTTACAAAAACACGAAACTTTTATTTTTATTGTATTTTTTCAGTTGATTTAGTAGAATGGCTCCTATGTTTAGTATATTTTTTGTGGATTTCGTGAATATTTATTTATGTAGATTTTTTACCATAAACAAAATGACGTGTCTCAAACAAAATAAAAAAAACATGTCTGAATAAAACGTAAACAAACTCAATACTACGGAAACACGCTACTTTTTTATATTTTTAATTTGTTTGCCTTTATTTTTACTGATTACTGTTACTTATTGGTGGTTGGTTGGTTAGTTGAAAGGCTGATATTTTGCTTTTAGGCCAAGTAATGTATAAAAGTAGTCGTCATAGGGGTTTTTTTTTAAAGTGCCATGGCTAAGGAACTAATTATATATGATCAAAATATGATGAACCTAAAACATATATAAAAAACATAGACACTCTAATCATATGTCAAAATGTATGTAAAACGTATGTATCTCATTTAACGCAGTTTCATTCAGGTATTCAATATCAACTTACATATATTTCCAATTCATGTAAATCTCCATCTTCAAACAGAACTTGTTATTTAAAATATTGAAAGTAAAAGCAAATTATCACACATCGTACTTAAAATTGCACTCTGTGGTCAACTTGGAAAACTATTCTGTTATATAAAATAAACAGCATATAACATTTTCTTACAAATATATGTGTCTGTTGAATTAACCTTTGTTTGTCTATAATGTATTATTTTAGCAATAAAATTCGCACAACCCGTAAAAAACTAATAACAAACGCAAAAACAAACAAAATTTAATTTTAAGTTTCATAAATTGCATTTGTGATACAAAATGCATAAAACAATAGGTCTGGTTCTTACATCTGTGATTTTCCGGATTTCATAAAATAACATTTTTTGAAAAAACCTTCTTATTAAATTTTGACAACTTGGAATTTGGATCTTAAATTTTTTTCCTCATAAGTGTATATTACAAATTTCAACTTTGTGGGCAACATAGAAAATTTTATTACATGAAAATTAATTACAGTTTCGATTTTACAATTATCTTTAACGACACCATTCCCCTTCCTTTATTATCGCTTTATTTCAATTTAAAGCTTTTAAAAGGAAGATTAAGATCTTGCAATCATTTATAATTAAAAATCATAAAATCTCGAATTTCTTAAATGCTTTCAGTTTACCAAACAGTAATGTATTTTTATGAGAAATATGTAAATTAGCTTTACCACAAAAGCGTTTCACAAATTTAATTTTAGGCTTCAAAATCGTAACCTATGTTACATACAGAAACCTACATCGTATATATTTCGGGCAAGCTGATTTCAATGGCGAACCTCGTTTTTCACTTATGGGCCAGATTTTTCGCAAAATTGGTTTAAAATTTCGCAGGTTTTACACATTTTTTAGCTATAAGTTTTTATGCGTACAATATTTTACTTTTTTCTGCAGATAAATACAGATAAGACCTTTAGCAAAATTTTTGTAATTATATTTGGGTAATAATCGTAAAGCTTTAACAACTAATCTGCGTTGTTTAATTTTTACAATATTTTACTGTTTGTTAGTCAAATTCACAATTGACCAAAGCATTTATAAAATGTGAAAAATAAACAAATATTTTATGAAAAAAATAGCGATTAGTATAAATAACGTGAAATTTAGTAAAAATTATATGGCAGCATAGCGATAAAATATGATCTTAGAAATAAATTTTTAGTATAATATGTGAATGCACTCCAAAATATTTTTTTCGCAAAATATTTTTTTCTTACACAGATAAAACAGATTCATTGTGACAACCGAATTTATTGCCAACTGAATAGTTTCGTTGCAGAAACCGAATTATTCAAGTTGTCCTAAGCAAATATATTCTAGATCCGATTGAAATATGTGGTTTTAACCGCAATTTTGTTGTATTAACCGAATTTCGGTCGGCACAAACAAATATATCGGTGACTCCAACCAAACCATTCGGTTGGCAAGAAATTCGATTGTCACAATGAATCTGTTTTCTCTGTGTAATAAATAAGATATTTTTTAATTTAAAATAATATATAGAAATAAATTTTGCACATTTTTAATCACTTCAAAATTTGTTAACATATTTTCGCCATTAAAATCAGCGTGCACGAAATATATAGCATCAATGGTCGGTGCTCTTTTTTTTAAGTCACACAGTGTTGTTGTAATTACAATAATTTTTCAAATAATCTTTTCCCTGTTTGTAGGTTTCTCTAGCCGCATAGACGTCTGCTCAGATGGAATTTTCGAAAATTCCTGGGTGGAGAAGCAAAAAGGGGAAGTTTCCCTCTTGACGGCCTAGCCACACCCCTTTGGGTAGATTCGTGAAATTAGGTTAATACAACAGAATTTCTGTTGAAGCCATACATTTCAATTGTATTAGGAATATATTTGTTTGCGACAACTAAATAATTCAGTTGCTGCAACCAAAATATTCAGTTGGAAATAAACTCGTTTGTTTCTAATATAATATATGTTTTCCCTTGCGTGTGTTAAATCTTTAAGAAGGTACTTTTTGATTTTAAAAATATTTTAATTCTTTACAAATATTTCGGATTTTTTAACATTTAACCTATTTTTAGTTTTATCATCATAGATTATAATTTTCTTAATTATTTAATTTTTGCAGAAGATTCTAATAAACATAAGCATCTGTGGGGCTTTTATTTTGTAGAACATTAAAGACCACCCTATCTATGAACCATTTCATATGGAGACTCCGGGTTATCCTGGGCTTTAGGTCGGGCAACCTTTTGCTACGCTAACAACGTAGCGGGCTTTGCCCGCTACTATTCTAGATTTACCACTTTAATTATACCCTCCACCATATATGGTGTCATTCCGTTTGTAATATGTCGAAATATAGGTTTAAGACCCCATAAAGTATATATATTCGTGATCCTTATGCAATTTTAAGTCGATTTAGCGATGTCCGTCTGTCTGTCTGTCTGTTGAAATGGCAATTTTTACCCAGATTATTGAACATCCTCCCGAGCAGTTTGGTATTTAAAATGAGCGAAATCGGTTTAGCGGTTCAAAAGTTATGAGTGAAAATGTGAAGGTACCTCTAAATTTTCCATACAAATTTGTACAATTTTTCTGTATCTATTTTGATTTTCTGTTAAGTAAGTAAAAATGTTATTAAGTCTTCTTCTTGTTCGACTACATTTATTGTCTTTCATACTATGAGAATAATAACATTCTTAGAGCTATGTATATGTGTGTTACTGTAATAACTAAGTTAACGTAAAAAGCAACATTGTTAAAGTCGCTAACAGAGCAGACCTCTGTAAATAACATTACTTAAACTAAACAAATAACATTACTAAAACTAAATAACAAAAGTTCTGTTACATAAATTGACAAAACATATTCATATAACAGTTCATCGTATATTATATTCAGCCCCTATGATTGCTGGAGGCTCATATAGAATGAGGTAAGGTCCAGAGAAGTTGGATTGTCGTTAATACGTCCATTGATGGTGTTTTTCTCGTTTTCGTATATTTGGCTGACAAGCAAATTATCGTGTAGCTCAAGTTTCTCAACAAATCTGGCTTGCAACGACATGGCGTACCTACAGAAGGGTAGAACATCGGCATTTTCATAGACGTAACTATTTTAAAATCGTTTTATGAAATTTTCATAAATTTTCCCGATGCATTTTCTTAGGATTTTCTATTTAAAATATCTCCAATTCTTTGGCTAATATAGGAGATATAGTAAACCTGATTGGGTTTTTATGTTAAGCTTTGTTGGTTTTTCGTTTCATTCCATAAAATGTATTTTTTGTTTTTGTTACCAAAGACATTTATAGCAAAAGAAAGAGCAAAATACATAATTGCTTTAGTGCCGCTACTTTGGAATAGGTATCGCTGAATTAACTAAAATAATACCCTGCCCCATGGCTAGGTCCAAAGAAATTGATATATAAAGAAAGAGCAAAATGCATAATTGCTTTAGTGCCGCTACTTTTGAATAGGTGGCACCCCATGGCGATATAGCCTTGTATTAGGCTTTCAATTAATTTATTTACCAAAAATATTAAATTAACTACAAACGTCAAATTCTAATGCATTAAGATGTTACTGGTGGACTTATTACATAATTTAAAGTCAAATTTTCAAATGTTTGACGTAATAAAATAGTATTTTTTTTGTACCATTTGTATTTTTAAGAGTTGAGTGATTGGCAAATGTATATTTATGTTAATGTTTTCTTTCATAAAAAAATACACATGAATAAAGTGCAATATTGTGCTCTTAAACATCTAAATGAATATTAATTAAAAAAATTAAGGTATAATATGCACATAAAACATATATTTTTCATAGTTTTTGGCAAATATTCATTTATGTTACGAAGAAAATAGAAAATCAATAATACTCTACTGCATATTGTAGCACAATATTGCTAATGGAGACTAACTCTACAGCAAAATATGCACCTTCTGATGGGCCATCTATTGACAAATAGTTACAACTCATGTTCTTTCTTTAACAAATTAATTTCTTTGCTGTATTCTCTCCATTAGACAAACACACTTTAATTTTTTAAAGAAAGAATATTCGTTGCAACTATTTATCAATGCGTGGCGCATCAGAAAGTACATTCTCTCCATTAAGCATATTCAACTGCAGAGCTAGTCCCCATTAGCCGGAACAAAATTGAGTACTTGACGAAAACTATGCTTTAAAATGTTTTTTTTGTGCAGTCCATGGTTAAAAAAACTAGTGAAAGTGTAAAGGTGCCTCTAAGTTGCCCATACAAATTTAGTACAATTTCATAGTAGCGACTGGTACATAACATATTTTCTCATATTTTTTTCACCAGTCGCTTAGCAGTAAATATTTTGTATTCACCTCATACATTTTTTCACCACTAAAATTTTTTTTCACAACAAAAAATTATTTCACCTCAAAAATTTTTTTCACCTCTAAATTTTTTTTCTTCCAAATAAGTTCATTTCACATCTAAAAAAGTTTTTCACCTCAAAAAATTTTTTCACCTACATAATTTTACTTCAAAAGTTTTCTTATATTATTTGTATCAAAAACAATAGAGAACATCTTTCTAGGATATTGGTGGAGGGTATTCAAAGATTCGGTAAAACCGAATTTAACCCTTTTTTACTTGTTTTTCACTATCTTTGTCCCGGTTCATATACAGCAATTTTTATTGCAGCAATTCTGAGATTACTAATTCGTAGTATTTTTTATATGTAAAAGATACTTAAATTGCAAAAACAGACTTATACAGTGTGGACACGAATGCAAGTTCAAAAGAGAATTTAAGAAAATTGCTGCAAGTGTGTGAACCGAGACTTTAAATGAGACAAGTCACAGAACTAACCTAGGACATGTTAGAGTATCATTATAATATTATAAATTTATCCCACACTTAAAAAGCCGCTTGAAATTAAACCATTTAAAATGCAATTAATCACATACAGTACCGAGTGTTATTGTCTGCAATTGTTACTATATATAGAAATTTCTTCTGACAACAGACATATAAAAACTCCAACTGGCAAAATTGAAGCATATCTACTACCTAAATACACAAACATTTGAACGAGTTTAAAATACAAAGAAACGATAAAAATACTGTCTACACTTTGAGTTTGTTCTCTACTTTTTAATTTGTATCCTTTTAACTGCAAACAAATGAAGATTCCTGTTAAGCTAATTTAACTGAAATTAAAAAAGTGAAAAAACACACATTCATACTTATGCAAAAAATTTGGAATAAACAATTAGATGATTTTGTGTTCTATAGTTTGTTTTGATTTCCAAAATAAAAACTTTTTAAACCTTAAATTATGGTAGAAAAACAAACAATTTAATCACTTTCGACATGGTGATTAAAGTATTTAAAATACATGAGAATACATACATTACAAACTCAATTCACATATATACACACATTTGTAGGAAAATGTTGACGCTTTTTAACGGTGTGTTAAGTATAATATGAAAATATGTTGCATACTCAACCCTCTGTTTTTATTGTAGAAAAAACGTGCGTTTTTCCTTTACGTACACACAAAAGAAAAGGAAGAAGGCGTGCCAAGTCTTTGATATAAGTGTGCGAGCTAGAATTTTGTTGTAAGATAACACACACATTTGTAAATATTCGCGTACAGGTCTGCTGCCACCACCCACAGGATGCACGCAGGATGTTCAAAGTTTGTTGTACCACTTTTTTATCACATATAAATTTATATTTTCGGCTATTTTCTTTTTTCTTTGGCTTCTGTTTTTTGTGTTAAGAAACAAATTAAATATTTGTGGCTAAAAAAAAAATATATTATAACACGCTATCTCTTTTGAGGGGGTAATAAGGGAACCGAGATACTGAAGGAACCTTCGACAACCTCGAAATAAAATAAAAATGAAATCAATAAAGTTTTAAATTTAATATTAAAGCATTAACATTTAGAAAACGTATTTTTAATTTAAAAATACTGAGAATTAGATCATAATTTCAACGACATTGATGTAGCGATTAGAAAATTTCCAATATATTATTGTAGTTTATTTTCTTTTACCACAAACAAAAATATCGCTGGATCTAACCAAACCATTCGGTTGGCAAAAATTTGGTTGTCACATTGAATCAGTTTTCTCTGTGTAATCAACGTGAAAGAGTGTCCACGGTGCCCAAACGTTATTTTTAATTTTATAACCAAATAAGCTGATAACTAGCCTATCGTTAACAACCTTTATGTTTGTAAAAATATGTATATAACTTTCACAGTTTTGAAGCGATTTAGATAAACCCTCATTTTACTTTAAATATAACGTACTTTTTGAACAAATTAGGTAAAAATTGAGTTTCTAACAAATTGTTACAAAAGATGCCACCAAAGTTGAAAAAGTTAGAAAAAATAAAAATAAATTAGATTTGATTGAAAATACAATATCTCCACGCAGTGTTGTAGTACGTTTTATCATATTTAAAAAACAAAATTATCTCTCTAAATATGTACAAAAAAATAAAAATCGCTTGTAAATGGATTAAGATACAAATTTTGTAGTCTTTAAAGAAAATTTTGTAGTCTTTAGTATTAAAATTTCTGAACGTTTTTAATCAGACTTACAACCTACACAACATTGCATTTCAACCCTTCAAATTTTAACCGCGGGTAATTTTTTTGGTAGGCTAACACTCTTCAGATTTCATTTTTCCGGTTTAAAAATACAGAGCACAAAACCAAAAATCTGTAAAAATACTCTTAAGAATTCTTATTCTGAGGGAACTAACAAAAATACTCTCTTAAAGTGGTTTTACATACTATGTATTTTACAGTGGCTTTGTCAGCTCCAAATGTCAAAATTGTCACTTTACAGATGGTTTATAATTTTTGCTTTCCCACTTTCGTTTTTAGTTTCATGTGACATAACCTACAATAGTTTATAACAGCTGTTTTGTTATCACTTTTTTGAGAGTTTTGTGTTCTTAAAAATAAAGTTTAAAAAATGGAGTAACAAATTGCAATTCGCAGCATTATTTTAATAATAGCTGCCATAAAATTGAAAAATAAAAAAATCAAGCAAAGAAAGTTAAAGAAAAGAAGTGCTTTATATTTAGGCCTATTATTATAACAAGCCGATAGCTATAGTTAGGATGTTAACGGACAGATTATTAGTTTTTCGTTATTATAAGTATACTTTAACCTAAAAGTGACCGATAAGCTAAAGGTAGTTCATCTTACCTTTAACTTTTAACGTAAGTTTTAAGCATTTGAAGTTGTCATATTTTCTGCTCTGCAGTGTAGTTGCCGTGTAGTTTTTTGACCGTATCTTTGCTGTTTGGTTTATTTCTGTGTTCGACGTCGATAATGTAAATTTTTTACAGCAAACATTTTTATTTTTTACACAATTCGAAGAAATTTTGTTTTTCGTTGCCACTACGTATTTTAAAGAACCATTTTAATATGTCAAAAGTAATCGGTTTTTGCTCTGGTAATGCCATATTTTCAAAAAACTTAATTTTATTTTATAAGGAAGTTGTAATAACCAAAAAAAGTTAAAGGTCACTTTATTCCTCACTTTAGCTAAAGTTACCTTTAACTAACACGTACCTTAAAGGCAAGTTATAATATTGGGCTTTAATGTTTTTATTAATATTATTGCCGCCACAAACAATTGACTTGCAAAACAGCTGATGTCAGGTGCTTTGTCAGATGAAAATAGAACACACTTTAATTTAAAATTTTCACACTGTAAATGCAGGCTGACATTTACAGAAGCAAATTTTCTTTGCTTTTACACACCATGTATATATTTTGCAGTGGGCAATTTGACAAGCACACTGTAAAATACATAGTGTATAAAACCTTCTTTATTAGATTTTTCTCTTTAATCATACAATTAAAAAAAACAGAGTATGGAAACTTAAAACATTTAAAATCACTTAAAATATTATTTTGTTCAAACGGCATTGCTCTAACAAACCAAAAGCAAAATTAATATGAACGTTTAAAATCCATGATATCATTTGGGACAATTTTTTTCATATTTTACAGGTTTTATTTACATGTTTTACGTGTCATCTTTCTTTTTTTCAGTAAATGGCTAATATAAATTACTGCTTTGGTATTTTAACGATGTTTGACATATATTACGAAATTAAACTTGTAAAATATTAAAATAAAAATGTTGAAATATGTTGGCAATAACCCTTATTATCGCCATTTAAAAATGCTCACCTCGGTTTTCGTACGACATAATAAACCAATTTGTTTGTTAAGACTGAATAGGTATCCAACCTTGCAAATCCTTGGTTATATATTAAAATTTAGAATGTTCTTTCGAAATTCTGAAAATTTAAAAAAATATCAATTGTATAAATTGAAATTTTGAAAATATCTTAATTTCTTCAGGAGCGATAGTCCATAAATATTTTGGATTTAGTCGATTATGTAAAGAAGCATAATAAAAGTCTTAAAAAGACTTAACCTCAAAAGGCCACAAATAAAGAAATACGCGCTAACTTGAAAAAATCCTTTACGGCAATTGGCCTACTGATAGCCTACTTTCATTTTCCGTCGAAACCATTTGGATGGAAAGGATGGCCTGAAATGTGTTGCAAAGTGTATTTCTAAAGTTTAATTGTGTATTAAAATTTCTGAACTTAATTTTGTGTTCTACACAACTAGATCTACTACAACCTACACTACGTTATTTTCCAAGAAATTTCAGTTTTGTATCACCGCGAAGTTGACGCAAACTGCCCTATAAATTAAAAAAAAAAGAAAGTTAGGTGGCTTCTGCGGGCTTTGAACATAAACATATACATACCTTTAATTTGCTACTCATGGAAAATTACTCAGCGAAGGGGTTTTTTTCGTTCACAACAATCCATTTTTTAAAGATTTTTCTTCATCTCTTTCAATGTTTTAACACAATTTATAATGCTGCTTAATACTGGATAACAAACTTAAGTTACGAAATGTGTATTTGATGAGGAGATTTGCATAAAAATAAAACTTTTGGTATAAAGGAAAAAAAAAAAAAAAGGAAAATATTCTATCAGTTCATGGCAGCATTGTAAATGTTTATATTAAAAGATGGAGTTTAAACGGAAACGGAAGTAAATATTAAATCAACTGAGATTTAACAAATGCACACACGCTTACACCATTCGTATTTACAAGGCCAAATTTAACAACAAAATTTTGTAAATAAAAATATTCATGTTAAAGTGGTTCAGAATTAAAGTAGTCGGGAAAAAATATAATATTCTTCTTATTTACATCCCTTATTATATTCTGTGTTTAGCGAATATGAAAACACATATAGATACATAGTTTACAATTTAGGATTAATTTGTAATTTTTTGACTAATGTCCAAACAAATTGTATTTTATGTTTACATTTACCATGCTTTACTACAACTAAAAATACTTAACACATCATTACACTGTCCTATATTTTCCTCTTATCGATTGTAGTCTAATTTACCTTGATAAAACAGCAAACGTTTCCTTTCCCAACATTTGACCATAAGATTTGACGGTATTGTCTGTATCTGTATGGAAAATCCCTCCTCTTTTATTTTAATGCTTAGATACCCTCAACTTTAATAAACAGTTTCTTTCATATGTCTGTCCTTCCGTTCATCTGTCTGTCTGCTTGACTGTTTGTGTTCAGGCCCACATGTTTCCATCATTAATCATGATGTTTCAAAACTGACACATTCGGTCGATCAGCAGCGCATCACTGAAACTTGTTACCAAAAAATATACAAAAATTGTATTAAATGTTATTTTGTTTTTTCGTCATTTTGCTTTCAGGGAATTTCCAACGAATTTAAAATATTTATATTGATACGTTAAAAGAATATTTTTTGTGTTGTTAAGAAATATATTGACATTTATTTTTGACAATGTAAACGTCATTTATTTAAATCATAAATAAATGATATTCAAATTTTTGATCATTTATTTCAATATATTTTCTATTTACAAAAATAAATTAAATTAAATATATATACATTCATATCTTACCAAGAAGTTTTTATGGTAATATAAAGTTATCAAAAACAATCGAAATATTCTTTAAATGAAAGTTTCAATGATTATAAAAATTAGAAATTTCCTTTTCGTGATCTTTAACGAACGAAGAATATCTCAGATCTACAATAAACGTCAATGTAACGGTGCAGAATTTTTTAAAATTCTCTAATCAGTATAATCAATATTACCAAATAAAAATTGTTCAAGTTGATCAAAAAAACTTAGGAGAAAATAATATGAAAACAACTCGGTTTGATGTTTCCACTTAAATTTACAGCAAATGGAAACAGATGTTTTTCAATATCAGCTGATAGCTGATTGGGCATATGTAATCAGTATACCAAATACAGCTACAGTTTGTAAGTACATTTCATCTTAACTCAATAAATCTACGTCGATTATTTTTCACATAACTTTTTATATTAAAGTTGTGAGTTAAATAAGAAATATTAAAAACTAACACTACACACATAGAAATAAATCTGCTAAAATCAGCAAACAAATCCATTAAATCTAAAAACTTAAAGTAAATTTTAAGTGAATTCAAATAACAACATATTAACAAAAATTTTCTAGACGTTTTTCTATTAGTCAATAAGACGCGAACAATATTGTTGATGGTCTTAGCTGAGCAGAAAACGTATTCTATTCGGTTATTGTCTAATCCAGGAGCGGATCCAGCTCAAGCTTTTGGGGGGGGAAACTTTTTTGATTTTTTTATACCCTCCACTATATATGGTGAGAGTACATATCAGTTTGTCATTCCGTTTGTAACATGTCGAAATATAAAGTATATATATTCGTGATTCTTATGTGATTTTAAGTCCTGTTAGCTATGTCCGTCCGTATGTCTGTTGAAATGGCGATCTCGAATCGAAGACGCAAGCGGTGGTGCTCATTTTTACCTATATTAATTGACATCCTCTAGAGTTTGGTATTAAAAATGAGCAAAATCGGTCTAGCGGTTAAAAAGTTATGAGTGCAAATGTGAAGGTACCTCTAAATCTTACATAGAAATTACTGTATTTTAGTACAATTTCATAGTAGCGACAGGTAAATAATATATTTTCGCATATTTTTTCACCAGTCGCTTAGAAGTGAATAATATTTTATATTCACGTCAAATATTTTTTACCTCAAAAATTATTTTCAAATCTAAAATTATTTTTCACCACAAAATTTTTTTTTCAGCACAATTTTTTTTTTTGACCTCAAAAATTTTTACACATCCAAAAAAGTTTTTCACTTCAAACAATTTTTTTGTCCCCTCCATAATTACACATCTATTTTTTTACATTATTTGTATCAAAACACTCTGGAGGAGAGGGATGATAAAGTTTGTACTTAAGTACATTTTGAGCTATTAGAACTTTAAAAGTACTATAATTATTTGGGGATGATCCCAGCAAAAACAGGGTTTTAACTACTTACCAGCCTATTTACTCGATTAATTACTTTTGTTCGCGATGTCCCAAAAGTAATGAGTAGTGATTATCTTCTCACTTACAAAAAAACACAAAGAATGGGTGGTCATTACACTCTCGCTTACAAGCAGCCAAAAAATAATTACAAAAGAATTTAAACGAGTAAATGGGCTGGTAAATAGTTGACACAATGTTTTTGCTGGGTTATAGTTTATACGAGTACATTTTGTGTCACACAAGTAAAACCATACATGTACTTTTATTCCTAAAAAAATAAAGGTATAATTGTATGTCATTTATTATACCATTTTAAAGTTTTTAAACTCTATAATATGGTTGATTTCGTAGATATTTAGACATTTGTGGGTTTTAATCTAGTTTCACACTCTACTGGGAAGGCCATGATAATATGTGCCTTGCTTTTATTTAAAAATTGAACCAGGCCCAAAAGTTTGTTTCGATATGTACATAGCTGAAAAAGTACTTTTATTTTTTTATGATTTCAGTTTTTAGCGGATTTCTTTTGGGTGTACTAACTCCCAACGAACACATGGGGTTACATTTGCTTTTTAGAAAGCTTTGTATCTTTTATAATCGGTCTCTAAGTATGTAAGATAAATGTGTGTGGAGTAAAAACAAACATGTTCAACACCTTTTATTTTAAAACATTTTGTCTGAAAATGATCCCAGGATTAAATAAAAAAGGTAAAAAACATATATGTTACAGTATAAAATTTACCGAATATATCGATTAAATTTTAAAATATTTTGTTGACATGTGTAATCTATTATCTGTGATAAGGCAAATGATTGTGTTCTTAGGACATAGGTGGAAGGTATTCAAATATTCGGCACAGCCGAATTTAGTATTTGTTTACTTGTATAATTATAAAATCATATTTTTTGTAGATATTTTATAAAGGTTCATTATATTTTAATGAGGATCCATTCTTCCATTCAATGGAAAAAAATTGAAATCAAATGAAAATTTTAAAAATTTGATTTCATAGTTTTTCTTATAAATAAATTAGAAAAACAGGCTGTTCCGAATCTTTGAATACCCTCGACCAATATTCTAATAAAATGTTCTCTACTGTTTTTGATACAAATAATGTAAAAAACTTTAGAAGTAAAATTATGGACGTAAAAAAATTTTTTGAGGTGAAAGGCTTTTTGAGATGTGGAAACAAATTTTGTGGTGAAAAAAAATTTTGAATGGTAGTGAAAAAATTTTTTGAGGTGAAAAATATTTAAGGCGAGTATAAAATATTATTTTACTGGTAAAAAAACAAGTGTAAATATTTTACTTGTCAGTCGCTACTATTAAAACCTAAAATAAAAATAAAAGTAAAAAAAAATAAAAATAAAATAAAAGTTTAAAAAATAAAAAAAAAGAAGATACACCGTTTTTAACTAATTTTGGTTTCCATTCTGAAAATAAATTTCTTATCTATGAAGCATTACGATTTTTATTTCTTTCATTACATTACATTAACCATCATAGGTATTGAACATTCTCAACGTCATTATATAAATTAAAACTTAACTAATTTAACTTTTGTATTTGTTAAACCAAGCATTTTAAAATTTGTGTTAAAAATTTCTGTAAAAAAGTTTAAAATAAAAAAGTAAAAAGTGCTAAATTAAGTAAGCTAATCTTAAAATAAAAATTAAAAATACATATCGATGGCTTAATATAGAAAAGGCGTATCTCGATTTTTCGATTCTTAACAGGATAAGGAAAAAAACCAAAAAAAATTAAAAAACATGATACAAAAACCGTTTTAATGCAAATTTTTATTCAAAACCAAAAACAAATTACTACATAGTAATCTCCACAGTAATGACCTGTCACTTCCATGTTTTTGCTGGAGCAGTTAAAAATGCTATTTTGATACTTAAAAAAATCTCAAACTTGTTTATTACACAGATAAACACTAAAAATGCATCGGACATGCGACCCACAAATTCTTCTAGATTTAAGTATGCAAATCATGCATGTGAACATCAAATTTATAAATTAGCTACACTCTTTGAAATACTCGCAATTTAACTTTTTCCCAAAAACAAGTAATGATGTAAGATATTCTTGCAATTAAATTGGAAACATTGCTATTTTTTTATTTTGAAAATCTTCTAACATGCCTTATTTGCGTTTGTAAAGTTTTGGCACATACCGTCAGCTTATATATCAATAATTTTTAAGATCATTTAAGATCTTACTTAATTCACAAATTCATAAAATCAGTAAAATTTCACTGCAGATTATTTTTTTGTTCGGGTGGTTTACTGTCAGCTATACCTACCGTTAAAGTTCCGTGCAACGGTTTCTGGACCTAGTTCAACTGAGTCGTTTCTATTACAGCCAGTTGTAAAACGTAATTGAAAAAAGGTTGGAAACTTTTTCTGAGTTACTAGACTGAGAGAATTATTTACATTCTATTAATAAATTTTTGTATAAAAACAATACGAATTGCACTTCAACTCCGTTGAAATTTTTAAATAATTTAATGCCAGTTTTCTGAGACAGTTATGGAAAATCGCTATTTGGTTTTTTCTATATCCAGAAGAGTGTCCCTAACATTTTTTACTTGCGAATTTCATAATAAATGAGCACTTGAACGATACTTATCTAAGAACTGATTATAAGGAAAATAACGAAAAACATTTGCAGCGTTACTTATAACTGGCTACCAGCGCTTAAAGTTGGCCAGGCATTCTATCGCGAAATTTACAAGTGCAAAAAGTTCGGCACTCCCTAATAGTTCTCCAAGGAACTATTTTAGAACTTGAATATCATTTGATCATTGAATATCAAATGGGTTTTGTCATTTGTTTTTAAATGTTATTTAAACAACTAACAAATAAGTTAAAACAAATGATTTTTCAGTTAAAATTTTTTTTGCAATTTTACCTACCATGTAGACACACATACTACAAGTATTAACACATATTTTATGAATGTACACAGAAAAAAGTATTACAATATTTTAGGTAATTAAAAATATTTGTTAAAACTGACATTCGATTTTTAACAATTTTTTGTTTGAAATGTTTATTAATGGCTATATTTCATATAAAAACTTTTTTATATAAAATAAATGAAAGTGAAAAAAAGGATTTTGAACAAATGTATTTTTAACTGAACTAAAGACCTTTTTATTAAACTACAAACTGTAAACTTATAATATTCTACATAATGTTCTTACTACACTGTGCAATACTATTTTCTATACCATATTATTGTATTAGAAAAGTATGTATAGTAAAATCCATAAACGGATGGTGCAGAATGGGTTCATTCAAGTAATATGGCCATTTATATTTCTCAGTTTTTTCATCAATACTGTATGTCTGTTCATGTGAGCTAAATTCAGTCTTTCACTTATATAATTCGTGTAAAAACCGCTGAAAATACTTTTAAAAATAAATGAAATTTCACTTGAAAACAGGACTAATTTCATTAAATTTATTTTACATTTTAATTTATTTTTTACTGTTAATAAAATAAACAGCAAAAGAAGCCAAACAAATGTTTTGTTTATTTGTTTTTATTTACAAGAATAGCTTAATAGAAAGTAAACTAACTATAACTGCATTAATTTTTGCTACAAGATTTATAAAAAATCATCTACCAAACTGAAAATTTTGTTGTTGTTTTGGTAAGTATTTGCAGTAAAATTCCTACAAAATAAAAATTTGTTCCCGGTGTTAAGTGTTCTAATTCTTCTCATATCATTCGACATATACTGTATGTTATACACATTTTTACAATTAAGAATTTAGTTTTACGTAAAAATCCTTTAGTGACATATTGTTTTCACCACCTGTTTTGAACACACAAATCATAAACATTAAGCTTGTTTTAAAAAATCTGTTAAAAGTTCAAGACAATAAAGTCAAAATTTATCGTAGTTTTATGTTTTCCAATCTTTTAAAACACCCAAAGTTTTTTTTTTTTGTTCTCCCCTTATTTGATCAATGCCATGTGTTTTTTGTGTATGAAAGGTTAACTGGGTTTCTTTATAGTTTTTTTTTTCTTTGGATACTGTTTGGTATGTAAAATGAAAAATGTGGCAAAAATTCACATAACAGTGTTTTCCATATTACATATGTTAACATGTGTATGTTTGATTTTAGTACCACATTTCATGGTTGTTGTTGTAATCGTATATTGTTGGTGTTGTTGCAAGTTTGGTAGTACACGTTTTGTAATGTGAACATGTAAGTTTGTACTCGAATAACTTGTAAAACATTTGCCAAAGTAACATTTTGTAGCCAATGCGATTTATTTAATGTCTTAGCGCGCAAGACATATGCATGTTTAAGTGATTTAAATGATTTATGTCTAAAAATCTGGTGACTTGAGGGTTTTAAGAATTACAGTACTTTTTGCTTATAGTCACAAATCTTAACTGTACACAAATTGTAGACGTAACCCAAATATTTTCATATGTCATTCCATGGCGTATAAACAAACTCAGATATAGTTTGATTATATAAAATTTAGTTAGTATTTTAACGGTGGAAAAGTTGAAATATAAAAACGATAATTAAAAAGGTTTGACTCAATTCTTCGATTCCGCTTTTAAGCATATGCATTTTGAAATTAGTTTTGAAATAGTTTTGAAATTTTTTATATTGTGACTAAAACATATCTTGAATTATTTTTCTAAAATTTTAACAACAGTTAGCGATCATATCGCTAATGGACTTTATCGGTAATATTTTGTATTAAATTGCAGTAAACGCATTTACATATTGTGGACCATATCAGAGTGGACTATATCTGAAAAGTACTGCAGCGTTTTTCTTATTTTTTTAAGTGTTTGTGACGACAAAAACACGTTTAACATCACTTCAATGTATATAATATGCTGAAATAATATTTGGAGTTTCATATTTGAATTCTGCCTAGAGAAAGGGAAGTTCTTCCCCCTTTCTGCCTCTTCCCGAAGGAATTTCCGAACACCACGTCTTAGCGGATGTCTACGTCTGAGGGGAACCTCATAACTCTTGTGGTTTGGGCTGGGCGATGTTGAATGAGTGAGTGAGTCAGTCAGCCAGTCAGTAAGGTTATTCCTTTATATACAGAAGATATTCGGGAATTTGTAAAAAATGGGGAAAAATTATAAATATGTATAAGTACTAAATTTATGAGACCACGTTATTGCTGTATTTAACTGATTAGCAAAAGTGTGCGAAAAAAAAAATGATAGTGATGATATTATTTAAAGCAACCTATCTTTCCGGCAACATATGGATTCCGCGCCAAAAGAACTGCAAATTTTTTAAGGACAAGAGCGAATCAAGCTAATTTCGGATACCCTGTTCTGAAGTAAAGCGTGTTCCAGTGTGAGCGTTCTGTATCGATAGCACGGGGTTAGGTCTAGACCATAAGGCGGGTAAAACTTCTCAACCACCATTATGTTCATGTCTAGTCCCATATTCTGGGCGTTTTTCGGCCAATGCTCGCTTCAAACAAATCAGTTGTGTTCGCTACAGGTCCCCTGTTATCGTCTTCCCCGATTTCATCAGCTCATAAAGATGTGACCAAAAAATGCAAAAACGATTTGTTTTATGGTATTCAAGCAGCATTTCGGACATGCAAAATCATTCTTTAACGTCTCTCCGCTTCAACTCGTGTGGTAGCCCTTTTCCTTATATTTGGATGAATCCTGGTGCTTGAAAACATTTTGAAATTGCTGCTTGAGTGAATCCCAACTCCCAGATTCTCTTTGAGTTTGATAACAATATTAATCGCATCATGCCTCAAACTCATAATCTTCGAATTTTTTGGCTGACCTGGGCGGTCTTTGTCTTCCGGGTCAAAATCCCCACTTCTGAACTGGACAAGTCATTTCTTGCTCACTGAAATCAATGGATCATGTTCAAGTTAAACTTCGGTGAACAATCGATGTGTTTCAGCAGCAGTTTTTTCTTCAAATTGAAAATTAAAGCAAGACTTCCTGAAAATGATGCTTTGTTGGCATAAAGTTCGACATTTTCAAAGCAAAAATAAAATTTTGTTGTTTACACTTTTTCGTTAAATCCTCTCTCCAAAATGCCATAAGTTATTAGACACAAGCCATGCCAGCTGTTGTGAAACACGCATATTTTAGATACGATATATACCAATACCAATATATTTAATGGCCGGGTTTTTTAATTATATGGAAATATGGAAATATTTATTCATTTATTGATTTCCTGCACCTAGTTATAGTACAGTATTTATATTTGGGGTTTTCTTTTATTGTTTTGTTCAAAAAATATTTTTTTCCTTTTTAACTGAACAAATTTGAGAACAAATGAATTCCCTCCAAATCGAATTGTATTTTTATCTAAAGTGAACAAATCCATTTTTAATCAAATCAAGTGAACTCATATTGTTGAACGCGTATAACTGTAATAATTATTTAAGAATTAATTAATTTATACAGTTCATTTTGTCAAATCATATGAATTCATTTACTGACAAAGTTAAACTTCAACATTTTCTACAATCACTTAGCTTTTTGTATTTATAATGAAGCTCTACGTTTAAGTCGAGGCTTCACTCGGATGAACTTCGACATTTTGTTTATTATTGGCTAAATGGTAATAAATTTAGTTTTAATAATTGAACGGATATTTTTTAAATCACTGAAAGGTTGAGTGAAATTAATTAATTCGATTTGATAAAACAAACTCTTACAATTGAATTAATAATTTTAAAAATAAATCGAGCGGTGTCTAAAGCAAATTAAATGCTAGTAAAATTTCAATTCGGAATTCAAAAAGCTTTGGGTAAAAACATAAAACATAAGGGCAGTGAATAAATAGTATAACTATATTCAAAATCCAAAAATAAATCCGCTGATTAAGAAACTCGGATAATATAAAGTATTTTTCAGTACCACAGAGAAAACAGATTAGTTTTGGCAGCCGAACTTCTTGCCATCCGTATATAATGTTGGTTGCAACCAAAATGGATCAGTTGACAAGAAATTCGGTTGTCACAACAAATCGTTTTTTCTGTGTGTTGCTAAACTCTCGCGCGTGTTTGCCACTAGATTCGCGATAAGAGCCTAACGACTTTAAAATATTGATATTTACTTATTACTTAGGCATCAAGTGACCTCTTTAAAATGGATTAAAATTCAAATACATATTTTTTTGTTTAAACTAAAATAAAATATAAACTTTAGCCATTTGTAAGTAAATTTTATGCTGTCTTAAAATATATGAGAAAAAAATTGCCCGGAAGTGACTCTTTATTTTTTTACAATAAATTCTGCTTTCCAACCACACAACAACCAACCATCCAAGAAACCAACCGTTGGCATTACAACATTGAAAACAACACTAATACACAACTTAAAAAGTGGACTACAGTTCATAGTATAAAATACATACATTGTAGCATGCAGATTTTTCTTTTTTGCTGTAAATATTTTCCTTGTAATGTCTATATAAATGTATAATGATGAACACTGGAGAGTACAAATAAAAATATGCAAACAACCTTCTCCTTGTATCATGATGTCATGTCCAATACTGGGTGGTCATAGTGTTGTTTTTTTCTAGGTTTTTAATTTTTCCTATGGTAAGATTTCAAGCCCTCAAAACTGTATGGTTTCGATCGTCTTTATGTTTAATTTTTTCTTCCATTCAACACTAAACATGGTATTTATGTATGAAGGTTGATGCTGAATGACATTGCATGAACTTCATGTTAGGTTTTTTTGCAAGTGTTTCTTTTTTTTTTGTATCGTGGTCATACATTTTGGCGGTTTTGTCTGAAGGCGCTTTTTTGTTGTATTTTTTTTTTTTTTTTTTTTGGTGAGCGAGACAAATGAAAATAAAGCATTTATTTTGCTTTATTACATGCGATAAGAAGAAATAAATGTAAGAAGAAACAGTAATTTTTGTTGTTGTTGCTGGTTTACACTTGACACAAGAAGTATACGGAGAGCCCACAAATAATAATAATCTTCAAGCTATCAATAATGCCAGCAAACACATACTATTTTTGCTAGCAACTAAGTATGATTATATAAAGAAAATGGTGCCCAAAATAGAGGCATCGCCTAGAAAAGTAGTTCCTTGATCAAGTTAAACATATCTTAATTACACCAAATTTTAAATTGTATGAAAAACAAGTAAGAGCGGCTAAATTCGGCTATGCCGAATCTTATATACCCTTCACCATGGTATTCTGAAGGAGATGAATACATCGTTGGAATCTACTACCTCATAGCTCTCCACAAACAAGCGGTATCCCCATTTATTTTTTCTTAAATGTCCAAAAATTTTAATCCAAAATAATATGTCATGTAAAATCTCAAATTTATATTTTTCCATATGTTTCAGCGCTTTTCTTGTCAAATTTGGCATTTTCTAGGCAAAAAAAAGTTGGCGACACTACTATTTTTTTTTATTTATATCATTCACAATAGTTGTGAAACGTATTTAACCTACGTATTTATCTTCACACTCTTATTAAACAAAGGGATTTTACTGGAAAAATTAGAGGTAGTCCTGGTTTTTTGCTAATATCTCAGCCATTTATTAACCGATCTGTCTGATTTTTAATAGCAAACAGAAATGGATCACATGTAACAGAAATAAAAAAGAATCAAGTCCTCATCATGTCTGGGTTCTTCGGAAAACCCATTTCAACACACAGACGGACAGACGGACAGACGGACATCGTTAAATCAACTTCGCTCTTCATATGGACCCAGAATATATATACTTTATAGGGTCTAAGATCAATATTGTAGAAATTACAAACGGAATGACAAACTTATATATACCCTTCCACCTATGGTGAAGGGTATAACAAGTTTATCAGTCGCAGTGATTCCAAGGGGACACCTAACATTTTTTGTTAAAATAATTTTTGTGCATAACACATTTGTTTTTTTTCCCATTAAAGTATCATTTTTCTAACATTTCTAAAGTTTAAATACGATTTTTGGTATCATCCACAGGTCGACTTTCATGTATTTTCTCCTTATATCTATGTATTTTTTGCTTTTTGGGGTTGGAGGAAGCTTTAACATGGCATTTGTATTTTAGCAAATGTTTGAGGCTTTACACGTTTATTGTGACTTTGCGTTTTCTTATCCCAGATGAAAATCAGTTTTTTTTGGATATTTCGTTCCTTCAGTTTATGTACAATTACCAACATTATTTTGTTTTGTTACTTTAGTGCCATATTACTTGAAGATTGAAAAAATTATATAAAAACTTATTAATGGAAACGTAATCGAGCAGAAAACTAACATTCTTTTTATAGAATATTTTATAAAATAAATTGTATTTGTTACGAAAATTTAATTTATGAACTTTTTATTGTTATAAGCATTTTTCTGAAATAAGTACAAAAATAATAATAGAGTTCTTTAATATTCAAATAATCCCTTTATTTATTTAGATAATGATAAAATATTATTAGCTTTGCAAAAAAATCTTTCTAAAAAGTACTAGTAATGTTATACTTTTTAAGAATATAAAAAAAAAATATTTTTTTTAAATCGCAAGTTCTAGGAGAAAATTACATATAATAAATATCAAAATTTTATGATATATTTAACCAAAGGCAAAGGGTTGGACTTATTTTAGGTATTACCTGGAAAAGGGTATCCTTAACCTTTTGCTTTTCTTTGAAACCCAAAGTAATACGTTAGAAATGTTGTGATATATCACACTGATTTGATATAGAGGCTTTATAATGTGTTGCTGAAATTGTGTTAAGTTATAACTGATTTGGCAGCATACTAATAATGAGCTTTTGGTATTGAGGTATTAGTTAATGTGTTGCTTTTTTTAGTAAAGGGATAGTGGAGAGTTTTAAGGTGATGACGTTTCAAATTATATGCAACATTTAACGTTGGAAAAAAAAAGAGTTTTTGTAATTTGTTTTTCAAATTTGAATTTGTATGCAATTGCAAAACGGATCTTAAAAAAGTTACATATTTGTATTTTCTACGTGTGTATATATTTATTTTGGTGTTTATTAATCATATTATTACAAATTATATCCGTATACCCTAACCGAACGCTATCAACGAAAATATACTGTGAATGTAGCTATAAATACATATAAACAAATTTTGCTGAACCACAAAATTTTATTAAAGGAATCCCAGCAAAAACATGGTAATGACATATCATTACTTTGTAATTAGTACTCCCTATATACAGCATTATTTTCGAATAAAAGATAATGTATTACCTGTAATATGTTACATTTTTATTGTGTCCAATTATGTAAATATTCAAATATCAATACGATCGGAAGGAACTCATCGGTATAACTTCCTTGTGCGTCGGTAAGATCAGACAATAATTTTAACTTTTAGGAATAGTCAAAATTTACAATCAAAACCTCCTCCTAAAATCAAATAATGTCGTACGTCAACGTATAAAATTGATGTTATTTGCCATGTTATTTTTGTCAAATTTGATAATCAAAAACTGGAAATTTTTAAGAGTTTTGATTCAAAATTTGTTTTTAATTTGGCAGGTTTATACACGATGTTTTTAAAAACCACTAGTTCTAGGCTGTAGTGTAAATTGGACTTATAAGTATTTTTAATTAATTCTCATTTATAACTGACATAAGCCAACGTTGATAGTTTGCCGCAAAAACATAGCTAAAAATAAAAGAAGGAATCAACAATTTCTTTTTGTATTACACAATCAAAATAAATATTTTTTTATGAAAAACAGAAGCTTTTTACATGAATAGACAACAAATGATTATAACAACATAAGTACATATGAACAGTGGTAACACGTTCACAGATTAAAGGTAAGCCGAAATGTGCCATAAAGCATAATATTTGAACAACTACCTGTGGATATATTTATTTTCTCATACCTTATAACAAAAAACAGCGGCACATTGAACAATCACACAGCAAAAGAATCAGAGAAATCAATGCGATCACAAAAAGAAAAAAAAACATGAAATTCAAAACAGGACCATTAATAATACTCAACATTACACAATACATAGACAACACACTAAACCATTGCATATTCATTCTTAATATATGTATAGTGAGTGAACAACAAATATACAGCCTGTCAACAAGACGTTGAATCTGTCAAAGAAGCTTATTTTCACTCTTAAAATGCTCCAAAAAATTAAATAGAGTAGATTTTAAGGAGAATACAATTTAGTTTTGTACAACGTAGACATGAGATCCATGGCATTGTTGTATTTGAAAATTAAAACAAAAATATTAAATATAACAGAGTTAAGAAAGAAGACAAATCTATTGAAATGTTTCTTATGGAATTGTTATTGTTAAATTTGGACTGCTGAAGGTGTTAACCACATATATATAAATATATCAAAAGTAGAATGCCATGAAGAAATACCTTAGCAAATAATGGGGTTTAGAACGAGCAGTAACTGGTTAAGGTTTGCCTGATAAGCTAATTACTTTAACACAGGGATATCATTGGATGTAGCTAGTTGCCTCTAAGTTTACGAGTAGGCAGTAAAATAACTAGTTAATGGTAAGGTTAAAATAACTAGTTATAGGTTAGGCAAAACTGATTACACTTCATATAATAAAAACTCAAACTATCAAAAACTATTTTTTATTATGTTTCCTTTTTTCTATTCATTTGCTTTTAATTTGAAATGATTTTTGTTAACAATTTGAAAAAAAATAATATCAAAACCAACAAACAAAAATTTTAACTGCTAAATAATTAGTTAAAAGACATTACTAGTAACACATTATATTAACTTTGTATAGCACTTTGTTAGTGACTCATTATTTTCAATATAAAAGTAATGCAGTGGGCAGTGTTGGTCATTCGTTGGCACGTATACCACTAACACATCTTTCCTAAAGGCACGTATACACGACATGTTTTTACTATCAGACTTGTCAAATTTTCAAAATGTATATATGTATGTCAGACGACATAGTTTTACTTAAAAATAAAAAATATTATATTATTCTTTTGAATCGAGTTTAAGATCTTTTACAAAAATAATTATTATTTATTATTTTCTTCCAATATTTCAACAATTAAAACTTATAAATATAAATTTTTTTTTAAAAAAGGCGGGAAATCATAAAAATACTTTTTGACAATATGAAAAATATAAATATAATATGAAATAAAAATATTTTAAATTTAAAAAAGATAAGTAAACAAAAATGTTTTTATAAATATTTGAAATGAAAATATTACATAGAAAAAAAAAATATTTTGAAATATATATATTATTTAACATTAAAAAAATTAGCTTAGTTCTTATTTACTAAATGTCTATAATTTTGGGCTATATTCGCTACATCTGTTTTATAGTTAATGCGTTGTGTAGATAGTATTTTAATTATCTGTAACATTTCTAACATATATCTACGTCTGTAATTATTTTCTATGTTTAAAATTGTCGTATTATCCAAATCAGGATAATGATTAGAGTTATTGCAGTGTAATGATAATGCTGTTTTTTGTGTAGGAATGGTGTTCCTGTATTCAATTCATGTTTAAAGTTTATTTTTTGTTGTACCTACGTATACCGTATTACAATTTTCATTATTATTACCATAACACGGTATTTTATAAACTAAATTTCACATTTCCGATTTATCTATTCTGTCTTTTGTGTTACTATATAGTCTACTTAATGTGTTATATATTTTATGTGCTACTATTATCATTCCTATTATCAGAAATTTTTGATATTTTTAACCTTTCAGATATAAGAGGAATATAAGTTAGAGATTTATACATTTTAGGTTCAATAACGCTTCTTGTGTTAAAATTATTTCTGTTCTTATATTGTCCTATTAAATAACATGTCAGTTGAATTGGGTAATTATTATTGTTTAAAATATTTTTAATCTTTCCTTTATTGTTTCCGTGAAATTTTTAATCGCTAATATTCAATACTCTCTCAATTAGATTTTTTGCAGTATTAATTATTATTCCTCTGGGTGTTTCGAATAATAATTTATAATTCTTCCAGAAGCTGTGGGTTTTTGATACCAATCTATTAATAATCTATCACCTCTTCTCTTTACCAATGTGTCTAAATAAGGCATTTTAGAATCATATTCCTTTTCAATTGTAAATTTTATAATATCATGATACGAATTAAATGTTGATAAAATATTATCAACCGAAACCACTGAAATAATACAAAATATGCCATCAACATATTTTGTTATGATTTTTGGTTTTATATCCAATTTTTCAATGCAAGAATCTAATAATTTCTCCATTACAAAATCAGCTATAATTGGAAAAGCTGGTCTATTTTGTTGTATATATATCCTATTATTGTCTTTGAAATATCTATTGTCCATTATACAGAATTTCAAAATACGTAGAAAAAGATTCTTGTCAATTTTAGTATGTTCCTCTATAACATTCCACTTTTCTTCAATAATATCTAAAGCCATATCTATTGGTATTCTTGGAAATAAAGATACAACATCAAGTGAAATTAATCTCTCATCACTTTGTATCTTTAAATTTTTTATCCTTTCTCTAAAATGTAAAAAATCATTTACATTATATTTAGAGTTTTGTGTTACTTTCCTAAGAATATTAGTAACATATTTACAGAGTTCATAAGATAGGGAATTAACAAATGAGCATATTAGTCTCAAAGGAAATTGTTCCTTATGAATTTTAGGTACTCCATATAATCTAGGAGATGTAGCTACATTTGTTTTAAGTTTGTTCTTTTTTAAAGATGTAATAATATTTAATTTAAAAAGATCTCCAATTAAATTATTATTTGTTCTCTGTAATCCCGAATATTATCCATTCTTAATATATAATCACTTTTATTCATAGCCACTGTGGTATTTCCCTTGTCAGCATTTAAAATAAGTAGATCCTTATTAGTTTTTAAAAATTTTCGTGTCTTATTCACACACACTTTATTTACACGATGTAGATAGACTAAACGTTAGCCACACTTTATTCTTCACACTCTGCGTTTTACTTATCAACTGAACTACTTTGCCACCTTGCTGGCGTTTTTATATATGCGGGTTCAAATAACTAGAATATGGCAGCACCGTCTGGAAGTTGCATAATGGCAACTTTGAGAATGTTCTTTTACAGTTTGACATAAGTAACATTAGTTATGGCTCGATCGTACCTCGCCTTCATCTTATCGCTGACCATTTTAATTCGATTGCGGACAAACTCCTGACGTTTGTTCAGGTATTCTTGTTCCCGGAAAGAGTTGTCGTTTTTACTGTCTGTTGCGGCGGGCTTAACACCAAGTTCTAAATTTCCAGGCAATTTGAGTTCCGTTCCAAAGATTGTTCTTGCAGGTGTCCAGGAGGTGGAGTCGTGAGCGTTCGATTTGTACTCCTGAAGTTGTCCACGACTTCTTCTAACTGGTGCTTTAGCTGCGATGCATTGCGCGCAATTTGCTATCCAATCGCCTACAGCTTGTTGACAGCCTACCCAGTAAAACCGTTGTTTTAACTTCTCTATAGTTTTTGTGACACTAAGATGACCACCACTGGGACCTTTACGGAACTCCCTCAATACCTCGTTTATTCCAGATTCCGGCACCACAATTAAATTGGCCACATTTTTGCTGTCGGCACTTTCTCATGTACGGTATAAGCAACCATATAACACCTGAAGGCTATTCCACTGGGCCCAATATGCCTTTATCAGTGGACTTTCATCTGATATCTGCTCGCGGGAAGGCCTCCTGTTTTCTTCTTTGGCTGACATAATTTTTGACAGTATGGGGTCATTCTGTTGAGCCGCTGACCAGGCTTTATTCGACTCAATATGCGTTTGTCGGATGTCCACAATACGGTATTTTCCTTCAGCCTTTGAACTGTGCTTGTCATGGTTCCTACACTTGCTGTGCTCAATGGTAACCGGCATTCTTACTTGAGCCTTGCGCTCATATCCAACATCAAGGGGTATTTCAATATTCCGCCAAATCATAACTTTTTGCCTCATATGCAGATTAATGCCGTGACTAATCATGAAATCTGCATTAATTATTACTTCGTCCATAATATCGGCAACAATAAATACGTGATTGATGCTTACGTTAGAAATCGTTAGTTTTACATTCACTTTGCCATATACAGTACCAGTCTCCCCAGCAGCTGTGCGCAGTCTCACCCCATACAATGGTTCAATTGCCTCCTTAAGCAAATCGGCTCTGATGACAGACTGTGATGCTCCTGTGTCTATAATACAAATGTGCTTTCTGCCGTTGATATATCCGCAAGCAGTAAGATTGCTTTGTCCCTGCTGTATCACTGATATGGAGATTGTGGGGCCCTCGTTTGTACAAACTGGATCGTGCCCCGCAGTGCTAGCTCTCTTTAGTTTTAACGGTGACTCCTGGGTTAATCGGTGATCGGCCCGAAGGCTCTTCCTTGGTAATTTGCAGTTTCGCTGAAAGTGTCCCGCTTTACCGCAGTTGTAGCATTCGGCCTTAACTTGCTTTCTCCCTAATGCCTGCATAACTGCCTCTTTTAGCTCTGTGAGTATCTCTTTGAACCCATCAGCTAACATACTGCTTATATCTTTTTCTTCAATTACTCCGAGGTTTCGCACATTAAACATTACCGGCTTAGCAATTATTTTCGCAGTCTTCTGTGACAGCGCGAATGAAAGAGTTTCCGCAAAAGACGATTTCCTTGTAGCACACCCGCGATTTCCTTGCAGCCTTCCCGCGTACCTTACATCAGGATCATGAATTCCCTTCAAAAATTCTTCAATTTTGAATTCATCTAATAATGGATAATTTTCGCCCGGATACAACAGCTGCACCAACCGCTCATTTTCTGCTGCAAATCCTGCAACGTCTCATTTGCTTTCTGCAGTCTACCTCTTAGTTCCATTCTGTATATTTATTTTTTGTGTTCGCCACCATACTTCCGCTGCAGTGCCACCATTATGTCGTTATAATTATTTCAGCATGTGATTGGCACACTTTCTAGAATTCCTGCAGCGTTTCCTTTTAAGGCCCGAACCAACTCTATAGCTTTTTCTTCGATGTTCCACATATTTCTGGAGGTAACTGTCTCGAACTGGAACTTAAAAAACATTAAACGGTATGCTGCCATCAAAAGTAGGGGCCTTTGCTCTTCCAGAACTTTCCTGAATAATTCGTACTGGACCCTCTTGTAATTGGAGATTATTTACTTTATTTACTAGATTTTGTAGTTTTCTCTCAACATCTTTGGCTTGTACTTTCACGTCATTCTCCAAGTCGGACAACTTCCTGTCAAATCTATCAATTTTTTCATTAGTGGCTCTTGAAGCTTTTCTTCCACCTTAGCTAACAATTTCTCGTTGTCTGCTCTCGAAGATTATAACATTTTCATGTTGTCTGCTCTAGAAGTTTCTAGCAGTTTCTTTTCCATTTTAGTTAGCAGTTTCTCGTTGTCTGCTCTCGAAATTTCCAACAGTTTCGTGTTGTCTGCCTTAGAAGTTTCCTGAAGCTTAGCTAACAATTTTTCGTTGTTTTCCATCATAGCCGCCATCATTGTGCTTAACTCCATGTTAGCTTCTGTTTTACGGATACTAACCTCCATTTCTTCTTTTTCATCAAATTGGTACGTTGCAATGTCAATGTTACGCCGCTCAAATTCCTCTATGAGCCTCTTTTGGAATTCGAACTTATTTCCTGCTGTCGGTAGTGCCAATTTGCTCAATTCCTTCTTGAGCTGTTCCACCTTAAGCTCCTCCAATTTCATGACTGCTTATTATTTTGCAATCCCACTTCTGACACCAATTGTTACGATTTTACCCTTTATAAAATGGTTGATTTATTTACCGTTTAAATAAATCGAGTTCTTTCTATATTGCAAATAATAAACACTGTTTAAAATTATTTATAGCTCTATTTATTTATAACAGTCACTAAAAATTACAGAAAAACACTTTAATAGCACACTTTATTTACACGATGTAGATAGACTAAACGTTAGCCACACTTTAGTTCTTCACACTCTGCGTTTTACTTATCAACTGAACTACTTTGCCACCTTGCTGGCGTTTTTATATATGCGGGTTAAAATAACTAGAATACGGCAGCACTTTCTGGAAGCTGCATACTGGCAACTTTGATATAAGAAACATTAGTTATGGTGAAGGGTTGCCATTTAATTGTTTTACATTTCATTGCTAACATATGGGGATTTGTGTTTCTACGAGTAAATGGAATTTCTGTATATATTTCAAAATAGTTTTTTGTTCTATGTAATATTTTCATTTTAAATATTTATAAAAACATTTTTGTTTCCTTATCTTTTAAATTTTTGTTTCATATGATAATAATATTTTTCATATTGTCAAAAAGTATTTTTATGATTTCCCGCCTTTTTAAAAAAATTTATATATATAAGTTTTAATTGTTGAAAAAATTATATTATTTCCCTGAAGAAGTCACCCAATGTGGAGACGAAATATTGGAAGAAAATAATATACAATCATTATTTTTGTTAAAGATCTTAAACTCGATTTAAAAGAATAATATAATAATATTGAATATCGAAAAAATAAAAATAAATATATAAAAATAAAAATTTTAAAGCAACAAACATCCTTTACAAAAAGAAAAATAAGGGGAGAAAGAAGATAATTTTTTATACCATATTTTATAAAAAAAAATATTTGTTAATACATATTTTGCAGTTTTATTGGCCAAGAGAAGCTGTAATGTAGTTAATTGAGATGTAACAAAATTATGAGTGACTTTAATTATGTTTGTGCTTTTAATTAATTAATTTGTTTTTATTTTAATTTTTCCAATAAATATTTTTTCGTAAATCAGCTGTTATTGTTGGCAAACAGAGCTGGTGTCAGACAAACGTTTTCTGGTACGAGTGAATGCAGCAATTATAAGTCGTCTGTAAAACACCAATTTTCACAGACAGTCTGTTTTACATATGGTACGAAAATTTGACAGTCGGATGACAAAAACATGTCGTGTATTGGGGCTTTAATGGCATTATGTGTGTGTCTAGTCTAATTTATTCAGTTTTTGTAATTTAAATTGAACAAAACTGTATGTAAACAAACAATAGGTCTGTACGAGGTAATTTTGGGTAAAGGCTGGTAAAATAAGAGTAAGCAAAAATTTCTCTCACAAAACCATAAAAATGCCCAAAATACTGCGAACGCACAAAACCACATTTCATACCCAAAAATAAACGTTAAATTTATTCATATTAAAAAACAGCTTAATTAATAAATATATTTGAAATGTTGAATATCTATTTACATTTTCAAATGTATTTTTCATTATTAAGAAGGAAAAGTTCTTTATAATAAATTTTTATTTAACTTTAATTTTTTTTCAAAAATGCAAAACAGCAAATTTATTAGCCACAGCTGATGATTTGACAATTTTACCCTAACAAAAAGTATGGGTAAGTTCTGGTAAAATGAGAAACACAATTACTCTCTCATGAACGCTCTCATTTATCCAATTTTTGTTACAAGAAACGCTTTCTGGTAAGATTGGGTTCCCGCGGGCACCCGCGGTAACGTACGTCGAACACACCTAATTTATATAAAAAATAAAAAAACACAAATTTTCGTTTCGTGGGTAAATTTTTATAACAATTTTAAACAAACGTAGAAAATAAATGATAAATTATTTTAAACAAATTCACAAAAATGTTGAATTGACTATTTGTTTGTGAAAAATAAATGTATTTTCCTTTGTGTTCAACTAAACTGAAAACTTTTTTTATAAAATATTATTAGACAGTAAACTACATAATATTTTGAGTGTACGTTTTGTTCGGTATATATTGGACATATTTACAAATGTGATAATCACAGTTTTAAATTATTTTCTCTTAATACCTTGTTAAAAACAAAACTTTGATATAGTAATGGAAGCTTAAAGTTTCTTGATGTCACGAAATATCTAGCTATAAGGGTTAGGTTTACAGTGGACTATTCACAGGAGATGAAATGAATAGCAAAGGTCTTGGACAGGTATATAGGGAAGGACGCACACATCTGTTTTCTTGGCAAGTATTCGGAATCTGATATTTAATCTCAACTCGACTTTATTCTTTTATTCACGCCAAATATTCAAAGTATATTGTCAGATACTAATCAACACTTATGCAGTAAATGTGATTATTGGCACTATTGCGAAGTTTCACAAGCACAAATTAGAATTTGACTGAAACCGTAATTTATAATAAATTCTTCCCCTATGGAACTTGAATCTTAATTAGTGCTTTAGCCATGCCTGTTCGATCTATTAGAGAAAATCCAAACAATTGACTCCTTTCAAAAACTAAAACTCTCTGCAAATATATATTTAACCATTTTCAAACTTTTTGTTTTGTTAAACTAAATAAAAAAAAAATCGGAATGCACAGAAAAAAGTATCACAAATAATTAAAAATATTTGTTAAAATTTAAATTCAATTCCTAACAATTTTTTGTTTGAAATGTTAGTAAATTGTTATTTTTCATATAAAAATTTTTTGAAAACAAAAATCGAAGTTACAAAAAAAATATCAAAAAGTTTTTTGTATTTACAAATTCCATTGTTGGTACCTTTAAAAAAATATTTATTTTTTATATTAAAATATTTTATGAAAGATGTTCAATATTATTTACAAACAGAATTTTGTATTTTTTTTTTGTGTAGTCAAAATTTTAAATTCAAATTCGATTATTAACAAATCTTTGTTTGAATGTTGTTATTTTTCAAATAAGAAAAGTTTGGAAATAAAAAAGTTACAAAACTGTTATTCATATTTACAAATTAAAAAAAATTACACTGTACGACAATTCCGAACTTTTTCCAAAATTACGGTGTTCTGAAAATGGATTCTGGTAGTGGAGACAAAAAATAATATACGTGTGTCCCCGTTTTGAAAGATGGGATATTTATTTTTAGAGAGAGAGGGGGGGTCTAAGTTTCCCCCATTTGACCTATTCGTGCAGCATATCGATGTATGAAACTATGTGTCATCATGTAGGTCAACTCAAAATCTGACTAGAAATCTGATGACCAATCTTGAATTTAACTAGGTTTTGTGTTTAGTTTTGAGCTGGTGTATTCTGAAATATGTAGTAATATTTTATTGCCAACATTTATGTAAAACATTTTATTCCCTTCCTCCCCCTTTTTAGGGGTAAACAAAGTTGCTGAACACGCCTTACACCCCAAATGTAAAAAACACATAGTTTTATATACCGATATTCTGCACGAACAGGCCAATAGGGGCGAACTTTAGCCCCCCTAAAATAAAATTCAGATGTGATGTTTCAAAACGCCGACACACGTATGTATATTTTTTTTACCAGAATCCATTGTCAGAACACCGAAATTTTTTCGTGTTGTACTGTGTTATTAAGTAAGCAGCTTTTTCTTATAAGTTTTTTTTTGTAAACGAAATTTACAACAATTGTATTCAAACCATCCATGACTTTTGATGTGATGATATATCATCAAGCAACTAACCGACCAACTTACAAGGATAGTACTCCAAGCTGAATTCTCCGATTTGGATATTATTTGGATATGTGTCTGTTGTTTGTGTTCAAACTGTCTCAAATTTTCGGTCATCTTGGAGATTTAGGTTGTGAAATAGCGAGAAGAAAACCGGACTTTTTTAGAAATTCTTACTTCGGAAGTTTGTCGGAAACTTTCGAAATTCGATAAAAAATGGGCATAAAAATAATGTATACATAAAATAAAGAAATCTGCACAGGGTTGCACGAACAGCTAGTACGAACATCAAAAAAAATATAATTTTTTTTACAAAAACAATTTTGAAACAACAAAAAAGTATCGAAAAGGCTACCAGTGAACAAATCCTTAAAAGCCCTTTAATTCTGCATACATATATACACCTATAGTTCCTTTGGATGGGGATTTACTACAACAAATATAACATAAGTTTAAAATAGCTTGGAACACCTTCCTTGTTAGTCGTTTGCTACTCTACTCACTAGTTGTCACTGTTTTATGTATTTACAATTTCTTGCAAAATACAAGAATGATTGATTGTTTTCAACATGTTTCTTTACATTTTCTGGTCTATGACTGTGTTTTATAGAAAACTCTTTCATAGAGTATGGGATTATGATGGTTTTGTTTAAAAGGATTGATTGTTAAGTATGTTGGTGGCTGATGTTATGCTTCTTTTTACTT
This sequence comes from Eustalomyia histrio, assembly GCA_949748255.1. Classification (NCBI taxonomy): domain Eukaryota; kingdom Metazoa; phylum Arthropoda; class Insecta; order Diptera; family Anthomyiidae; genus Eustalomyia; species Eustalomyia histrio. Next base: position 135,670,235 of record OX456523.1, on the reverse strand, counting down.
AAGCCATCTTCAAAAATTTATTTAAAAAACATAACAAAAGTTTAAAGTTTACATTTCGTCGCGCGTCTTTTTCTTCCGCTTTGTGTTTTTTTATACAGCACTAGAATTAAGTGTTGAAATAAAAGTCTTATAATTCACGCAACTGTATTGAATTGACGTCAGCCAGATGAATATGAAAAAAATTACGATTGTCGGACATTTGACAAATTAGCGGTTTCGTTACGTTTTCTCTTCAAGTGAAAATAAATTGGTTTCACTTAAGTCGTATATTTTTGAAGTTTAACTGTTAAATACGATTTTTTAAAAAGTCTTTGTCCACTGCTATGTAGTGGTTTTCGTCAGAAATATATTGGTCGAGTTTTTTAGTAAACTACTAAAATTAATTAGTTTTAAGTAATAAATACTGTCGCATGACAAATTTGTCAAAAAAAAAACACAAAATCGATTTTCCACATAATATTCCGTTGCGGCTCAAAGGAATAGGTGTATTAAAGTACTTAAAACTTATGTTATATGGAGATTCAGGACGTCATCTGAGTTTTTCTCCTCAAGGTTGGATCGTTCCGCATATCCACAGCCACACACAGTTTATAGGTCGCTAAAATGGTAAATTATTCTAATATTTTGTATGAAAATTTGTATTTATATACCCATTAAAAAATGGTGGAAGTTTGTAATGGAAAAAATTAAAGTAATGTCTTACAAATTTGCTTACATAAGCTATGATTTTTATATGGCGAATTCCGACTTGTAAGCACTAATTTTGTTAGAAATAAGCGCGGGCTTTAACGCATATAAAAGTTTGTGATTTCTTGGCTTATAGTAAGTGCAATTTTTATCTCGTAGTAGTTGCATCTGTAATGGGTTATATTCAGTTACATATATAGATATATATATATATATATATATATATATATATATATATATATATATATATTTTTTTTTTATGTTATTATGTACATTCATCTTTTCTTAACGCAACGCGTGCTTACCCTTTACAAACAATTAAATGACTGATCATTTTTTATTACACTAAAAGAAGTTGGCCTTTAGTAAAATAAATATTTTAGTGGGTATATAAATAATACAAAAATAGTTTAATCTGAAATTTATTTAACATAAGGCAGAAACAGAATTAACTTGAAATTTCGTTTCGTTCCAAAATAAAGCTAAAGTCTCTTAAGCTAATTATGTTTAAGCCTTTAAAATATCTTCATGCAGGTTTTATCAATAAGTTATTTTCATTTCTGCAATTTTGAAGCCAATGTGTTTTCTACAAAATACATATTTTAATAACGATTTCTTAACTCTTTATTAAAATCTATAGTTTATAGTTATTTATTACCCAATTGAAGAGTGTATAATATTATCGTTGAAAATTTTTGATGAAACCGGATTCGTCTATATTTTAAATTATTTGTTCAAACTTAAAACTTTATTTTATAAAATAGTATATTCAGGAAATTATGTAGGTAGAATAAACTGCGAATTAAACAACATTTGCAGTTGAAAATGTGTAGTTATTTTAACTGTTAAATTTTTAAATATAAACTTGCAAATATCGTACGAACATTTAAAGCATTCGTAACTAAATTCATAATGAAAAATATTGTTTTGAATTGTTAAACCTAACATAATTTACACTGTAGAAAAAAAAGGACAAGCTTTGTGGTAGAGGGGACCAAAAAATAATACACGTATATGAAATGTATGAAATCTTTATTTGAGTCGTTAGAACGGTCTATATAATTCAATGTTTAGAGATGATTTCATGTGAATGTTGACCGTGGCTGCGCCTCAAATGATTCATACGATGCGTCCAATTTTGGCATACTCTCTCCAACATATCGGCCGGTATCTCAAGAAGAAATTCTTCAATATTGGCTTCCAGTGCGTCAACCGTTGCGGGCTTGTCCCTATAGACATGAGCCTTAATATAGCACCACTAAAAAATAATCTAAAGGCTTTAAATCACACCATCTAGGCGGCCAATTGACCGGCCCCAAACGTGAAATAAACTGTTCACCGAACTCGCCTGTCAATTGGGCCATTGTTTCACTAGTTGTGTGGCATGTGGCACCGTCTTGTTGAAGCTACATGTCAGCCAAGTCTAGCTCTTCCATTTTGAGCAAAAAACTTTATAAACATCGCACGGTAGCGCTCGCCATTCACAGTAACGTTCCAATGATGCCACCGACCCATAATTCACATCAAACAGTGCATTTTTCGGGATGCATTGGCAGATTTTGCAATGCTTCTGGCTGCTCTTCACACCAAATACGGTAATTTTGTTTGTGAAGTACCCATTTAACCTAAAATGAGCTTCGTCGCTGAAGGAAATATTTGATAGAAAAACATTTCTCACACAGCGCGAATTTTCATAATAAAATTCAATGATTTGCAAGCGTAGGTCGTTTATAAGTCGATTCATGATTAGATTATGGACTAAACTGAACATTTTTTACAGTAACATGTTACACGAAAGCAGCTGAGCTGCCAAAAAGAGTGTTGGCAAAAAGAAAGTTGCTAAAAAATCACCCTTTTATAATGGGGGTTTTGTAAGCCCGATAGAACTTTAAATTGTAAAAATCAACTTAAAAAATTAAATTTTAATAAAAATTTTTTTCTATTATTTCAAAGATCTATAAAAGGCAATAAGATTTGAAAATGATTTCGAGCACTTCCAATTTTGGACTTACAATTTTGGACCACTTTCTTGAGGATTACTGGCCGTATGTGACGAATAACACGTACAATGTTGGCCTCCAAAGCTTCAATTGTTGCTGGTTTATCAGCATGAACCATTGACTTTACGTGGCCCCACAGGAAATTATTCGAGGTGTCAATAATAATTCAGAGGTGTCAATGATAGATCAGAGGTGTCAATAATAATTCAAAGGTGTCAATGTCATCCTTATTTTCAAACAAAGAATTATTGTTCAAAATGCGGTAACGATCTCCATTGACCGTAACGCGAGCAAAGGCTTGAATTTGGAAAAAATAAGGTCCAATGATGCCATCTGCGTGTACACCGCACCATTTTTCTGGATGTAATGGAGTCTGTATGGTCTGTTGTGGATTGGTTTGTTTATTAACATACCCGTTGAGCCAAAAATTAGCCTCATCGCTGAACATAATTTCGTCGTCTAAAAGTTGTGCGAATTGATGACTGATTTTTAAAGGAAATCTGGTTAATTTCATAGCGTTGTTTAAGCCTGAATTTAATCATGATAATTTTCCAGAGTATACTGATCACAAATGTCGAAAAGTGAGCGCAGTATGACAGTTCGATTCACAGTTAACCCTTTCGTAAGTTCTATCGGGCTTACAAACACAACTGTTATAGAAAAAATTAAACAGTTTTTTATTTCTTTTCCTTAAAAAAAATATAATACTAATTTTTTGTTTAGTGTAAATTAAGTTTTAAAATTAAAGAAAGTGATATAGGATAAAGTTTATTGTAAATTTAAAGTAATTTTTAACAGAAACATACACAGTAGCTTCAACTTTCATATATTTAAAAATGACATGTAATAATGAACGTTTATATAAAATATTGCTTAAGGCCGCATGACATTAGCTAGTTTCTAGTATTTTTGCTAGATTGTTTTCTAGAAGAAAACAGCAAATCTTAGGCAGAGACAGAACCATCGTTTCAAATGACAATCAGCCAATAATAACAACTTTGAGAGGGTAAAAAGCGCAATAACGCAGTAAAAAACCGTTAAAATGCTTAATTTTTATTACAAATTGTACCAAAAGCACCAACTAGCACTGCAAGTAACTTCAAGCGGTTTATGTCAAATTAAACTTAGAAATTTTTGGATTGAAAATGATATTATCCTTTTGTTATGGATAAATTAATTTGCAAATCTGAAGTTTATTACTTTTTTAAATATGCTTATTCTCTCGCTCTCTTTTTCAAAAAAGTTAAAGCCATTAAAAATGTTGTGTTATATGGACTTTATTTGTTATTGTTAAAAAAATCTTTGTTTAAAAATCACCAGAATTATGTTTTTCGTCGGCTTCAGGCCTGATGTCTCAAGTAATACGATGACCCATTTCGTTTTGGAAATTTATGTAATTGGTATAAGAAAACTCAAACCAAAATACATAAATTATTGGCAAATTTCTACTTTATTTCTCTTTTTTTGTGTTTATGACTGTGGGAATATATATATATCTATATAAATATGAGTGAAACGATGTATTTATCTTTATAAATCAGAAAGAAGTTTGATCTAAAAAATTCTAAATTTTTAAAACTAACTTGAACAGTTTGGAATTAAGATAAAGAAATAAGTCCATGTTGAAATATATTTTTTTTTCTAAATATTAATCCGCAATGTATTTAAAGTTGATTATGGGTGATGATTTTATACAGATTATTTCGTTATTGATAACCTTGTTTTTTGATGATGAACTATGCCAGGAGATAAATTAAATGGATTCTATTGAAAATTCCTCTACTACTATTGTTTTTGAATCGATTGAAATAATAAATAATAATTAAATTGATGAACGTATGTATCCTATAATAATGTTTGTGTCCTTATTTTTCTGACTGGGCTTCGGAGTTGTTGCTTAAAGGATTAAGATAAAATTTGAGAAAATTTTCACAAACATTAGAATAAAAAATTTTATATTCTCAAAATGTTCCTTCCAATGAAAATTTTTGAAAGGTTTTTATACAAATATTTCCAAAATTTATTTGATGAACAAAATTTTAAATTGGTCAAAGATTATAAGTAGAAATAGTGTATTCAAGAATTACCGACAATGGTCGACCTCACACTGCCCGTCTCAGAAGTACACATTAGTTTACACATTGCAAAGTGTATAATCAATTAGTAGAAACTATGGATGTAAGTCTTCAGTTGGAAGTAGTAGGTATAAGTACGACGAAACCCGCAGAGTGGGGAATATTCCAGAAATACACCATCAGCAAAACGGCTTCTGGGAAATAGATACGGCTGATCATTTAAAAACCATTTGCGTTCCATATATTTGAAAGGGCACTATTTTGAAAATAGTATAGATATTGGCAACCTGGAAGTAAGATGAATGAATATCTTATGGTTACCTAGTATCTTTAAATACAGTAATTGATGCTAAAAGCGATTGCAGTGAAACCGTAAAATTGCTAAAAAAAATAACATAGTTTTTTCTTCGAAAAACACTAAATTTTATAACAAATTATTTTTTCTTCAAATAATAATCGAACTTTGCCCAGTTTTTTTTAGTTGTTATTTTTATTTTTCATTGCTTAACATAAAACTAAAAGTGAGATTTGATAGCAGACATCACTGCAAGAATGGATTTGTCATTTCAACGTTATCATGATAATGCAATAACATTGAAATTAATTTACCTTTATAATCTTTAAATTAAACTAAGTTTAATTGACATTACCGAAACTAGCTCTTAGTGTGAAAGCAAAGTTGTTTAAAATTTGCTGAAACCTTAAATAAACGGAATTTGTTTAAAACTTATGCAATACCACTGCGGCACCGATATTAAGGAAAAAGGTTTTGGTTGCTAGCATACTGAAATCAAAAGTTTTGGTATTGGTATCGGCGAGTGTTATAAATTTGAAAGGGTTTTGAAACGTATAATCCTTGGTTATCCGAATTCAACCCAAAAGCAAAGTTTTTCTGAAAATTTTTTATAGTAACTGTTTTCCATTATTAATTCTTTTCCTCCAATTTATTCGAATTCTGTATTTAGCCGCCATTTTAAGTAAAATTTAAATAAAAGTAAACCTTTTTTATACCCTCACTCTAAACAATTCTAAAAAGTACATACAACACTCTTCAAATAAACATTTTGGCGCAAAGTACACAAAGTATATTTCTGTATAAAATGTAAATTTTTGAGATGACTGAAATACACACACAAAAAGTTTCCCTTGTTTTTGATTGACGGCTTCTTACATCCCTGATGGATTTCATATAAATATTTGAAAGCGTCATACTAAACTGACATCCATCTGTGTGGTATTATGGGTGGAAAATGATTGGATAAAAAATATTAAGTTTTTTATCATTTTGTTCTTGTTGAATGTAAAACAGGCTTTATGCTAAAATAACGATATTTAAAGAATATCGACAAAAGTTTCACTAAACCATAATATTATTTTTATGAATTTTCTAAGGGATTTTGTACTTAAAATATATTAAATAGAGGTAGGAGAGAACAACGCTTTTAAAGTTTTTCAATTTAAATAGATGTAAAAAAATATTGATTATAAAGTTTAAGTTTTATAAATAGAATATTCCTGTGTTGTAATAAAAATATGTTTATTAATTTAAATTTGAGTACTCTAGTTAAAAAGCTCAACATTTTTTTTTAAAACTCAGGTTATTCCAAATAAAATTTACATTTCCAGATAAAGTTTTTAAAATTTCAACACCTTCTTAAGATATTCCGAAAAGGTTTAGATCAGATATTATGTTTTTATATTAAATTTTTTTTAGTAATTATTAAATTATTCACAAGGGCAGTTGTATGTGTTGTATTCCTAACAAAAACAGAGTTTTTTAACTAGATTTTTTTGTTTTCATGATATTTTTACTAGTTTCACTTAAAAATTAAATTCATTAAAAAATTTTCCTAGTTTTTAATTTTTAACTTTTACTTAACCCTTTTATTTAAACTTCTTTTTTAAAGATATTTTTCTAGGAGTTTTTTAATTTGATAAAATTGAACACTTTTATATGCGATTCGTTCTTAAATTTAATACTCATTATTAAATTAAATAAGTTTGCACTACGCGATTGCTTTTCTCATGTTTTGTTAATTTTTTGGGGGAACTTACTATTTTTAGGTTTTTATTAATTTTATATATTTTGACAACTTTTAAAAAAAAATTTACACCCCGAAAATAGTATCAGTTGTGGCCACCGAATTTGTTACCAATGAAATTCTGGCTGGTAGGACAACTGCCTTCATCTTAAATTATATTTTCTGTCCTGAAAGCCAACATTGAATTTTCTAATTTAATATTTATATTATTACAACCCAGCAAAATAAAATGGATGTTATTCTTTACGAATCTCTTTTTCAGAACATCCAAAGAAGTTAATAGTGCAAATTTTTCGATTTGTAAGAAGTCATTTTAAACAACTTCCAAAATGTTGATATTAACCCCTACTAGTAAAAAAAAAACGATTATTTAGTTAGTCCATAAATGGTTAATTCATTAAGTCATTAAATGCCTTATTGAAAACATATTTTGCATGCCAGTGACATTCGCTTTGTTCTGGTCGGAATAATAATTCTTGGCGTGTTCAAAATTACATTTTTAACTTAAAAAAACGCCACACCCTATATTTATTTTGTAGTCCCTATATTTAACAATTTCCGTAAACTAATGAAAAAGTGCATCTGCTCATCGATTTTTCATAGCACCGAACCAAACTACTTCCTCCCAATGACACGCCAATGTTAAAATCATTAATGATTCACCGAAATTTTCACAACTTCGTGTTCAGTAGATGTAGTGTTAAACTACTTCTTCCTCAGCTCTTATTTTGCTGGGAATTTTATTAATAATGCACAATAAACACAAAATTGATAATCTTTGGCCGACCTCACTTCTGTGATAAACATCTTAGAAAATAATAGCAGTCGAATAACTAAAAAAATATTTTGAACTCTAAGTATTCACCACACCACAAATTATAAAATTTGACGGCGAATTTTGAATTTAAATAATTGATTTGGAAGACAAATATAGTATAAAATTCGTTTACCAATAATTAGTATCATTAGTGCCGTTTATAATCAATACAATCCAGTATTTGGTATATTTGATTAGGATAAACGTACTTGTAGTTACCAATTTTGATTATCGACAACTTTTTAACAACTTTGACGGATTGTACTAATTTCCTAGTACATTTACTAAATAAAAGGTTGCTTCTACAATAATATACACAGTTACTAAAATTGTTCTGAAATAGCAATAGTTATACAATATGATTGTTTATGGCATCATTTTAACTATTTTGAAATTCCAATACAATGTTTTTGCATTATTAATTGATTATAAGTAGTTTCAAATAAAATATCGTCGTAACAAATAAATTTTAGTGATTTAAATCGAATTGGAACCAATCTTTTTTCTAGGTGTTCTTATATTTAGTAAAGTTATGTTTGAGTGTGCTTAGAAAGAGAAGCCTCAACAGCAAGTCGTCAACTTAAAAATTAAATTTTAATAAATCTGATTTTGATTAGGGCAATACCACATACACATCGCCACATAAAATACAAAAGGGCGTAACTATCATTTATTGCGGGAGAAACAAAAAACACTAATAGGCAATTCGTAAATACAGTTTTGGTCACAGAACGATAAAATTTTGTGGATAAATTTGATTCAATGCACCACTCAACCCCAGAATTAATTTTTAAAGACAATTAAAAATCTCCGAGTATCAAAAACATTTAGGATTTCAATTTTGTTTATAAAACCGCTATTTTTGTCGTAGAAGTCCTAAATTTGTATTTTAAAAATTTAAACCGGTTTTAAATATTTTGTTAGTTACACCCTTTTACATTTCAGCTGACGTCATACAACATTTGCAAAGCCTTGTGAATACCTTAACGTTTCGTAAATAGTTACACTTGTCACAAATAATTCGGATGATGGCTTCCAACAGATCTTTTTTATTTAAGATTCATTCATTGTCCTAAATACTCGGAACAGGTGATTGCTTCAGGTGTATGATTTTTAGCTTTTAGGTTTAGGTGCTGGTTCTGAATTTGGTTTCCGAATTTCTATGTGCTCTTACTGCGAGAAAATCATAATTAAAAATTTTACAAATCAATTTTATGAGTCTTTTTAAGATATGAATTTCATAATATATAATATATATCCTTGTTAATTTGCAAAATATCTCCTTATTAAAATTCGCCAAATACCACTTGCGAAAATACCTCAAGTTCCCGACTTGATGAATCCGCATTGCGTAATTAGTTTTAAAATAGCGCTGACCCGGAAAAATTAAATCTTATATTTTGAAATACTCAAAAATCGTGACTAATTTTTCGGTACCAAAAACAGTATTGGTTAGATTTAGCTTTTAAAAAGGCTATACCAAGTTTTGGCAAAAAATTAAATATAAGCATTTTTAGAATTCATAGCGTAAAAACAGTGTTGGTCAGAGCTCATTTTAAAATAACTTAAAATTTCATTTGGAGAAATTTTAAAATGCTTTATTTTGTTAACAAGAACATATCTTACTAAAGTGAAAGCTGTCTTGTGTTCATTGCACCGGTAATTGAAGTCTGTAATTTCACCGAAATTATCAGTCTTTAAAATTATGAACTCTCAAAAAAGTTAAATATACCGTTTTCTGACGTTGCTTTGTGCGATAACGCCGAAACCAAGTCTGATCCAGAAGAACTACGTAAAAGCATTTTCGAGCTCTCCATATCTAAATTACCTCTTATCCGAAATTGATTTGAAAATGTTGATTACAAAATGTTGATTTTTCCTAATTTTCCAAGCAACTTTGGTTAAAAGGTTTCCTTAAATAATCTTTTTTTACATAATCTATTCTTGGGGATCCAAGCTTTTTCGCAGAAAAAAGACATGAATATGTTTAAAATCTTCCAAATACATGTTTGAAATATGCTTCCAATTATTTTGTTATACATATGTTTTCAGGCAAAAATTGTATGGATGTTGTATGTTATGTGGATTAAAATTAAAGTGTAATTGCATAAAATTACACGATATGCTTTTGACGGTTTAAAACACGCAAGAACTTAATTTGGTTAACAGTTTCTTTTTATTTATTGTTGAGTTCTTATATTGAATTACTTCACAACTACACAATTAGAGTATCAATTATTAAAATGGTCATTTAAAAATAAAGATTAACTCTCAAGCTAGTATTAAATAATTTTAATACCTCTAATTTGTACACAAATACTTATTTCAAAAGTTAATTGCATTGTTTACATTTTCAGTAGATTATAGACCTTTTTAGGTAAACAATAGCATTACAAAGTATATTGCAACCTTAAAGTGTCAAAACTCATACCCTACATCTACTACAATAGCAACATTAAAGTCTTTTATGTCCATCTATGAAAGGGTTAAACTGCCTCTTGTTCTATAACCATCAATTTCTATTCTACACTTTTACTTATTCATTAAGAATAATGGCATTTGTTGATACATTGTTCTAAACAAAAGGTACAATACATATTTTTTTGTTTTACTTTTATTTTTGTGGGTTATAAGTGAATTAGATTAATAGAAATCATGAAAAATTGGAAAATGTCTTCAATCATTTTTTGTGATCCTTTTTTGTCCCGCTTTTGATTGTAGAAGCACTGACATTTATGACATTTATACGAAAAGTATTTTGTTATATCTCACCATCACACCGCACACATTTTGTCAGATTAGTTTTAATTAGAGTTTAGAACAAAATAGAGATAAAGATGTGAACAATCAAAATGACAAATACAAAATGAAAGATTAACTACAATAGAGTTTTTATGAGTTTTCATAATTAGGAAGGATTGGCTGACTAAAACATAAGATATCTATTAATTAAATGTACATGAAAATTAGTTTTTAAGGAAATTGAAGGATTTAAATGAATTTTACTTAAAGTCTGAAATATTCCGACAGCTATAAAAGGGGTTTGAAAAGGGTTTTAGATAATCTTATAGTTACTAGATAGCCAAGCTAGCTACATTGTTAGCGTATAAAAAAGTTTCCTATGCTAACGCTCGGGATTACCCAGAGCCCCCAGATGAAACGGTTCAAAAAAGTAAAAGCAGCTGCGATTGTTTATTAGATGCTTATTCAAAAAAAATACATTTTTATTATTAAAAGGTAAGAAGATAAAACAGAGAAAAGGTTAAATGCTAAAAAAATGTGTAATTTTTGTACAGTATACAAATATTTTTTAAAACCATAAAACGCGATGCACCAAATTAAATAGATAAAGGGGGAGAATTTTCAGTCTTAGTTGATGTCTACATTGTAATAGAAACCTTCATAACAAATTTCCTAGTTCCAGCGGTTTGCGCAGGTCGTTAAGGGGAGACATTTGAACCCCCATTTTTAACACGTCTCTGACAAAAATTCTAAACTACACCTTATCAATGAGTTAGCCCATACTCCAGGGAGCACATGTTTCAAAATTCAGGTATTTAGCCAAAGCGGGTTGAACAGGCATGTATAAGGTTGATTCGCCTTTTTAACCCTCCAAAAATACGATCTGAGCGGATGTCTTCGCCAGCGAAAGCACCTTGGGCTTTTCAAAAAATTCTGACTAAACTGATTTCTACACCGCAGGGTTAGGGCAAGCCGATAAATGATACATATGTAAATATTTTTACAGCATGATTTAAAAGTATTGGGACCTTGCATTAATTATTGTGCAATAAATGGCCACAACTTTTTCCTATCTTTTTGACAATTTTCACATACCAGTTTGGAAGAACAACTCATCTTTTGAGGCAACAACTCATCTTTTGTGATCGACCGGATCAAGCAGTACTCGGATGTTTAAGTAGGTCTTGACCGGCCGTACAACATGTGGACGGCAGTTGTCATGCTGCAAAATCACTTTGTCGTGCCTATCTTCGTATTACGGGCGATTTCGCTTCAGTGTTTGCGGCTGTCGATTCATCTACTCGCAATGATTCTGACAACTCCTGAACGTTTGGCATTCGTCCAAGCAATGAACGCAATTCTTCATCTTCAAACTTTTTGGGTTAACCTAGCCGTTCCTTCTTCGAACTCAAAATCACCATTTTTAAAGCGACTAAACTCCTTCCAATTAAGGCATGCTCGCCGTAAACTTCCACTAAAATTCATGACCCTCTGTCGCACTTTTCTTTATATTAAATTAATGAAGAAGAATTCCCCGCAGAAACAGTTAATCTCTTATGTGAAGAAATTATATTAATCCCCTATTTTTAATACAGTACGTTTAGTATGTGAACAACTAATCGTAGATAATATTTGTGTCTGCATACGGTTCGGTGGCAACTTTATTACTCTGAGCTTGGGTGACGTTAATGACATATTGGCAAGCTGAAAATTGACACCCAGAAGAAGCTGGTGCAAGTTAACTTTTTTTTATAAATTAATCCCATTTTTTGTATATCTTTGATCTCATTGTAATTAGAAAGAAACAATCAATTTTGTGGGTATTTTCTATTGGATTTTTTTAACTTCTCTTTGGTTCCAAATCGCCGCCATTCTCTCCCTAACTCCATTTTGGTAGCTTTTATAGAAGAGCCTTTGAATTTTTTGGTAGAATTTCGGGTCTAAGTGACGTGATATTCAAACCTAATGACCAGAATAAATAAAGAAATCCCTTTGTGGATTTTATCAAAAAATTAACTATAATCTTTCTTTTTAAGAAATTACAAATAAAATGACATCTGAAAACGTCTTGATATATTTGGAGCTGTAAAGGCGAAAGCATGTTCAAAGCTTCACTATGTAATATTCCAAGCAAGATATGAAGTATTTTTTTTTTGTGGTCAATTTATCAAGTGAATATTCATCAAATAATTTTGATTCTTCTTACTTTGACTTATTTACCTTCTATAAATATACGCCCTTGATATTTTAAAGTCATCTTTAAACAAAAATGTTAAATATAATTTATAATGATTATGTTGGCATCATAACATTATATGAGATTTCTATTGTCAAAACAACTCCACTATCAGTCTACAAATATACATATATAAAAATATCAGCTTATTTTTTCCTATTTTTTATGCCATACAATCAAATCGGATTTGATGCGTTTTTTTTTCTTGTCTATTTTATAAATTTTGTCAGTAGCACATCATTCGCATTTGTATTTTATGCTGTACAAACAGATACATAGAATCTGTATTAAAGATAGAGATACACTTTGCACATTGCACAGTGACAGCAAAAAATATATTTATGTATGTACATATTTCTATGAGAAATTGACTTATTTTTTGTTGTTCAATGCCAAATGATTAATGATTGTTTCGTTACAAAACAGAAGAAACATTCATACAATCTTTCCAATATGATACAATTTCATATCTGAATGTGTTATGGTATGTGTGCGAGTTTTTATTTATATTTATGCCTCAATAGTCCTTGCCAATGATTAAGAATGCAACAATAATATTTGGCTAAAAAGAGTTCAATAAAAAATAATATTTGTACTGGCGTATAATCCAGAGTTGGGTGGAACAATTTGTAAACATTTTTTTAAACGAAACCGGTCTTACAAGGATGGTTTCCTGGGGCGAACCCTTAATGATAAATTCCCAACATACCAAATGACTTGAGAAAAATATTATTATAAGCTTACAAACACAAGCCTTAAGCTTGAAAAAGACTTGAGAATATATTGAAAAAAGGCTATCGTAACAATTGTATAAAAATCAAAACGGAACCCTCGTGAAAATTATATGTGTGTACGATTACTATAAGCTTATTTTTGCAATTGTAGAATAAGCTTACAAAAATAATATTGTATTAACTTGCGTATAGAAAAGCTTATTTGACTAAATATATTTATAAGCTTTTTACATAATTGTAGAATAAGCTTCACATATAATCTATTATTAAGTGTTGAAAAAGAGAAATCATAGTTATTTTCTTCAATTTCTTTTATTTTTTATTTTAATTTTAAATATAAATAATAATAATTCATTTAAAATATAAATAATAATAATAATTAATTTAAACCATAAATAAAAATTATTATAAAAATAATTAAATTTAATATGCAATTGCACGTTCACTTTATAAAATTTACAACGAAATGTACACGCGAAACACGTTTGAAAAATTCAAAAAAAGTAACGGCACTTTTTGTATGCATTATAAGCGTAGAACAAAGACAACAAGACTAGAATGCATTGAAAAATATTTATATTTCAATCGTCATATTGCGTTATTCAATATGTGTATGTTGTTTAAATGCATACTTTAGAAAAAGTTATGTATAATAATCTTTTCTCAAGCATTGTTAAATTCTGCTTGTGAATTCACATTTTATAAACAATATATTAAACGAAATTAAGAAAAGCTTAAAACACACTATTTACATAAGCTTATTCTCAAGTTTGATTGCTATATGGTTTATTGGGTTGACTTTCAAAAAATATTTCTCAATTAAGTAAGTTTAAGCCATGTACGAAGTAAAGTCTGATTTTCATGACGTAAACAAAAACAAAGCGGACGTTTTCAAAATCCATGGATGTCGCTATAAACAATCATGGATAAAAGAATTTTACTCCTGTTAAGTACTCATCCCACTGTGCAAATGGAATTTGGTACTCGCTCCACTGTGCAAATGGAATTTCTCTCTCTTTTGCTTGACACACATTGTGTACATACAAATTTAGAACAGTTAAACCATGTACATACTTGTTTTTAAAAAATGATATTAAGTTTAGTTTATAGAGATATACCGAAAGCAACACACCAATCAATAAATTGAATTCTAAATCTGCAAAACGGATTTTCTTTTGATTAAATCTATACGGATTTAATATTGGCGACGAGGATGGGATATTTTCCCGGAAAGTTTAAGTCGTTTTAATAATTAAATTTCATGGCAATTTTCCTTATGTAAAATAACACTAATAGCGTTGCAAAATTTAACGCTATTATAAAAAAACCTTACCTCACAATACGACAACGTGTTGTTTCCCACATAACATTTTGGGTTACATCATCACCAAACATTTTGACGGCAAGAGTCAATGCCGCTGAAGACTGAAAAATAATCTCCTGCTCTTGGAACATCGTATGAAAATATTGCATCGGATTCCGCAGCTTCAACTTCTGCTTGTTCAACTTATCAAGGACATAAAAAACGCATAATGGCTACAATGGAACCATTTGACATCAATCATCCTGAGAATTGGTCATCATACTATGCAAGGTTCGAGCTTTTCCTTCTAGCCAATGATGTACACGCTGATTGCCAAATGGCAATTTTCTTGACGTTAGCAGGTGCACCGCTTTATGATCTCCTGTCGTCATTGGCATCTCCAAAAAAGGAGAGTCAGCTTGATATTACGGAAATTAAAGCATTGTTAACGAATCATTTTTCTCCACGCCTTTCGGAAATTGCCTCATTTTTTAAATTCCACAAACGCGACCAACTACCAAATGAGAGTTTTTCGGAATATGTTGCAGCTTTGAGAAAACTCTCTGTTGACTGCAATTTTGGCAACGTTTTGGATCGTATGCTTCGTGATCGTTTGGTGTGTGGGTTGCGGCATGAGGCTCTGCAACGGAATCTTCTCGCTGAATCTGACTTGCAATTGAAAAAGGTCATAGACCGAGCTACATCTGCTGAACCGTCTTTAAAGAATGTAATGGTAATTCGCCAGCCAGAGCAAATACATCAAATAGGTAAGCGCAACCAACAACATAACAAGCAGCACAGAAAAACACAAAATAAACACAGGTCGAGTGATACCAAATCGTTTAACGGCTGTGGAGGGAATCATCCCCGATCACAGTTTGCACATAAAGAAACAATCTGTTCAATTTGTGGCATCAAGGGGCATTTACAACGTGTCTGTCGGTCATCGAAACAAAGTGCTGCTACTTCACCACCATCGAAAGCGTTTAACAAAAACCAGCAAAACTTTGGTAGATCGAAATCACAATCAATCAATCACATTTATAAGGATTAATGGACACCCTTGTAAGTTTGAAATCGATTCGGGGTCAGATTATACAATAGCGTTGTTACGGACCTTCTGTCGTTTGTGGCCAACTGCACAGCCGGTACTATATGAAGGCAATTTAAATTTGACAGATTTTCAACATAATAGTGTACCTGTAAGAGGTGTTGTTGATGTTGATATTTGGTATAACAAAAGATTAGTCAAGGCTCTACCTCTTATAGTTGATAATGGCACTCAAACTAATATATTGGGATGCAACTGGTTTGATCCACTGGGCATAAGCATTCAAGGCAATATGGACGCTTGGAAAGCTTGAAGTTGCTTTTTGTCTGTAGGTACGGGTGCCTCTGCATCGCCTATTAGATAAAAATCGCCAGTGGATTTGGGAAAAAACATGAGGTAGCCTTTCATAATTAAAAAAATATTATCACATCTGACAGTGTGCTCATACATTATGATGAGCAAAAATTTCACGATTATTTATATGGCAAAAAATTTACCTTGGTGACTGATCACCGTCCACTTTTGGGAATTTTTTGCACGGCAAAACCAAATCCAGCCATATTATCGACTGTTATGCTTCGCCGATGCATTTTTTTGAACGCTTACGTTTTTGATCTTGCCGACTGTTTAAGCCATCTACCAGACGAAACAAAATATCATTTCGAATCTAAAGAGAGTGAAGTTCTAATGATTGACCTAGCCAGCACTGAAGTTCTCAACGCAAAAGATGTGGCCAAACAAACAGCAAAAGATCCACTCCTCGCTAAAGTACTCAGCTGGGCGTTAAGGGGGTGGCCAAGTTTTATTTCTCGCGATGATGAAGCATATCCCTATTTTATGCGCCGTAACGAGATTACTTCACTCAAGAGATGTCTATTATGGAGTAATAGAACTGTTATCCCTCCACCAAGTCGTCAAGCCATTCTTCATGCCCTACATGCTGGACATCCTGGCATCGTTAAAATGAAGGGTTTGGCAAGAAACTATGTGCGGTGGCAAAATATGGATTCTCAAATAGAAAACGCTGTAAAACTTTGTAATCAATGCCAAGAAACTCGCCACGAAAAAACTCAGTCACCAGTTCGCACATGGGAAAATACTCAAACCGCATGGTCGCGGCTACATATAGACTTCGCCGGATCATTTCAAGGCAAGTTATTTTTTCTGGTGGTCGATTCTCATTCCAAATGGTTGGAAGTACATATCGTCAAATCCACGTTATCACTATGTGCAATTAGATCATTGCGATCGCTTTTTGCAACGCATGGCATTCCTGACGTTATCGTATCGGATAATGGAACAGCTTTTACGTCAGCCGAGTTCCAAAGCTTTATGGAAAACAATTTGATACGCCATGTCAGATGTGCTCCTTTCCATCCATCGTCAAATGGACAGGCTGAACGCATGGTTCAGACAACAAAGGATTATTAGAAGAAAATGCCAGCTAATTCAAATATTGAATTGGATCTTATCCGTTTTGTGTTTAATCAACACATAAGCCCGCATGCTACGACAGGACGCTCACCAGCTGAACTACTGTTTAATCGACAGCTTAAAAGTTACTTTGACAAGGTCCATCCACATGAATTGTCAAATGATATCGAAAATTTACCCGCTAAGGAATCATTTAAAGAAGGAGACCTTGTATGGATTCGCAATTATGCCTCAGGCCCAAAGTGGATACCCGCTCACATACAGTCGCAAACTGGTCCATTGTCTTACACTGTGCGTCTTCAAGATAATCGTATAGTAGACCAAATTCGCAGCCGAGCATCTACCATGAATTGGATTTTCCAAAGAACTGTAGCGATGCGACGGCTGAATTAATTATCGAAGTATCTGAGAAATCCGATAAGGAAGCAGAAAGCGATGTTGAATATTTGGCTGTGCCATCACCAGCGCAAACGCATCAACAAGCACTCCATCAAGCTCACCACAACCGCTTTCTATCCGCCAGCCCACCACGGATACAAGATCGTCGCCTGCTCAACCTACACCACGTCGTTCAAAACGTTATACAAAAGTTCCACAATATTTTTCTGCATCTGGGCGTTAAGGAGTGTTAAGTACTCATCCCACTGTGCAAATGGAATTTGGTACTCGCCCCACTGTGCAAATGGAATTTCTCTCTCTTTTGCTTGACACACATTGTGTACATACAAATTTAGAACAGTTAAACCATGTACATAATTGTCTTTTAAAAAATGATATTAAGTTTAGTTTTTAGAGATATACCGAAAGCAACACACTAATCAATAAATTGAATTCTAAATCTGCAAAACGACTTTTCTTTTGATTAAATCTATATGGATTTAATAACTCCTTAATTCAAATCTCGTTCAACATTGTTTGAATACAAATTTTAAAGTTATTTCGTTGTTTTTTAAAACAAAGTGTGAATTCAAGCAAATAATGTAGAAAAAGTAATTTGATTTTCTTTTGAAAATTCGTTAATATTATTTTCCTGAGATGTTCATTTATTTATCATTGGTAACCAAACAAGCCATAAGGCCAAAACTGATTACAAAGTTTAATCTTAACACAATAGAGATTTAATTATAATACAAAACATAAAGAACTATTTCAAAAGCATATTTTAAAAATTGCATTCCTAAGCACGAATATGGGAAAAAAGTAAGAATAACAAAAAGCAACAACGGTTGCTTTTTTAGATTCTCAAATAAGATCCATTACCATTTTCTCAAAAGACTTGACAGAATAGGAAAATTTTCTATTCCGATAAGGCATTACAGTGCCACCTCGCTTAACGCAACTCTCGATAAACGCAACTCCTCGATTATTGCAACTCGTAAATTGTTTGCATTGTTGACTCAGTTAACGTAACTTTAAAAAAAACCTCAGTTATCTGTTTTGATTTTTATTTAAATAAAACTTTCAATACACCAAAAAGTGATATTATTAATAAACTTGATGGAGTCATATCAGCATAAGTGATTTGCGATGAATATAAAGTGCACAAATCAACAATAACAATAATTAAAAAAATTAAGCTGCATTGACAAGATCGAAAATGTTGACATTATACCATCGTTTCCTAAAATTAAATGTCAGAATGATATTGATCCTTTTAACATTTGTATTCAATGCGCCGCGGAAAATAGAATAGCCTTAAAAGACATTATGTTTCTCCAAAATCTTCGTGAAATTGCAGTGCAGAAAAATATTTCATGCAATAAAACACAGTCAAAAATTTCTGACTTTTAAATTGATATTTTTAACATTAACTTTACAAATTCAATTTGTATATCCGTTGTACATTAGAATGTGTATTTTTCATTTATTTGTGTTTTTTATGTTATTTTTAATAAAATCAATAAAATTATTTTAAAAATAAATTATTTAAATGTGTGATAAAATTTCTTTTTTTAATTTAAACCGTAAAAAAAGACTCCGTTATCGCAACAACCTCAGTTTTCGCAACTGCAATGTATATCAATTAATATTTTAATTGATTTTGCAAATATTATATTTATAGTTACTATATGATTCCATAAACGTATAACTCATATCACAAAAGATTTTTGCATAACTGTAATACTAAACCTAGGATTTTCAAGAAAATAAGTACGTGTTGAATTTCCAAATGCAATTTTTATAGCAAGATAAGTAGGAGCATCAAATCTAAGTATTCTACAAAAAGAGTGAGGAGCCTAACACTTACAAAATCATCAAAACTACACCCTAAAAATTGAAAAACATAATATGTTACATACTCCCTAGTGCGAAAACGGTAAATATACCAAATAATCCTATTAAAACATTTCTTTAATTTATCAAAATTAGTGGTATTTGTACCGGGAAATATTTCCAACCCATATACAATTTTTGGCATAAGAAGCGAATATGCAATTTGTTTTCTTATCTTAATTGGTAAAGTATAACATAAAGTATGAATCCTCTTAAATGTGGAATCTATTTTGAAATAAGAAATTTAATATGAAATAAAAACAAAAATTTGTTGTCAAGATGAAAGCCTAATACATTAAAATGGAAAACAAAATCAACAATTTCACCGTTTATAATAATTGTGGGTAAAACTTGTCTCCTTAAATCCAAACAGCATCGCCTTTGACTTTGAAACGCTTAAAAAAATTACTTACACACCATTGCTCTATCTCCTGCAACCCATTATTAATTATAAAATCCAAGTCATGAGATGAATCCGAAATAGCAATCAGTTGTAAGTTGTAGGAGGAAACTGTACTCCTACTATAAGTTGGGTAAATTTACATACAAAATGTGTAAATTTACATTAAAAAAGTTTCAGAAATTATATTAATTTTACCAATTTTGTGTGTAAATTTTCCAAAAAAATATGTTATACCACCCAAAAATAAAAGAATCAAATCATTTTAAAATATTTTATTAATAAAAAAGTTGTAATAATATTTAAGACAAGCGTCAGAATTTGAGATAATTTCCCTATATAAAAATGATTCTGAGCACTTTTTCCCATAGATAAATCCTTTACTTCTGATAACTTTTTCCTTAAATTATGAGAGCTTTTCAATAGGAAAAACAAAAACAAGTATTTCAAGAAGAAATAGTGTTTGCTGAGTTTTTTTTCTCGGAAAGGAAGTGCTCATGTGTGGACACACGTTCGTAGAAGCTAAGTTTTTTGTTTTTTATAGAAATGTATTGAGAATCTGTGCTTCTTAAGGATAATGTCCTAAGAAGCAAAAGTTTTGTATATTGGAAAAATACTTATAATCTAGAGTTTTTACAGAATCTGAGGGCTTTCCTGAAGCAGAAAGTCCCTTGAATTTGAAAGTTTTGCTACAGAAAAAGTCCTCAAATTCAGTGGAATCTTCTGATGATTATTTTAAGCTAAAAAAGTTTTAGATTTTGAGCCTTAACAAACTGCACTATCGATTTCAATGGTAAAAAAGTGGTTTACTCACTTTCGTTGTGATCGCACAAGTACAAATGACGCTGAACGTTCTGGACGGCCAATTGAGGTCAATACACCCGAAAATATCGAAAAAATCCACGATATGGTGTTGGCCGATCTAAGAGTAAAAGTGCGTGAGATTGTTGATGCCATAGGCATTTCATATGGCAGTGTGGTTTCGGTTTTAAATGATCAGTTGTTTTTAAGAAAGCTGTCTGCAAGATGGGTGCCGCATTTGCTCTCAATTGACCTTAATGCACGGATACACAAGTGTGTAGTCTCAATGGCAAAATTCCATGGATTGGGCTAAGAATTGGTACCTCATCCGCCATACTCTCCGAATTTAGCCCCCAGTGACTATTTCCAAACCGAAAGAAATGGCTCGGTGAAAAGAGATTTAGCTCCAACGATGAAATTATTGATCAAACAAATGCCTATTTTAGGGACCTCGAAAAATCCTATTTTTTGGAAGGGATACAAAAATTGAAGAAATGTTGGACCAAGTGTATTGAGCTAAAAGGAGATTATGTTGAAAAATATTTTTTTTTTTTGCAAAAAAACTGTGTTTCATTCAAAAAGTCACGGACTTATTGATCCGCCCTCGTATTTAGTAGTTCCACGTTTTTAAAAATTTTGTTTTATAGTTTTCTATTTGTTGAATTTTTTCAAATGTCAAAAAGAATATTAGTAAGTTTACAAAATTAACTTATATGAAAGTGTGTACAAAATAACTTTAAGCATTTGGTGTTTATATTTACTCACTATTCCTTATATTAAACAAAAATTTACCATTTTATAGCAGGTAATTTACAAACGTTTTTTAGAGTGTGCATAACCCATTAATGCAGATAATCGATCCAAAGTATCATTAACATATATCTAAAATAGTAGAGGCCCAGGAAAAGAGCGCTGGGGTACCCCACGGAAAACACTTCTGGAAAACGACACATTATCTCTTATCTGAATATACTGTGACCTATCCGTTACAAATGTCTTGACTAAACGGCATACGGAAAACCCATACGATAAAAATAATTTATTATGTAATACCTCATGAGAAATATACTCAAATGCCTTGCTAAATTTTTGTTTTTCATGCGTTAAGAAAAAATATAATTATTAACAGGTTGCAAAATTGCCAAGTCCTAAGACGCAATGTCATAGAAAACCATTTGCTCTGAAATTTTATAAGATCGTCGGATACTGCGAAAACCGCATATCGGAAAGTAATGACTCTTCCATTGCTACCAGCAAATTTAGTAAGAACTCTGGGAGGACATGAGAGCAGAAATTTAACTAATTTTTTAACTATTTAAAAGACAGTGGTTGCGCCTCACTAAAATATTTAATTTATATAAAATGATTTGTATTCTAGTTTTTAAAATATTTTAATTTAGGTTGTCCCAAGTAACTTCCCAATAAACATTGAAAATTTAAAAATTCAAGTTCTTTAAATATTGCTTATATTGTGTTGGCTGGGAGGACATGAGAGCAGAAATTTAACTAATTTTTTAACTATTTAAAAGACAGTGGTTGCACCTCACTAAAATATTTAATTTATAGAAAATTATTTTTATTCTAGTTTTTTTAAATATTTTAAATTAGGTTGTCCCAAGTAACTTCCCAATAAACATTGAAAATTTAAAAATTCAAGTTCTTTAAATATTGCTTATATTGTGTTGTATTTTAAGTGTTTTTTACAGTCAAAATCAAGTTCATACAAATAAAAATAATTTATTTCATGTTTTTCGTTTATTGTCAATATTTTAAAATAAAATTAAAACATTTGCTCAAACTTTTCTGTGAAGATTTTTATAAAATCTTAATTTCTTCCATGGATTTTTCTCTGTCCTTACATTATGTTTTTTCTTATTTTAGGAAGATTCTACAAATTCCAACGATCCATAAATAAAAAAGAATTAGTGAAATTGGGACACGTGACTTAAATAACACTTGATTTTATCTTTGATTCCAGCAAAAATGTTAATTGGGTTTTTATTCCGCATGTCTGGTATTAAAAAAATTTCAAAGTTTTGAAGGAAACGATTAATCCTACAATTATGAGCGAAAATCTGACAGAATTATTAATATGAACAAATTTCCCAAGTGAATAATTACCAAATGTAATTTATATCGCCCAGGTCTGGTGCTAGCTTATCTCAAAATAACTAAAGATCAGTGACTATATGGAAACATCAGGTTATTTTTTAGAATTTGACAAATTTGTATGTTTTAAACTCTAAAAATCATGGAATAGTGCAACGACAGCAATAATACTGTGAACTCCTGCATTGAACGTGAAAATTTTATTTTTAATCACTGAACGGTAAAAAACATTTAAGTCATTGAAAGAAAATATTTATGTATATAGTTGAGTGAATATTTTTTCTTTGTATTTTTTTTTTTTTTTGTATTTTTTCTTTATATTTTTTTCTTTGTAGCTGCCCAATCTCATTTTTAAGTATAGTTATTAATTTTTTCTTGAAACAATTTTGTTCGCACCTTTAAGGCTTCAAATTGTGAATGTGAACATTTTTTATTTTTTACGAATTACAACAAATCCGAATTTCTCACTTCAGTAGAAAAATAATAGTCTTCCCAACAAACATTTTTGTGGAATAAAAGCTAAAATCAAGTATTATTCAAGTCATATTTTCCAATTTTAAACCCTGATTTATACTTTAATTACACTTTAATTCAAAATCCGCTGAAATAAAATTTCTCGACAAATGAAAATAAAAATTCTTTAAAAAAAATTATTAAAATTTAAAATTGGAGATTTGAAACTAGTGTTTAAAAATTCTTATCTATACGGAAATAATTGAAAATATGTTAGCAAAATACAAGATGAAAAATACTTCTCACCTAAGTACATTGGAATTTAAAGAATACAAAAATATTGTTGTAATAGATATTTTCAATAAATTTTAAAATTTGTGGTCGAATTTGCCATCAAGTGGTCTGTGACGCATTGATTTCCGGGGAAAATTTTATTATTTTGGCTGTTTTGAACAGATTTTGGTTTTTATTGCCTTAGTTTAAAGATAAATTAGTGCAAATTACAGTTCTTTAATCATTTTAATTCAAACGCGTTTTTAAATATTAAATTATTTTAGAAAGTGAATAAAAAGTCATATTATCTCCTTGTAATCTGCTTTTCAAACATTAGGGCCGATGCGGAATTTCTTCCCGATGTCCGATTAACAAATTTTATCGATATCTCCCAGACACACCCCAACTACTGGCCCGCCTGGAGCCACCGCTGATAATATAAGTACACGGATTGCCTTCATCACCAGCAATGTAACCTATTGATTTAATGGCATTAAGATCCACAAGACTGTTGGAAGAAAGAACTAATAAAGTGTCAAATGGAAATATATAAAAGACCAATAAAATTCAAAGTTACCTCTCCACAGTCATTCAAAAGTCAGTGCCGATAACACTTTTACACACTTTGTGTTATCATGATTGGTCACACATAATTTATATTATTAGTTCCACGGCTTCAAAAATGTTTTTTAGAAAATGATTTATTCTTATAAGATTTTGTTTTATATTTTTCAATTTCTTGAATTTTTTCAAATGTCAATACTTTTGGTATTAGAAAATTTACAAAATTTGTGCGTAATATTTAAAATTATCAACAAAATAAAAGAAAAAACATTTGTAATTATAAACACAAAATGCATTTAATATATTATATGTAAATTATATGAAAGTGTGTACAAAATAATTTTAAGCATTCAGTATTTATATTTACTGACTATGTTCAACAAAAATTAACTCATTTTCTAGTAGTAAATTTACAAACATTTTTTAGAGTGTACGAAAAAATACTTTCTTATATAAAATGTAAAATAAATCAGTTTATTAGAAGTTTCAAAAATTAAAAAAAAGTATCAAAAATTAAAAAATTGCAGCGGGTTGAAATTAACTCTAATTAATTTCTGTTAAAATTTACCCAACTTATAGTGGGAAACTGTACTCCTACTATAAATTGGTAAACTTACTCTGTATGCGTAAATGAAAAAAATACACACATTATGCGTAAGTTGATGAACACAAAAAAAGGTAAAATTACATTAAAAATTCAATGAAATTTTAAAATTAAAGTAAATTCACGCAATATTCCTTATCGAGCTAAAGATCCTTTATTTATAAAAAATTTTTAATTATAAATATTTATTTATCCCAATATTTCGTCACCACATTGGGTGACTTCTGCGTCTGTAATTATTTTCCGTGTTTAAAATTGACGTCCTATCAAAATCAGGATAATGATTAAAATTCGTGCAATGTAATGATAATGCTGTTTTCTGTGTAGAAGTAGTGTTCCTGTATTTTTGATCAGATCTGTGTCCTGCAATTCTTGTTTTTAATTAATTCTTTCTGGTACCTACATATACATTACTACAATTCTCATTATCATTTCCACTACAAGGTATTTTATAAACTAAATTGGACATTTCAGATTTATCTATTTTATCTTTCGTTTTGCTAAATAATCTACCTAATGTGTAATATGTTCTATGTGCTACTATATATTTCTTATTATCATAAATTTTCGATTTTTCTAATCTTTCAGATATAAGAGGAACATAAGTTAGAGATATATAAATTTTAGGTTCAGTAACCGTTTTCGTAACTAAATTATTCTGTTCTCTACATTGTCTTATCAATCTACAGATTATTTGAATTGGGTAGTTATTATTTAACAAAATATTTTTAATTTTTATGAAATTCTGTATCGCTAATCTTTAATATCCTTTCAATCAAATTCTTAGCCGTATTAAGTATGATTCTTTTCGGGTGTTTAGAAAAATAGTTAATTACTCTCCCAGAAGCTGTTGGTTTCTGATACCAATCTGTTAATAAACTCTCACCCTTTCTTATTATCAATGTATCTAAATAAGGAATTTAGAATTACATTCTTTCTCAATCGTAAATTTTATATTGTCATGAAATGAGTAAAAAGTTGATAAAATATCATTAATTGAATCATTCGAAATAATGCAAAATAAATCATCAACATATTTTGTGATAATTTTTGTATTCACATTTAATTTTTCTATACAAGAATCTAATAATTTTTCCATTACAATATTAGCTATAATTGGTGAAGCTGGAGATCCCATTGGAAGTCCTTGTTGTTGTAAATATATTTTATTATCATATTTGAAATATCAGTTGTCTATTATACAAAATTTTAGAATACGTAAAAAAAGGTTCCTTTCAATTCCTGTATAATCCTTTATAATATCCCAGGACACAGAATTAATTATAAAACAGACATAGCAAATATTGCACAAAATTACAGAGATTTAGTTAATAAAAACTAGGATAAATATTATTATGTTAAATAACATGTATATAAAATATTTTTGTTCATTTAATATTTTAATTTTTCAAATATTGTTATTTTTGTTTTCTGTGATATTTTTATTTTTTAATATTGACAAAAAATAATTTTTGATTTACCGCCTTTTTTAAAAAAATTGTTATATATAAGTTTTCAATTTATAATTTTAATTTATTAATTATAAAAAAAGACAATTTCTCCTGAAGAAGTCACCCAATGTGGTGACGAAATATTAGGATAAATAATTTATAATTAAAAACTTTTTATAAATAAAGGATCTTTAGCTCGATAAGGAATATTGCTTGAATAGAGAAGATCGAAGAGAACTGGAATAATTATAAAGTAAATTCACCAAACTTGTGCGTAATGAAACACGATTTTTCTGTAAATGTACATTAAAATGCGGCAAAATCCTAAAAAAATGCGCACATTTTCTACTATGATATTGAAAATTTTAAAGCAACAAAATTTTTGTTTTGAAATAAAAAACAATAAATTTATTATTTAGTAATTCATAATAAAAACTATACTTTTATTGTTTGTTAACTCACAGCAAGAATAAAAACAATAAATTTATTGTTTAGTAATTCAAAATAATTAATAAACTTAAAAAATTAATAAATCTATTTTTTAGTTTTGAAAGTTTTATCGATTTATTTTTTTTCAAATTAAAAATGGCATATTTTTTTTACTACTATAAGTTAGTATATTTACAATGTTTGTGCATACAATTTGTATTTAACAAAACAATACTAATTTTAGGCATAATCTGTTTAATTGTAAACAAATAGTGTCTAAAAACACTGCGTGTGTGTATTATTGTATATGAAAGTTGCACAAAAAAATTTACCCATTTTATAGTAGTAAATTTACATCAATTTTTTAGAGTGTACTCGAGCATCTTAACATGGCTCTGTGGCTGGATGATTGGCTCGATTATTTTAACTGTACATCCATTTGTTTCAGTCCTTGATTCTATCATAAAATTAGACCAAAACCTCGCGTGCTAAAAAGTTTCTGAGACCAGATTTATTTTTTGATTCGAAACAATTATTTTAAAATTATAAAATCCAATCCTTTTCAGTTCCGTAACTATAAAACATCAACAATTTGTAGAACTGTGTAATTTTTTCATTTATAAATTAGACAACATATCCTAACTCTGTTCAACAGTAGCATTGAACTTGTATCAAAATGTTTTCACACGCACACACATGCAAAATTGAATAACATTAACAACAGCAGTTGGATGGATGTATGGAGAATGTAGGTTGAGCTAAACAACAGCATCCGTTGCAGCATTAGCATCCATATCAATACTTGCCTCATTTTTTATAGTTGCCAATCGAATAAGAGTTGATGGTAGGAAACAGTTTTGTTTTGTATTTGAAAATTTGTTACGCTACTTGTGCATTGAATATTTACGCCTTTGGTGGTGAATTCAATTGATTTTTAAATAATTTGATCAATTGTTTTTGTATATCTATGATAGAATAAAAACACAATATTTATGCATGTTCTTTTTGCCAAATTAAAGTATAATATGATAAATTACAGAAAAAAGTAATAAATTATTGAAAAACGTTTTTAACAATTTAAATTTAAGACTGTTGACAAAAATAAACAAATTTTAAATGAATTTACATTAAACTATTAAGTTTTTCTTATGACAAACGAAAAGCATTTGCATCTACATATATAATACTGTTTTTTTAATTTTTTTGCCACTGTATATGTATAAAATTTTGTCCTTAAGATAAATTGGGGTCATTTTATTGTGAAATTAGTGTGTGTGTGTGTGTTTCCTCGTATAACCAGAGTGCCCTAGGTGTTTTTGGGTAGTTTGTCATTTTTTTACTACAAACAACATCACTTTGTTACCACTTGTTTGTTTTTTACAGTTGTCTTCTGGTCGACCACTTTTTAACCAAACGACCAAGTGGTCAACAATTTAACAACCCACACATGTCCTTAATGTGAGGTATTTTTTATATTTATCCTTTTTGCTGTTACTTGTAGAAGTATTTCACAGAGTTTCAACACTTTCTGTTACATGACAATAAATTTTAAATAATTCTTAAAAAAAATACGAACAAGCATTTACTTGTTAAAAATTTAACATAGTTAAAAAATGAAAAGGTGAACGTTTTTTGTTGAGTGATTTGGTTTAAATATACCCAGCAAAAATAAATGAAAGTAATTCTTAAGGAATTATTTTTTCATTGATTCCAAAGTATCGTTTGGTTCTGATTTCTTCTACGGCTGTTCTTTTTCACAATTTCCAAAGATGTGATTTTTAATGAAATTTAACACATTTTAAATCTATGACGGGTAACTTATTTTAAAAACAATCAAAGTTAAACATTAATTATAGATATTTCTATATAATTTTGACACTTATGTTTAAGTTTAAATGATTTGTTTCAGTCTTTAATAGAGTATTCAAAACCCGAAACCGAAAACCGGTCAACCGGTTTCTTTTTTTTTTAAACCGATCGGTTTCGAATATTTTGTAAATTCGAAGAAAACCGAAAACCGGTCTTTTTTGTTCGGTTGACCGGTTTTTTTAATTACATCACCAATTGGGTTACTTGGTCTCTTTTATTTTTTCCGAACACTTTTATAATCGTTTGTTTGGTTATGAAGATTTAGATGTAAGTCTTCCGATGAAGACTTAACTTTGGATATTCCAAATTCAAATAGTTTAATTTCTAATCTAAATAACACAATAAACAGTATTCAAAATCCTAAAAAAGAGACTGTACAAAATCATTCATCATTATATGATGATTTCAAAAGAACTGAAAAGTTGGACAATTTATATAATTGTCTTTTGACTATTTGTCCAACATCTACTATTAGTGAAAGAGTATTTTCCACTTCTAGCTTTATCAAAAGCAAACAAAAAAATCGTTTAAAAACGAAACATTTAAATTGCATATTATTTTAGAAGTGAAAAATAGATTTTAGAAGTGAAAAATAGATTTTTATTTTTCATATTTAAAATGTTATTTTAAAAAAACTTAGTTAATGCCAAACGTTTTAAACGTTCAAATTACAAACTTAATGATCTCTATTCATTTGATATGAATATAGTTTAATAATACTAAGTTTTAAGATATTATATTAAAAAATATTAAAACCAATAAATAAAATTTTGAAATGAAATACAATAAAAAAATTAAATTTAAATGAATATATGTATTTTTTTATTTTTATTATAAATAAAATTTTGAAATGAAATACAATAAAAAAATTAAATTTAAATGAATATATGTATTTTTTTATTTTTATTACTTTATATATTCATTTTTTTTGTAATAAAAACAATTAACAACTTATGTTAGCTTATTGTTCAAATTAAAAAAAAAAAAAACTGAAAAAACCGGTTGACCGGTTTTTTCTGCAAAAACCGAAACCGGTTTTTTTAAATTCGATTTTTCGAAGAAAACCGAAACCGTTTTTTTCAGGGCGGTTTTATGAATACACTAGTCTTTAACTTACAATTAACCAGATTTTAAATTCCTAAAATAGTAAAGTAAAAAATATTTTATAGTAAAAATTGCAAGAATTTCGAATAAAGTAATTTTATAAATAAGGCCCGATCACTGGATGTCCCGTTATATTCTAACCAACAGTCAAACTCAAACTTTATATGGGAAACACCAAAATATGTGGCAGTTGAATTCCCAGGTAGAAGCTAACGGAAGATTGTGAAAATTAGGCTCGATTACTAATGTCCTGTTAAAATCTAAATTACAAATTTAAAATTTATTTGGGAACATCAAAATATCTCGTTTTTACTAAACCATAAGAAGGGCTTTAGATGCAATAAAAAAGGATTATAAAAGAAACTTCCACCCTATCACACCCCTATGTAAAAATCATTGGTTCCGATCCAAATTTTCACTGCTTCTTTTTCTCTTCTTTTGCTACATTTTTTTTGCTGGATATATATATAATTGTTAGAATGGTGAACGATTTATGTATGAAGAGTTTTCGTAATTGATTGTTCGAAAAATGAAAATTTTATAAAAATTCCCTAAACTCTGGACCCTAGCAGTACAGTATACTTTAAAACAGATTACTGGTACAATAAATTTTAAACACTTTATTACATCAGATTTGTTA
Organism: Eustalomyia histrio; assembly: GCA_949748255.1. Taxonomy (NCBI): domain Eukaryota; kingdom Metazoa; phylum Arthropoda; class Insecta; order Diptera; family Anthomyiidae; genus Eustalomyia; species Eustalomyia histrio. Next base: position 135,640,143 of record OX456523.1, on the reverse strand, counting down.
AAACTAAAATAAGTCGACGTTTTTCGCTATATTTGGGGGTTTACTGTATAGCAAATACATTTTTGTTTTACTCGTTGTGCACGGTATTCAGGAGTTAAGTTTATCCTCGATGTGGTCCAAATACAGGTATCTGTATAGAAAATATGTTATTTTGACACTGATAGAGTTTTCCTGTTCGAAATATTAATTATCGCTTAAAACTTATTTTTAAAGTGAGTGCTGTGTTGCCCAAAATGTGCGTTTGTTGAAAAGAAGATTTTGACGGGCGTGTTCTACGCAAGTTTTTTTCAAATACTAACCCCCACGTTTGTTCAAAGAGCTCGTGGGACTTGCTTGCTACGTTGCATACCGATGAGAAAGTAGCTGCTGTAACCGAAACTGAGCAGCTCAATCTAAGAACATCGACTCGCCTTCTATCTCAACAACTTGACATTTCACGCAGTAGCATGATCAGAATTTGAGATAGAACCAGAAACCGTCAACAAAGTCTTGGAAAATTGGACTGACAGGATGAGCAATTGCGAAGCCAGCTGCGGCAGCCATATGAATGAAATCGTTTTTGAAATCGTATTTGTTAT